>JABTXL010001975.1:3835876-3901526 GCA_025134845.1 Neodon shergylaensis | reverse complement strand
CTCTCTCTCTCTCTCTCTCTCTCTCTCTCTCTCTCTCTCTCTCTCTCTCTCTCTCTGTGTGTGTGTGTGTGTGTGTGTGTGTGTGTTCGTTGTCAATTTAAAATATATAAGCACTGGGCACAATGACACATGCATTTAATCTCAGCACTCAGGAGGCTGAGGCCAGCTTGGTCTAAATAGTAAGTTCAGGGCTAGCCAGGGCTATGTAGTGAGATCCTGTCTCTTTAAATAGCCTGTGTGTGTGCGTTCGAAAGTGTGCATGCGTGCGTGCATGCGCGCGCGCGCGTGTGTGTGTGTGTGTGTGTATGTGTGACTGGCATACCACTGGTATCAAGTATAGGAGCTCCACTCTCCTCTTCCTCTGATATCTTTCTAATACTGCATAACTAAAGCTTTATCTTCCCATTTTCTCAGAATATAGTATGTGTGTATATGTGTACAGTCTGTGCCTGTATATGTGGGTTCAAATGTGGAGCCAGAGGTTGACATTGGGCTGTCTTCCTCTATTGCCCATCACATTTTTGTTTAGATAGGGGCTCTCACAGAACACGACCATCACCAATTGGCTAGGCGAACTAGCTAAGAGGACCTAGGGATCTGCCTGTCTCCGTCCCCCAGCACTAGGGCTCTAAGTGTGTGCTGCTATGCCCACCTTTTTACACGAGCACTGTGAGTCCAAACTCAGGTCATCTTGTTTGTGTGCACAACCCGTCTCTGCAGCCTGAGTAACTGCAGGTTTTACAGAAGATCCTCCTCGGTCACGTCCTCTGATCTCGAGTGTTCAAGAACTCTGCAATGTTTACACAGTCCACACTCCATTCATGAACTCTAGCACATACACTGACACACTTGAGCACAAGTGTGCCAGCCAGCTCTCTACTGCTGAACAAAATGTTTGTGAAGATCAACTTATAAAGAGAGAAGGCTTATTTGGACTCCCAGTTTTAGAGATGCCTGTTCATGATTGCTTATCCCTTTGGTACTATAAAGAGGCAGCAATATTAAAAATTAAAATCTAAAATGAATTGGGTTCAGTCAGCAGGGTAGGGAGGCAGGCATCCTACAGAAAAGGGGAAAATTGTTTTCAGGGTTTATATACAGAGAATCATTGCATCTGAAAATAAAGATCCTTTGGCTTATTCCTTCCTATTTGTATTCCTTCATTTCCTTTCTTTGTCTTGGTGACCTTGGTAGCATTTGAAGTACTGTATTGAGCAAGAGTGGAGACAGGAGAGTTCATGATTTGAATGGGAAAGCCTCACGTTTTCCCCACATGGCGCAGCGTGTCTGTGGGTCATACTTAGCCCTTACTGTATTGAGATGTGTTTCATTTTTCTTCATCACTTCAGAGGTCTCTTCATAAACTTATGCCAGGTTTCATCAAGAGCCTTTTCTGTGTCTATTGAGATTCTAATGTGATTTCTATGCTTGGGTCCGTTTGTATGATCTATTACATGTATTGATCTGTGTATATTCCTGAACCTCTGGGATAAGGCCAATTTGATCATGGTAAATGATCTTTTTGTTGTGCTCTTGCATTTGGTTTACAAATGTTTTATTGATGATTTTTGCATCTATGTTCAGTACAGAGATTGACCTGTAATTTTCTTATCCCTTTTAAAATGTTTTTTTTTATTTGATTTGGTATCTGGCTAATTCTAGCTGTCTATTTTGTGGACTAGTTTGAGAATTATTGGTGTTAGTTTTGCTTCAAAAGTCTGATAGAATTCAGCAGTGGCTCCATCTGGGCCTAGATTTTGTTTTCAATTGAGAGGTTGTTTTAGTTGCTGCTTCAGTGTGAACATTTGCTCTAGCTCTCTCTAAATAATTTATTTCATCTTAGTTTAATTTTGGTAGGTTATATGCATCTAAACATTCCTTCATTTATTTTAGATTATCGAAGATAGTGGAGTGAACATGAGTTACATCTAGTAGAGCGGTTAAGCCAATGAGGAATAGAAAACACCAAACACTATAAAATCAATGAAATGACCAGAGAAAATACATATCATTCAGTATTAACTCTGATTATTAACGGTTACAGTTTCCCACCCAAAAGACACAAGCTATCAGATTCAGTCATACAATGGGATCCATTTCTTGTTACATATATGAGACATACCTCAGCATCACAGACGGATGCAGCCTCAGGTTGAAGGGGTGGGAAAAGGTATTCTAAACAGTTGTTCATGGGAAACAGCGAGTGTGGCACTGTGCCAGTATCTGACAAAATGGACGTCAGACCCAAATGAGTCAGAAGAGAGGAAAATCATTTCACGTGGATTAGAAGAACAATCTGTCAAGAAGACATCACATCTTCAAACCTGTATCCAACAGACGCGGACACAGCCAGTTTCACAGAGGAAATGGTACTAGTGGTAAGAGCACATTATTAACACAGTAGCAGTGGGGTCTTGGAAGACGAGCTGAGGACACGTGGGTGCCCGACAAGTTTGACCTTTCCTTTAGATGCATAGCTATGATGTACCCCGAAATCCATGTTGTGCACACCCTGAGCTCCCCTCTAATGGAGTAAAGCTTCCAAGTTCTGGAAGAGTTCTGACGGCACAGAGCGGCTCATAGGATTTCTAGTGACTGAGTAAGCACCCTGTGCCTGGCATGCATGCCATGGGTGGTCACATGTCCCTAAAAAGGCTCCTCTGATTTAGCACTAATCAACCCACACTAAGAAACTACAGGGAATATGCCACATGGTTGTTGCTTTTCTCTCTTTCCTTGTGACTCTATCAGTACCAGTCAAGTCCCACTGTCAAGTCTGTGTTACACGATAACCGTGGGCAAGGGGGTGGGTGTGGTTGGGTCAGAACCATGCCGGCAGGACTTGTGAGCCTGGCTGGATTGGACTTCGGCTCCTTTACTGTGCTTCTGTTTGATTTAGTTTGCAGAATGGGTCCTACTCCATAGGTCAGGCTCTCTTTGAACTCGTCGCTCTTCTAGCTCTGCCTACCCAGTTCAGGAATCGCAAGTGCAGACCTCTAACCTGGCTCAGAAGTTCACCTTTTATTTTTTGAATTATTATTTTATGTACATGGGTGTTTTGCCTGCATGCGTATACCATATGCATGCCTGGTACTCACAGAGGCCAGACGAGGATGTCAAATCCCATGGAACTGCAGTATGGGTGTTGGAAATCAAACCCCCAGTACTCTAAAAGAGGAGCCAGTACTTGGAACCTCTGAGCCATCTCTCCAGCTCCCAAAGTCCATCTTTAAAAACAAAAAAAAAAAAAAAACAAAACAAAAACCCCTCTTATCTGTGGGCTCTCCTGTGCTTCTACATTGTAGCGGGGTGGGGTGTCTGATGTTCACCGGGTAGTGAGACATGAGTGTGGTTTATTCTCAACCATCTCATGAACGTGGACCAAAGCATTACATAATCTTAGCTCCACCTCTGTGCTCATCACTGACACTGAAATAGCTCATGCTAAAGCCAAAACTGTTTCCGCACTGCAGGGTAATCCCGGGGAAAGGAAGGCAGGTTGGTTTAGCTGAAAAGCATATTTTTTAATTTTTTTTTCACTCCAAAGTACCCTCTAGTGGCCCCAGGAAAGGGACATCCGAATAAATCTTTTCCATCAGTTATTTCACCGAGTTGGTGATTAATTCCAAGAAGAATTCGGGAAAGCTCATGATTAGTTCCCTGACCCTGACATCCGGGTGTGCTGGCAGCTGACAGATTTATTTCAAGAGTGTCCCCTTGGCGTTGGGGGTCACTGGAAAAGACACAGCAGAGCTTTGCAAATGAAACCACAGTAATTCTTTGTGAATCTCTTTGGCGCATTTAACCTGCCCCCCCCCCCTTATTTATGGTCCATCAGCCTGTCTGGGAGTAGAAAGGGCTTACACAACGAAAAGAGGAATGCTCCGCCCCTGCCGTCCTCTGATAGAAACACAGATGAACTAGATATGAGACCTTCGGGTGCTGCCAAAGGACAGGCCGGGGGAAGACTGAACCTGGGAGCTGAGTTATTAGCCCAGGGGAGGCAAGGCAGGAGAGGGGAGACAGAGGCCAGCGAGAGTGAACTGTTGGCTCACAGAGGGCACGCCAAAGTCACAAGGATTTTTGCAAAGTGGTGACTTGGTGCTCGGCTATGCCCAACTGCAGCTAACGGGAGCATTCTGAGCATGCTTGAGGTAGGTGAGACTGAGTGCGGGAATCCGTCTGTGGCTTGTCTGTGTTCCTAACTACAATAGTTTGCTGGGATATAGCTGTCACCTGTTGAAGGTCACAGAGTGCTCAGCGTATTGTTGAACCGCACAACTCTCTGGAACCCTGCTTAAAGATCAGATGGAGCCAATGTCATGTGCTAGTGCTGTTGCCGTCATTATTTTAATTAATGAATAAGTCTGTGAAAACCAGATATTAATTTTCAGTTGTGGCAGAAAACACACTTTGTAGCATAGATAATAAAAACCCCGAGATGGCTATAGAGGCAGTAAGCCACTAGAGAGACTTTTTACCTCTACCAATGCTCAGACCTAAGGGGTGATCCTCAGTCTGCCTAGACTGCACTGGGTCTCTACCAAACCTCAGACTCCACACTCCAGTGAGTTCCTGTCTCTTCCCTCTTATGTTCCTCCCTCTGCCTCCCTAGTGCTGGGATTAAAGGTGTGAGCCACCACCCACCTGGATCTGTTTCTGGATCGATCTTGTGTAGCCCAGGGTAGCCTTGAACTCACAGAGATCCGTCTCCCGAGTACTAGGATTAAAGGTGTGTGCCACCACTCCGTGGCCTCTAGTGGCTTAGCTTTGCACTCTGAACTTCGGGCAAGCTTTATTTATTAAAATACAAATTACATATCACTACAGCCCATCTTAAAATTTCCTACCTTGACCACGTGTACAATATCATGAAGCCCATTTTCTTCTTCTTTACACATTTCCCATCTTGAAAAACTAGAACTCTCCCTCCTCCTTCCTGCCCCACCCAGCAGGATCCCACAGTGGCTGCCCCTCTGCGACTGTGACTCCTTTCACCCAGTGTAAGCACAAAGTGGACTTGCTGGATTCACAGTGATTCCAATTTAAGAAGAAATGCTACTTTGTTTCCCACAAAGGCCACACCATTTTGCCTTCTTGCCAGTAATAGACAAGGGAATGCACAAGAGAATTCTAATTTCTATACATTCTTGCCAAAACTTTAAGCATCTTTTGTTGTGTATATGCATTGCATATTTACATCCGACTGCACGTTAAACATTGAGCAATGCCCTGTATCCCCTGACTAACTCTTCCCCTTCCCATTAGTTTCCTTTGTTCCATACAGTTTTGTTTCTACTTTAATTCATCTCTATGCATCTTTGTGAGATCTAGGGACCACAAATAAAAGGTACTGTGTGACTGACGGCCTTCGTTCAAGGTGACGATATTTCCAGTTGCCTCTAAGTTCCTGAAAAATTGCCTAATTCCATTCTCCCTTACCTGTGAATGAAATTCTACTGAATATGCACATTGCCTTATCTTTATCCACTCCTCTGTTGTTGGGCATCTAGGTTGGTTCCATAACACAGCTACTGAGAGCAGTGCGCCTATACCCACTGAACCTCAGGCATGTGTGTGACTGGTTGACGACAGATGGGGGTGGAATAGCTGGATCATGGACTGGGTCTGTTTTTAGTGTTTTTGAGGCTTCCCATAGTGACTTCCATAGTGGCTGCATGAGTTCACATGACCACCAAGCTCGCTTCTTGTAAGTAGACTACTTTTTCCCTACGTCAGTCTGAAATGTCATTGTTCCTGCATCGCACTCTGTTGTGTCATTGTTCCTCTTCCTGACACTCTCTTACTGGTCTCTATTTTAAAACCATTATATCAGTGTTTTGATTTCAGCACCTCAAACATAAGATTGAGAGCCACCCCTCCCATGGTTATCCTTTGTAAAGCACATTCTGGGTAATTCTTGCATGTATTGTTTTTCTATAACATCTCTAAAGTACCATCTTCCAATCAGCCTGCAGCATTGGGATTCTGATTGAACACCCATCACACTGCCATGTCTTCCTTGGGAAAGCTCACATCTGGAGGGTTTGCAGCTCTTTCCATCCAGGAGCCAGATGTGTACCTGCCTTGATTCTCCAGTCTAACAATGCTTGCTGTTTATCTGTGAGAACTTTTAAGAAAGAGAACTCTTTTCCTGTTCTTAATTGGTTTAAAGTGACGCCAGCTTCTTCAGTCTATTGAAATCACGCGCCATTTTACCAATATATTTCCTGCAGGTGGGAATACAATTAACGTAGCCACTCTGTAAAACAGTGTAGGAGTTCTGCAGAAATGATATCGAACTGCCATGTGATCTGGATATGAACTATGTGTGCTGGAAGGATGGCGGCACACACAGGTGGGTTCATTGCTTCTCCTCATAGGAAAAATGTGGAAACAACATGAAAGCCCATTGTTAGATCGATGGTTACATCCAGTTGTACTTGTAAGCCCTTAAAAGATGGAAATTCTGTCCTTTGTAAGAAACATGGGTACTGTGCTAAATGAAACAAGCCAGGCCCAGAAAGTGAAGCACCATGTGAGCCACTTACATTAGAATCCAAATAATGACCTCATAGGAGCAGAATGATAATCCCTATAGCAGGAGACATGAAAGGGATGTGCCGGTCAGAATATACGCAATTTCAGTGAGTTGGTGGTTCTCAACCTGTGGGTCACGGCCCCTTTGGGAGTCGAACTACCCTTTCACAGGGGTCATCTAAGACCATCAAAAGTATCAGATAGTTTACATTATGATTCATAAAAGTAGCAAAATTACAGTTGTGAAGTAGCAATGAAAATTATTTTATGGCTGGGGGGATCACCACAATGTGAGGAACTGTATTAAAGGGTCATAGCATTAGGAAAGTTGAGAGCCATTGAGGTAGACAGAAGGAATAAGCCTTAGCGAGCGATTGCACAGTGGTGTGTATAATAAATGACAGTATTGTGTATATTTAAAAATTGCTAAAGGTAGATTTTAAAATGTTTTACCACAAAAGAATTGGTTTGTGGAATGACAGATTTGTAAACTGGTGTAACGAAATTCACAATGTAAAATCAACACTGCACTAGATCCCCATAGACTTATAATATATATGATTAATTTTAACAAAAAGTAATAGAGACACTGAGGAACAGCAAAATTAATCCACCATAATTTCAAGACTCTCCAGAACAAAATAGCCAAATTCAGAAGGTTTCACTGGCAAATATACCAAATATTTTAAAAATTAATATCATTTCTGCATGCTATTTGAGGATATAGAAGAGAAAGTTACACTCCTTGGTTGGTTTAATGAAACTGGTATCATTCTACCAAAAGTGCACAGACAATGCAAAAAAAAAGAGACCCGGAGATTACTCAGTAATATATGCACAGAAGTCCTTGAAAATACCACAAGGAAATACATATTCATGTTTCTAAATGATACACATCATTACAAAGCCAATCAATTTAATCCACTCGTTCAACAGGACCAAGAAGCAGAGCCACATGGTTATATTAGCTGATGCAGGAAGGACAGTTGGCAAAACTGAACGTCCTCTTGTGATTTAAAAAATAACTTATCAGATTTAAAAAATATTATATGAAAAAAATTGATTTTCCATTTAAAAAAAGGAAGCCAGAAGTCCCTGATCTGATCTGTAGAACCTGGAAAGCAGCCGTGACTATTCGGAAGAATTTTTTTTTTTTTTTTTTTTATGAACTGACAACTGTGCCTAACCCGACTGCAGGTTTGGGTTCCACACACCAACTGTAGTAGCTTTCTCCTCACGGAATAATGTCTAAAGGAATTTAAGAAAGTGAGCTCATACTTCTAAGAAAAATATAACAAACATAAAAAAAATGACTTAGAAAAAATGGGTTTAGGCGATGCCCTCAAGCTGGAAACGAGGCTGCAGAATCCTACAATTAACACAGTTGGTGCTGAAAGAATGAGTACTTTCCCCCTGAAATGCAGAACACAGCAAGCCTGCTCATTCTCTTGGGTCTTACTCAGCATGGCCACAGCGATGGGAGTTCCAGCCTGTGTAGTCAGACAAGAAGATAAAATTACAGGCAGAGAGATCGCAAAGGAAGATGTAAAACCAACTCGATTTAGATGGCATTGATGTCTTCGTGTGAAATCCCAATGAAAGTTTTTAAAGGACAGCAAACAATGCAAATAGAGAACACCGACAAAGAACTAACAGATGGGTTTGGAAAGGTTACAGGACACGCTGAAACCCACAATTCGACGTGTTGGTCTACCCTGGGAATGAGAAAGAAGACACTGAAACGTGAAGTGAAGTATCATTTCTAGTCACTCAAAATACATATAACTCTAACAAAGCGTGTGTCAGGCTCATTCACTGAAAACTGTAACAGTAGTGAAATAAATCAAGGGAAGTGGAGGGACGTGCCCTATTCTTGAATTCAAACATAACATAAAAATCACTGTCGGTTCTTCCTAAATTGATGCGCAGGGTTATTTGACGCCTATCAAAATCCCAGCAAGAATTTTTTATAGACACTGACAGTCATATTCTAAAGCATATATGGGAGTAAGAGGAGGAAATAAAATGGGAGAAAAGAATAAAATGAAATGAATAAAATGGGGAGGAAACTTTTTTCCATTTCTGGATGATAGCTGCAGTAATCAAGACTGTGTGTGGTGGAGACAGACAGACCCGTAAAGCCAGAAGTGGATTCACATGGGTCTGAAGCAACACAGAGGAGAAGGCCTTGCTGCAGGTATTAGATCAGTTAGACATCTCTAGGCACAGATCATCAGCCTCAACCAAAGTCTTGCATCTTACACAAAAATTAACTATAAAAGTCTTGTGCATCAAAAAATAGTGATAAACATATAAGGCCATCAGAGAAAATCAGTAGAACATCATTAGCATCTAGGCTCAGGAAAAGCTGTTATGTTAATGATTGGAACATACGAGTAAACGTTTGGACACCACCAAAGCTGAAAACTTTTGCCCTACGGTAATTGTCTTAGGAGGATGAAAAGGGCAATTTTATACCATGAGAAACTGTGGGGTCTGCAAGCCACATATTTAACAGAACCATGTATGCATGTACTGGCTCTTGGAGTCTGAAGTTATCATGGTTTTATTATGCTGTGTTTGGTGTCCTACATTCCTGTTTCTAATTCTCCTCGGGCGCTCCAAAAGGACTGAGAATCTGTCAATATGAGCCTGCCCGGTGGCTTTGGCGAGCTTTGTTTCCCATTTTTGGAATAGATTCCAGAGCCTCTGTCTTCTGCTTCATTCAGTGTGACTCACTTGGTCACAGAGATGGTCTGTTTGCAATTTTCTCATTGCTTTAGAATTTCCTCTATCTCTTGCCTGCGTGCATTCTTCTCGGCTTAGTCTCTCATTTTGGTGAACTTTTCCCTTCATTACTTTTCTTGCCAAAATTATAAAGTTAAGGACACTGGCACTGTTCTGGTGGCATGTAACTTGGTTAGAACACACACGCATGCACACACGTGCACGCACTCACAGTGGAATTTTTCCTGCATGATCTATTACAAAGACTCCTAGAGGCCCAGTAGCTCCATTCAGAGGTCTATTTATCCTCAAATGAAATGCTATGTATGTGACTTGGAATGCAGGATGGCTAAGCAGCTTTACTCTTAACTACTGCCTTAGTTAGGTTTCTGTTGCCATGAAAAGACACCACAGCCACAGCAACTCTTATAAAGCAAACATTTAATTGGGATGGCTCGCATACAGTTTCAGAGGTTCAGTCCATTATCGTCATGGGGCGCATACAGCATACAGGAAGATATGATGCTGGAAGAGCTGAGAGCTCTACATCTTGCTTGCAACAGGAAGTTAGGTGGCTGTCATGCTAAGAGAGGCTTAAGCCAGAGGCATCAAAGCCCGCCCCCACAGTGACACACTTCCTCTAACAAGGCCACACCTCCTAATAGCGCCACTCCCTTTTGCAGGTCATTCTCTTTGGAACCACCACAACTACCAAGCACTGGGAACAACTCAAATGTCCATCAGTAGGTTAGGCATAAAAATAGAATGTATTCATGCCATTTAATATGATGCCAACAAACATTACTCACCTGCATCTAAATATAGTAACACTCTGAGTGCATAAAGTTAGTGAAATTACTGAAAGTGTCGATGGTAAAATATACAGACTGAAGCATGCAAGTGATCCCCAAAACAAGGAGGAAGGTGATGAGCTTCCTGGGCAGAGAAGAGGAGGCCTGCCTGGGTTTGCCTTGAACACTTGTGTGTGTGTGTGTGCTCTTTCACTAATGAATGGTGAAGAAAATGGGCAAGGTTGAAGACGGCCCCATCTCCTAAAATGTGATGCTATCGTATGACACACCCCACAGACAGCAGTGTCTGAGTCCAGCATCACCTAGGAAGAATTGGCGAAGATGCAGGTGAACTTGAATGCTTATGCCCTTTGTTGGTAGAGGTTTCATTTGGATAATTTGAAAACTATTAGCCTTCTAATAATGCCATGTATGCTTGTACCAATGGGAAAAAAAGATATATAGTTATACTCTATGAATCTCCTGCTGAGGCCTGGGGTGGGGCCCTTCAGTTCCCCAGAATTTAGTCTTGTCTCTTTGGAAGGTAATTAGTTCTGGAAGGAGGGTGCAGAATCACAAAGCCTAGGTAGGGATGTTGAGGCTCAGAGCTCCCATCCAATCCCTTTTGCTCACATTGGCTGGTGAGAGCCAGTCACAAAATCCCCAGTGCCCAGTCTTGAGGGAGCCCTGGGATGCATCCGAAGCTGTTCTCCTGTGGATTGATGTGGAGATGCTGGGGATACACACGAGGAAAGCAAAGGCATAAAGGAAGAAGCTCTATGAATAAATGCTTAGAAACCTAGGTAAGCAGTGTGGGGGAGAGTTACAGGAACTCAGGGAAAGAGCTTGGTGTGGGCGATGTCCGGGGACACATCTCAAATGAAAAGGCAATTTGACATCTGGGGACCAGAGCTGCATACCTGCAGGGGGCATGCCTTGTAGGAAGAGCCAGCCCCTGATGAATCCCTGCACATTCCTTAGCTCTGCGGATGTGGTGGATGCGTCCTGCCCACATCCAGTGATTAGGAATGACAGGCATGATACATGGATGCCTATGGCACCATCCTTCGCAGTCCATCACACGATGAAAACGCATTTGTTACAGTTACAGCGGGCCAATATTTGTCTGAAAATAACATGGGCACTTTGAGTCACCTGGTGTGAAGTGTTTGTCAGGATTTATTGGAAGTGGGCACCTGCTAGTCTGCGGGAAAGAATTTGTTTCATGTTACATCAGCTTTGAATAAAATCCCACAGGTTTAAGTGACTGTTTTCTGTTTAGGCATTTTATATCTGGGTTTGCTTTTCTTTTCTTTTTAAAATCCCATTTCTGCTCAGGCACTGGCAAATCTGTTCTTGTTCTTGTAGCAGAGAACCTCATACCTTATTTCCTGCTTTGCCACTGTTTTTTAAAGTTCTATGAATGCATTTGCTTCCTCCCATGGCCCTTAATTTTCTGAGCTATTTTAAATTTATTCAGAGTCCCCTGACAGTGACCGTTCATGTAGTATGACAACAAGCTCAAACTCCAGAGAAACAAAACAACTATTAGGTAAAGGTGGGGATGGGAAACCCCACCAAGCCTTGAAGATTAAGATGGGCTGCATGCTGATGCCAGGGACCATGGAGTGATGGAGTAAGAGGAGATTTCTGGCCATGAGAGAAGAACGAGGCAAAGCTCATCTCTACAGAGCAGTAAATGCCGGAGTATCTTTCAGATTGCAGTTATTCTTTTTTTTTTTTTTTTGTTTTTGTTTTTGTTTTTGTTTTTCGAGACAGGGTTTCTCTGTGGTTTTGGAGCCTGTCCTGGAACTAGCTCTTGTAGACCAGGCTGGTCTCGAACTCACAGAGATCCGCCTGCCTCGGCCTCCCTAGTGCTGGGATTAAAGGCGTGCGCCACCATCGCCCGGCTGCGGTTGTTCTTGTAGCTCACCTGCAGTTCATGCAACTTAAAAACTGCTTAAAAAATAACGTTCCTTGGGAATCTGTCCTCCCCTTCCACCTTGCTTAAGACAGTGTCTCTAGTGGAGGGAGGGGAAACTGTGGTTGGAATGTATTGTATGAGAGAAGAATTTTCTCAAGATAGATTTTAAGAATCTATGTTCTTTGTCACTGTACACACCAAACTGGCTTGCCTGTGAGCTTCAGGGACTCTCCTGCCTCTGCCTCCCATTCTGCTATAGGAACACTAGGGTTATAGGCATGCACTAACTTGCCTAGCTTCCCCTAGGCTCTAGGGATTCAAACTCAGATACCTGTGTGCAAGTGGCTCCCCTTACCCGCTGAGCCAGCTCTCCAGCTCCACTTTCTCTTTTAATGATTGCTTTGAAAAAAGAAGTTGAAGTAATTCGTGGCCTTGGTCAATGGAAATTGTTTTAAGCTGTCCTGGTCTGTTTCCAATGGAGCCATTTCACGTGTCCTTGCTGTGTCATAACATACCTCAGAGCGTACTTTGGAGGCCAGATGCCGTGCTAATGCGAGACTCGTCTGTGTTCCTGTTTAGATAAAGTTCGACAGCGTGGAGGTGTGCGTCTGCTGCGAGCTGCAGCACCACTCATCCGGATGCAGCAACCTCGGGGAGACACTGAAGCTGAACCCACTGCAGG
This sequence comes from Neodon shergylaensis, assembly GCA_025134845.1. Classification (NCBI taxonomy): domain Eukaryota; kingdom Metazoa; phylum Chordata; class Mammalia; order Rodentia; family Cricetidae; genus Neodon; species Neodon shergylaensis. Next base: position 3,888,862 of record JABTXL010001975.1, on the reverse strand, counting down.
AGAACTGTAACGCTGTGCGGCTGACCTTGAAGGTGAGGCTGGGCGGCGCCTGCTGCGTGCTCTTCCCTCTCCTGGAGACAGGAGGAAGATTTATTAGCATAGCGAATCCTTTCAGCTCCTCAGTCATCCAGGTGGCTGGATGCTGAGGATCATCCTTCCAGGAAACGTATTTTAAAGCGTTGTAGAATGTCCTTTGGAAGCTCTGATTTCTGGGCCCCCGTTTCCATCTTTGCCAGGTCATTTTCCTGCCTCTGACAAATCAAAGCAGGGTAAGAATGGCTGAAAGAACTCTTCACAGATGAGCTTACCATGATTACAGTCTCTGCTGTGACTCCATCAAGGTCTACATGGTGATTTGTTTGACTTCTAAAATGATACGTAGGGCTGGTGAGATGGCTCGGTGGGTACAGACCCTTGGCATCAAGTTAGTGACCTGAGTTAGAACCCCAGAGCCCACATGGAAAGAGGAGAGAACTGACCCCAGAACAATGTCTTCTTTCCTCCTCACACGCAGTGGCATGCTCATGCAACCAATATATAAATGACAAATAAAGAAACAAACAAGCAAATGTAACTAAATGATAAAGGAAGAAATCTTATAATCCCCCATGGTTCTTACATAAAGAATTTGATCCTTTTTAAAGGGAGTATATTGTCTTGGCATGATGACGATCCTTTAATCCCAGCACTCCAGAGGCAGGTGGATCTCTGTGAGTTCCAGGCCAGCCAGGGCCACATAGTGAGACATAGTGAGATCTGTCTCAAAGAAAAAGTGGGGAGGGCACATGGAAATGCTATCTATTTTATCCCCCCCCCCCCCGCGCCTGTCTTCTTTCAAGGGCTATTTTACTGAAAACCCAAAGTGGCTGCTTAAAAATACAGTCAACCCAGTCCTTTCCTTGGCCTGACCGGAAGTGGCTGAAATGTTTTGAAAGCTGTGCTGCCATCAAAGGACCTCTTTGTTGGTGGTGAGACTGTTTACAGTGGAGAGCTCTGGCCTATGGCAGGAAACGAATTCTGTGGACCACAGGCTCCCAAGACAGATGCCTCCAACCTGGGGAGAAGAAGGACGGTGGCCACATGGGATGTAACTATGCTTATTTTGGAGGTAGTATCCCCAACACCTGCTCTATCCACATGGGGAAATGGGCCAAGTTCTGGCTCCTAGTACCCACCGAAGTGACAGCCCGTGAGAACGGGGGAAGCCCGAGCTGCAGGTTCACAGGGATGCTTCTCTGGTACCAACTATTTCTTGTGGCTCTCCATTACATATCTTCATAGTCCATGCATCTCATTGCTGGGGTCTGCTCAGGAGCAGTGTCCAGTGCCTGCGTGGCCATTCATAGCCCACTGCAATGGGGAGAGGACGGACTTTGCTTACTCTAAGATCTCTTTCTGATATCGTCTAAGTTAGTGCTTGAGCCCAGGTATGCTTTCTCTCTGCATGTAAAGAACATAATCAGACCCTAGGTAATCACAAAGACAGTATGACCACCACCTCCTGGAAAAGCCAGCAAGCCTCCAGGGCATCTCGGGTTCTGGGGACCACTTGTGTGTGTCACTTTATGGCACTATAAAAAATATTCAAGTAATCTATACTTGGAAGAGGAAAGGTTTGGTTTGTTGTGTAGTTTTAGAGTTTCAAGTGTGTGATCAAATAATGCCTTCTGCTCTGGGCCTATATAGCATGATCGGAGCATGCCCTGCAACAGAGCCACTTACCTCACCACAGGCAAGGGAGTGGAAGCGAAAGAGGAAAGGTCAGGGTCCCACAATTCCCCAGGAGGATTTCTACCAGTGACCCGAGGACTCCTGAAGTCTTGCCTCCTAAACCCCCAAGCTTTTAATATTTACTTATTTTTATTTTATATGTACAAATATAAAATTGCCTGGTGACCACAGAAGCCAGAGCAGGGTGGAACAGGAATTATAAATGGTTATGAACTGCCGTATGGGTGCTGGGAATTGAACTCTGTTCCTCTATAAGAGCAGCAAGTGCTCTTAACTGCTAAGCCATCTCTCCAGCCCCAAGGATCCAGCTTCTAACAGTGAACCATCAGCAGACATTTAGCCAAACGGTCCTGATATTTTATAAGCTAATGGGTTATGGAGTCTTTGGTCTGCTGCCCCAAGGCCCTGGACTTCCTCTTGGAATCTTAGTGAGACGCAAGGTCTACTTACATAAAGCCCTCCAAGGAGATGTGAATTGAAGTTTGGGAATGATGTTTTCTCTAAGGTGCAGGCTCAAGCCTAGGATGGCCTGGACTGTGAAGTCTCATCCTTGTTCACTGTCCTTTGATGAGAAGAGGCAATGGGAAATTTGTTTATGGAGTAGCCAAATGGAATGAAGTCGAGGAACTCAAGCCAAGGCTGGCTAGCACAGCTGACTGTTTGAACCTTGTCAATGGCTTTTCCTCGTGTAGATGCAGATACCCCGGATACCGATAAGAGTTGAAGACAAAAGAAAGGCTCTCCAAAACTTCTTATTGATCCTTTTTGCAAAATACCCTCAAGGCAGAAGCTATCAAAGCTGATGGCAGAAGGCTCAAGGGAGACAGGGTTGATGACCACGGTGGGAGGGTGATGATCTAGTCATAGCAGTGATGGAAATTAGGAGAAGGGGACCTTGCCCCACCCCTAATGGAGGTCTCTATAGGGAATAGTGGCGCTGGGATGAGAACTTGCTTTTGCCTGAGAGCAGCAAGATGGAGACTATTGGACGCGAGTGTCTGTCTGTGGCTTATTGCTGTCTTCCAGTTTTGTTATTTTTCTGAACTTGTTCCTATTATCTTGGGTTCTTAGCATTTCCATATACATTTTAGAACAAGCTTGTCAGTTTCTATGGTGGCCCTGCTGGGATTCTGATTGAGATCGTGTGGAACCCACACATTACTTTGAACAGGTCTACTTAGGTCTCCTTTTATTCCAACAGTGTTTATTATCTTCATCAGCATGTAATTTTCAGTTTATAGATCTTCACACATTCTGAGTTATTTATCCCTTTTTCCCATTTATTTTCATAATGCTTTAGAATCATCTCTTATTGTTGTATCTGAATTTGATGCTTGCAACTGATCTCGTATCCCGTGGTCTTGCTAAAGTCAGTTTCTAGCAGTAGGGACTCTTGGGTAGCTGATCCTTTGTAATACAGAGGTCGTTTTACATCTCCTATTCTGTATTAGCCAGGGGTCTCTAGAGAACAGACCCAGCAGAACACTTATAGACATAAATACAGTCAGAGGAACTTTCTATGGGCACTGGGAAGTCTCACAACAGGCTGTCTACAAGTTGAAGACCCTAGGATTCTGGCAATGAAGCTTCCGGATCAAGGAAACAGATTATAACCTTCAGTGGCGTAGGTCCTGGTGTTCAGAGTGCTTGCAGTTCTCTGATGTCGCAAGCAGGACATCAGGACTGAGAACAGGGACCTCACCTTCATGTTTTGTTGTGTCTGAGGCTTAGGCTGATCGGATGGTGCCCTAACCACACTGAAAATAGACTTCCCCACTTGCTCCACTGACTTGTGGGCAGCTCTCCTTCATAGACACGCCTGGGATCAGTGCTTTACTGGTTCTCTGGGCATCCTTTCTCCAGTCCATCAACTCCTGACCCCTTCACATTCCAGTCTGGATGGCTCACTCACCTTCCTGGCTTTTTTTGCTATAACTGGGAACTTCAGGGCACTGCCAAATGGAGGTGGGAAGGGGGAGCACACATTGTTTTCCCTGCTCCTGACATTAAAACTTATAAATACTGTTTGTTCCAAATTGCCCAGTGATTCCCATCACTGGGTAGTAAATTTCACTCCCGTCCACGAGAGGATGTTGTATTTTGTCGTCCTCTTAACAGCGTCTTGTAGGTCATCTACTTATAGAAATGAGGCTCTCAACAAACCAAATACCAGGTATTGTATTCCAGCAGGCAGTAGACATGGCTAAAGCTCTGGAGTCCAACCCCATCCTACAGTTTGTTTGTTTTTCAGCTTCTATAGTTTGAGCCATGGTGTTGAATTCTGTCTATGTAACCGTCAGTGGTCTCTGGATTCTGTCTGTGTGAGCATCCCTGGGTGGTCCCTAGGTCCTTGGCTACTGAAGGGAAGTTTCTATTGCAGTTTAAGCATAGGTAGAGGTGCAGCTATTGCAGACAGCCCCTAGGTCATTCTTTAGTAAATGGGCTCTTGCAGTTTAACAGGATAGCGGTGTCAATCATGTCTTAGGACATCTTTGCAAACCTTTGCTTTCTTGAGATAAGAGGAAAGGGATTCCGCTGAAACAGGCAGGAGTACAAGCAGAGCTCGGGAAAATTTTAGCACATCTTAATCCTCCAGCTCTACTTAATCCTGTGGCTCTCAGGCAGAAGCGAGAAAGCCTCCCTTATGTGGGCAGCAGCACAACAGAATACTAAACGCTTAGCATATGTTCTTCATTTCCCCTTTGATCTTACACTCTTATTGTCTGCAGTCTGATAGCGTGGAAAGGGACTTCTCTGTGCTGAGCCAACGTGACATCCCCAAACTCTTCTCGGTCACTTCCCTGGGTTAAATTGATGGTCCTAAAGCATTTTTCATTTCTATGACTTTTTTTTTCAAGACAGGGTCTTACAGTGTAGCTTAAGCTGGCCTTGAACTTTGGTGATCCTCCTGCCTCAGCCTTTCGACTGCTCAAAATTTCATGGATGAGCCACTACTCCTGGCAGACCACTGTTCCCTATTCGTAGAATTTCCACTAGACCGGTTCTTCTTGCTTTCATCTGTCCGGTGACTTACCTGTGTGGTCCTGTTCATTGCCCGTCTTTTCTGGTAGAGCTGGTGTTTGACTGCATTTACTCCAAGCTGGCTTTCTCCTTGGAGGCTCCCTCTTTCTTTCTTTTTTTTTATTTTTTATTTTTTTTTTATTTTTCGAGACAGGGTTTCTCTGTAGCTTTTTGGTTCCTGTCCTGGAACTAGCTCTTGTAGACCAGGCTGGCCTCGAACTCACAGAGATCCGCCTGCCTCTGCCTCCCGAGTGCTGGGATTAAAGGCGTGCGCCACCACCGCCCGGCTTTCCCTCTTTCTTTTAGAATTTGGTGGGCTGCCCTGTGACCTGAAGCACAAACGGACTCAACTTCAGTTGGGATTTTGCAGTCCTGTTCTAACCGTAAAGCGCTGCTTTTGCCGGTTTTCTCTATGAAGTGTATTGAAAACTGTTTCAGAAGATTCTGTCTCTGCCAATATGAAATTCTTGAGAACAGCTCCCCCAGCAGTTCCATCTTAGGACATGCTATTCTCTTTTGTTGTTGAATGTTTACCTAGGGAAAGTCCTAAGAGCCTCCTGACATATTTTCAGCCTTTCCAGTTGAGGCTGGAGAGACGGCTGAGGGACAGAAAGTACCTGCTGCTCTCACAGAGGACCTGGGTTCAGTTCCCGGCATCCACATGGTGGCTTACAACCTGCAGTAACTCCACTTCTTGGGGACCCGTGCCTCTTCTGACCTCTGCTGGCTGCTGAAGGCACATGGTGCAATACATATGCTCAGATGCACACACATCCATGTAAACTAAAATGAATTTTAATTGATTTTAAAAATAAATTGTAACTAATTCATTAAAAAGTTGTAGCTTTTCCCACACATTGCAAGGCTGTATTTCTCAGCTCCCTGTGGTTGCGGAGGGCACGTGAGCAAATTTATAGGTATAATTTCCAAAGCCTTGACTGTAGGGTGAGTCTTTAGAGGTCCTTCCCTCTGCCATGGAAAGTGAAATTTTTCATTGTCCTGCCCCATCAGCTGGGTCACTGCAGGAAACAGAGCCTCCTGCAACTTACTCATTGGGTGTATAATATGAATGAGAAGTAATGTCTTGTTGGGGTATTTGTAGCTGCAGCATGACCAAACCCACCTTGCGTCCATCTGTCTAGTCAGGTACCTGTATGATCTTACTCATTGCCCATCTTCCCCACCCCCAGAGCTGGTATGACAGTTTTTGGGTGTAATTTCAATAGCATTTTTCAATTATTAGGTCTATTAGTTCCACTAAGGCATGTCTTGATACCACATGGCCATTGGGTATATGTGTCTGCATTTCGCTCTATTTCAGACAGGTTTACTTTTTAAAGGATTTATTATTATTATTATTACAAAAGAGTTTCAGCGTGTAGGTGTGCACATATGAGTGCAGGCACCCCCTAGAATCTAAAAGAAGGCATGAGGTCCATTAGTTACAGCAATTGTCAGCAACCCAGTATGGGTGCTGGGAACCTGACTTGGGTCCTCTGCAAGAGCAGCGTGACTCGGGCCCCGAACCATCTCTCCCACCCCGTACACATTTCTTTCAAGTATGTATCCCCGACGTCATGCACATTTCTTTGAAGTATGTATTCGATTCCCCTGTCCCCCACCCCCAGTTCAGTGTTTTACAACAGTGGCATATTTTGTGGACCATTTTTATCTATAGTTCATGACTGCCTCTTCCCCTCTTATTTCAAACTGCATCTTCCACCCCAGTTCACTCTGTTTCTCTGCCGTCTCTCCCTGTTGTCCCTGCATCTGCTGTCTTTCCCTTTGCTTTCAGTGTGATGATGAACTCTGGCAGCCCTCTTGTCAGTCTCCATCATAGTCCTGGAGCCCTTGGACCACAGCTGCCTTTTCCCTTCATCCTGCTCTTCGCAGGTCTTCCTTAGATCTTTCTTCTGAGCAGTGTGGATACATCAAAGCACTAAGGCAGATTCCGGACCCCTCAAAGCTACCCAAGCTTGTGCTCTTCGAATAGGCTCGACTTAAGACGTTCTACTTTCTTTTCACAATTACAGATACTTCTTCCTCCGAGAGTTGTATAAATCTAATCGCTTTGTCGCATTTTCTTGTAATTACTGATTGCTGTTGAAAACTTAAGACATGCTATGATGGATGGCTTCCTCCGAGGAAGGGAGGGCTCCTTGGAGGCCCTGTGCTGCTTTGCTAGTGGTAGAGCTCTTGGGCCCTAGAACAAATCTGGGTTGTGGGGAATGGGGTCACCTTGGGCAGGACTGATCTGCACAGATGGTCACGGGAGCCCCGCTTAGCCTTTGAAGAACGCTTCCAGTACCTAGTGGAGGAGGGGGCTGGAGAAATGCTTCCTTGATTGGTTTCCTCCATCTATCTGTTTAGGTCAGCAGTTGTAGTGGGTTCATTGATCTTTTGTATAGTCCCATTTGAGGTCTTACTTATCTGATTGGTAACACTCTGTGTCTAAGTGTCCATATTAAATTATAGATTATACATCCTGCGTTTCTAAGGAACTCAGTTGATGCTGGCAAAAATCCCATATAATCGACTCGGCAGTCAAAGAGCTTTGGTTTTGGTAGTGTTTGAATGACTGGTACTGAATTAGTGAGGTTTGGTTAAATTGCTATTGCCTGTGATACTGCCCTCCCTGCCCCCTGTGTGGTACACGAAGTTTACACAGGAATAATTTGCCAGCCAGCTAAAGAGCCCAGAGCTATGCCTGTGGCTGATGACGAAGGGACTTGGAATCCAGAATAAGATGCAGACATTGAGTGTCTCATGCCTCGTGTAGTCTTTGCTTGTGTGGAGGCCTCCAAGCCCCTAAATCTTTTTCTGCCTCCTACACTGCCCTGCTTTTCCTCTCCCCACCCCACCATGTCATGCCACACTGATGCCATTCTGAAGAGTTAATAGAGAACCCTGGGGCAGAAACGCCCTCTCTCTTAAAGATATTGATGGTCTCTGAAACATTATACCACAGCCATGGCAAAATGTCCTATTCTCTAGCTGCCAAGTTGAGGACAGAACAGAGCCAACAACCTGAGGGGACCCAGAACTCCATTGTGTCAGGCTAAGATTCTTGGATTCCTATAGACTGGAGCATGATGACATACTACTGGCCAAGCACTCATGGCATGGGAAAGAAGACCACAACCTGGGAGAGGTCAGGGTATGGGCAATGAGTTGTAGGCAAACTTTTCTTTCCCAGCTGCCAGTTCCCAAATAACCAACATGGAGTCTTAATATTAATTATAAATGTTTGGCCAATAGCTCAGGTTTGTTACTACTTAACTCTTATATTTTAAATTAATCCATATTTCTTATCTACACTTTGCCACATGACTTGGTTCCTTTCCTCAGTATGGCATGCCCATTTTGCTTCTCTCTGCATCTGCTGGTGACTCCTGACTCTGCCCTTCTTCCAAGCATCCTCCTAGTCTGCCTCTAACTATAGGCCAGTCAGTTCTTTATTAACCAATGAGAGTAATACATATTCACAGTGTACAGAAGGATTATTCCACAGCAGTGAGCAAGTCTCCTTTGTGGAGCTCACTCCCCCATGATCCCTGCCCCGCCCCTGATGAAGGGGCATAGCTGCCGGCATTCATTCTGGGTAGTCAGGAAACAGGATTTAAAGATGAGGACATGGGTATCTGATTTCCCAAAACTTTGACAGTGGTGAGTCAGTAACTGAAAACACAAGTCTGTGGATCTTTCTGGGTGAGATATTGCCCATTCTTGTTGTAAGATAAGATGACGAAGAAATGATACGTTTTTTAAAAATTAGTGTTTAAAGATTGTACTCACCAGGTCAAGCCCAACACAAATCTGTGACATTTTCTATTCAGTATTTACAGGATTTTTAAAGTCATAAAAATCAGAATTGATTAGTGGAATATCCATAATGTGCTATACTATATTTATCCCCCCTAAATTCCTTGCTATTTTCAAGGAAGCCATTGTGATTTTATTATAATGACCCAATTCTAATTCAAAACAGACTGGAACACCTTCTTTCATGTACCTGATTTAATTTGTCAAGCTACACTAAGCCAAATAATCCAAGGAAAGCTAAACCCCAGGCGAGGAGATCAACATTTTTCAAGAAACCAGTGAGTTTCCAAGAGTGTGTGCTTTTACTTTAAAGGTATTTTGTCTCCAAAAAAGCTTGGGGTGGGGGGAGAAAACAAGACAATTTCCTTAAAAACCTGGAGACATGAAAAGCCAACTCATGCCTCAATCTTGATCATGTTCTTACTCGTGCTAAGGAAATGAAAACAATTTGTGTATAAACGTAGAGCCCTGGCCCTCCCTGCTCTTAACATACCCTTCTCCAATCCCAGCTTCTGCTGCCCCAACACAGAGCATGGCCCCACCTCCAGGTTACCACGAGACCTGGTTCTCCCCTGTACCACATCACCTCCAAATCACCACCAGGACAGCCGAACCCTTTCGCTCTCACCTCCTTACTTTTTAAGTTTCTACTCTGTTGAGATTAAGAAAAATAAACCCATGTTCCCTGCCATCACCATCCCTCAACACATGACTTCTGACACTACATACATGACACTTGTCTCCCCACACACCACATACACTGTCCAGCAGCTCGGTTTGATTCTGACCCTGTCTACCTGGGCTCTGTCACCAAGACTGCCCATGAAAGATGCTAGTCACTTGCTGAGTTACCCTGTCCACCATTTGTGCAGCCTCCAGCACAGTGACAGGAAGACTATCTTAGGCTGACAGTTGTGGCTTACACCGAGGGGCACGGTTCAGCAAGCACCCTGTGACTGTCTCTGAAGTCAGCAAAAATGCTTTTCAGTAAGAAGGATGAGCTTCTTCATTCTGGAAGATTTGGGGGCACCTCTCTGTGCCTGAGTCAGGCACTGCGTGTACAGCCACTGAGACAGTAGCCTCTGGATGTTCAAGGGCAATGGAGCCTTGCTGGGTGATGTGTTGCATTTGCCGTAACAAAGCAAAAGCATTGGATTATGGATATTTTCAGTCTCTCCCTCTGTCTCAAGAGGGATATCCATTATTTTGCTGGGTGGGCAAAATTGTAGGTGTGAGTGTGCTGAGTTGGTTCGGGACGTAAGATAGTAGCTGCTAAGCCTAGTGATCTGTGTTCAGTCCCTGGGACCTACGTGGCAGGAAAAGGGAACAGACTCCTACGAGTTCTCTCCTGACCTCCAAAGCACGTACACCTCCTCCACAGGACAAATGTAACACACAATTTAGACATTCACAGGTGGTGGATGGAGCAGTTACAAGCAGCAACCGAGAAAGTGGGAAGAGCTCGGGTGCACCTGAGGGTCTGTTGTTAATAATCTCCAGCCAGAACAGCTGCGCACGTGGTGACGATGTAGACACAGATGTTTGGCCACACATATACTGCCCCCCCCCTTCTTACCACACCTGGATACAAAAGTCCTAGGGACCATGATCCTTCGTCACCACAGATATGAATAAAGCTAGAGGAACTAGTCTTTTCTGGCATGTTCTAGAAATTTTGCGATACAAACACCAAGTATTATAGATAGTGTAACTTTTTTTTTTTGAATGTTTATATGAAGTTCTGTGAAGTGCGTGAAGAGGTGCACCTTAATTTTGAAGAGCAAGGACTGCTAGGTGCCTGGGAGGCTAGATAAGAAATCAGTTATGATACAAATGGGGTCATTTTTGGAAAGGTTAATGCTGAAGACACTCTTCATCTCCGTGAGCTGCAATCTCATTATTTAGATAGTTTAAGGTCTAATGCGATGCACCCTGGAAATGTCCCTTTAAGATGTGACAGCCCTCTCAGCCTCCCCCCCCCCCTGTACCGTCCACCCAGTTTATTGCCCTAGTTCCCCTCCTAACAAGAATTTTGTAGCCACCCCTAACACAGGTGCTGTGACACAAAAGAATCCAAGCCTTAGGGGGCAGTCTAGGGAGGGCTCAGGTGCATTGTGGGAGAAAATGGTGCACTCCTTCTCCCCTCACAGGAACCTGCAGCTCCTTCATGCTGCAGCTTGTCTGCGGTGTGCTTTCCATTCCAAGGTCTGGAGACAGGGGACTGTCCGCTCACAGTGGACTGCTAGACTAGGACTCACTGATCTCATCTAGACACTAAAAGCATCCCAGTCGCTCCAGTGTCTTGAGTGAGGAGGGGCTTGAGGTTGGAGGCAAGTATGAGGCTGGAGAGCAAGCTGAGCGAGCAGCCTGGGGAAAGAGCGCTGGCTGAGCCCACACCTGGAGGTTGTTTTCAGAGCTTGGAATTGGGGTCGGCATGAGAGGAGACTGTGATGAGGAGTGGTAAATGTGCCATAGGAGAAGATGTGCAGGAATGAGGGAAGGATGAGGCCGTGAGAAAGGCAACCTAGCAATGGTGGAAGAGCAAACCACGGGAGTGGAAGCAGTGCAGTTTCTGTGTACGGGGATACCTGACGAAAGCTCTCAAAGCCTTCGTGATACGTGAGTGGGAAGAAGGAAAGAATAGGATCAGAGAGAGAGACAGACAGAGAGAGAGAGAGAGAGAGACAGAGAGAGAGAGAGACAGAGAGAGAGAGACAGAGAGAGAGAATTCATAGCTTTCTTTCGGGCATTGATGTGATTCAGCAATCAATAGGCAACTGGCTACAGGAACTTTAGAGGAATAATGTAATCACGGAAGCGCTGAATAAAATTATTGTGTGTTCTCGTTATATCAAGGCCACAGGGAAGGTGGTCAAATTGAGAGGGGCCTCTGGAGAGAGCCTGTGACATGGGATGTAACATACCATGGACAAAGCAACCTAGGGGCAGGATAAGACCTGATAGTATGATTATTTATTTTTCATAGGAACCTGGCGGGCTTCTCTGAGTGTCATCCTTTGTAGCCTTGTATGCACAGCTCTTTTAGTACACTGTATTGTCTTCCAACCTGTGTGAGGTTAGCAGTGTGGGCTTCTTTATTTTCGTTCTAGGGAGAAGGACAGGGGAACCCCATAATGTCAGGGACTGAGCAGCATTCTCACAACTAGATTTCTGGCTTCCATACCTGATGTGGTCCATCCTCTGCTCCCAGTGCAGTCCACTTGCTAGAGGACAGAGACACGGTGGTGCCTGAAGCACTGTGTCTGACCTGTGGATGGTCAAGGAAGCCCTGCTGTTCAGATGGATGCCTTGGCTGCCCCTTGTCCCATGCACCTGCTGCCACATCCTAGAATCTTAGAATTGAGTAATGTACACCCTGCCCTGAGAATTAATTAACAAGTTCAGCATGTATGCACACACACACACACACACACACACACGAGAATGGTGTAATAATGGTAGAATCGTAGCTCTATGCTTGTCTAGCCATGACACTTGTGTTAGTGTGCTTCCTGTTGCTATAACAAAATTCTTGAGATCCAGAAATGTATAAAGTATAAAAGAGGCCTATTTGGCCCATGCTTCTAAATACTGGGGTGTCCAGAAGTGTGGCATTTGGTTTTGGTAAGTCAGAGGGTATCACACGATGGGACACAGCAGTGTCTGAGTTCATGTCTCCTTTTTCATTAAAAGCCACTAAGGCTGTCATAGGGGAGGGTATCCCACCCACTTGGCTTCATCTAGTCCGTACCACCCTCACCCCTAAGGAAGCTACCTCCAACTGCCTTTAACACATACATTTGAGGTTAAGTTTAATCTTGTTTGCTTGTTTATTTATTTATTTATGTGTGTGTGTCTGGACTTGCATGAGTTTAGGGGTACCACGTGTATTCAGAAGTCCACAAAGGTCAGATGAAGGCATAAGGTCTCAAGGAACTGAACATGCAGATGGGAGGGCACCAGGCCCTCTGGAACTAGAATTACAGATAGTTGTGGGCTGCTGTGTGGGCGCTTGGATGGAACCCAGGTCTTCTGCGTGAGGTTAAGTTTTGAACACAGAAACCTTGGGGGTAAAGCATTTAGACCATGGTTTATTATAATGTCCTGTGACATACCGAGATAAAACCCCTCACCTCAGTGTTCCCTCCTTCCCTCTACAGGTTCGATGATTGCCTAGAGGCAACCTTTGTTGTGCGGGAGACTTTAGCCATTCCCCTGCACAGCTGCACACCTCATCAAAATTTACATAAAAGTTTGCCCCTTAGCAGTGCAATGAACGACTGTCTCTTCCCACCCGTCTTCTTGTGTCTGTACCATGTAGATAGGGGCCACGGTCATGTCTCCTGTGAATGGGTCTGGCTTGTTTCCAGTTTCTCTGGTGTAGCAGTGGGCACTCAACAGCCATGTGCCCTTTGCAGCACAAGCTAGATTTTCTCTAGCATGCGTACCTGGGGTGGGGGAAGAGTACACCTGCCAGACTTTCCCTCCTGCTCTCCATGGCAACCGAACTGACTCGGTCTCATGGGGCTTAGAAGAGGCGCCCTTCCTTCTGGATGCCATCATTTCACACAAGGCGTGTTGCTCTTTGTGTCTCTAGCGGGAGGATGGCCACCAGTCTCGTCAGTTTTCCCTCGTAGGCTATTTGTTCTCTGTTCTAAACTGTTTTCCTCTACCATTCTAGCATCTTCTGTCGGGGCCTCGTCATTCCACGCTGTCTGGGTGCTGCTTGTCACAGAGAAGCCTTTAGTTGTAAAGCAGGAAAATTCAGTACCTTTGCGACTGTCATTTTTTGTGTTGTGTTTTCAGAAATATTTTCCTGGATTGAACTCACAAGCATACCTAGATTTTATGTTTCGAAACTTGGCGTTTCACATTGGGGGTTTAACTTTGTATGTGTTACAAACATGAATCTGAGCCTGAGACAGCGCCAACGCTCAGGAGGCTGAGGCAGGAGGATTGTGAGTTCAAAGCTAGCCTAATCTACATAATGAGACCTTAGTTCAAATATATATATATATACACACACACATACATATATATGTGTGTGTATATGTATATATACATATATAATTTAGGTTTTTTCTGACTATAGATAATCATCAGTTGTCTTAGTCTCCTTATTTAAAAATGTCTAGTTTCTGTTTTTTCACCCACTTCCACAGTTCCATGAGTCCTTATCTCTCTGTTGGTTCCTTCCATGTTTAAGCTGACTCTAACCCAGATGCACCCACTTAGGTACAGATGCCTGTCACCTGCAAGAGCTAAACACCCAACATTCTGATGACCCAATACTGACTCACCTTCACTGCCTGCTGTTGCTCCAAGCTATTGCAGATCTGTCAGTCATTCATTCCACACTCAGGGATGACCTAGACTCTCCTCACAGATGAGGATCCCCAGACAGGCAAGCTTTTATAAGCTTCCATCTGTGCGGAGTCACAGAGGCTCGGCGGACAAGCAGGACTCCCTGGGATTGGTCCCCAGCACCCTCCCTAAACTTCTCCCTAATGGGACCTAGTGTCTCAGCTACTGCCCCCTCTCTCCCCAAAACAACCAATGGATGACATCATCATCAGTCCAATGGCTCAGGGTAGAGAGCTGGGGGTTGCCACCTCCCACTCCCCTCTTCTCTGTGCTACTCCTTCCCCTATCCCTCTCTTCCTCTTTACTTTTCTTCTCCTTCCCCTCCCCCTTCCTCTTTTCTGTTCTTGTCCTCGGGTCCACTCTCCTCTACCTCCTGTATGCTGGTCCACTGCTTTCATTCTAGCTTCTTGGGAGACTGAGGCAGGAGGATCAGTTGAACCCAGGAGTCCACGGCCAGTCTGAGCAACATTATGAGACCCTGTTCTCTAAAAGGAGAAAAGGTGAAAGCTAGGACCAGTGGGGGACAGAAAGTGGTGTCAGAGGGAAGAAGGGTAGCTAGATTATTTTATTTTATTTTTTTATATTTATTTATTTATTGTCTATACAATATTCTGTCTGTGTGTATGCCTGCAGGCCTGAAGAGGGCACCAGACCCCATTACAGATGGTTGTGAGCCACCATGTGGTTGCTGGGAATTGAACTCAGGACCTTTGGAAGAGCAGGCAATGCTCTTAACCTCTGAGCCATCTCTCCAGCCCTGGTAGCTAGATTTATTGTGGAAACAGATCTTCCAACAGCTGTGGAGCCAGGACAAAGAGGCTCCACTTGGAGGCCAAGAGCTGATGAGGGGCTGAACCCTCAGAGGCCAGCAGAGGAGGTGGAGTGCGGGGGCTGATTTAATCAGTGCTGCTCCTCCATCCTTTTGTTTTCTGGGATTTTAGTGACCTACAGTCAACCTTGGTCCAAAAATCTTGAAGAGGAAATTCCAACAGTAAACAATTGAAGAGGTGGAACAGTGCACCATTGTGCACAGCGTGGTGAAATTTCATACCACCGGTGGCACTCTATTCCACCGGGAACATGAGTCATGCTTTGGTCCAGCGTATCCATGTTGGGTACACTGCCTGCCCATCAGTCAGTCATTTATGCCATCTGGGTTATAGGATCAACTGCAGAGGGATCACAGCTCAGACCACCATCCTTTTCAACAACAGCGGCCCCAAGCGCGACCGAGAGAAGCTGTCATACATACGGGCTTCAGACACCCACTGTGGGGATTAGGAAATGTCCTCTACAGCAGATATTGTTTCAGAGATGTGACTGTCAAAACTGGAGGCAAGGAAGAGAAACTTCTGAAGGCCCCTGGCCTGGCCCCAGTGATGAAGTGCCAGGGTTATCTTGACAGTTGCGGCGGGGGGCGGGGGTTCTTACCCAACATATGTCACCGTTCCTGGCAGACAGCTCTCACAGGGCACTGGTTCGTGGTGGGTTTTGTCTGCTACATGCTGTGGGGAGGGATACACTGCTGACCCAAAGGAGCCACCGGTTGCTCTCTCCTCTGCGTCCCTCCTCAGCCTGATCCCACACTCAAGCACTGACCACCGTGCCTTGAAGTTTACCTCCACGGTTGGGCTTGGGATGTGACTTAATTGGTACGGTGCTTGCCATTCATCAAGATCTGAGTTCAGTCCCCTAGAGCACGTATGTTGCCTGGAGGTGATAGCGCATGCCTGTAATCTCAGCTCTGGGAAAATGAGACAGGAGGATGACAGTGGTCAGCCAGTTTCACTGAATTAACAAGCTCCGGGTTCAGTCAAAGACCCTGTCTCAAAAAATAAGGTGGAGAGTGATGGAGAAGACAGCTAGCATTAACCTCTAACCTCCATGCATACACAGATGTGTACACACACATACACATGTGCACACACATACACACATGTGCATATACACATGTGTACACACATATACACACATGTGCGCACACATACACACACGTGTGCACACATGCATACATGTGTACACACGTGTATGTGCACATATACGCGTGTGCACACATATGCACACATGTGTGCCCATGCGTACGCACATGTGTGCGTGCACACACAGAGACCATAATCCTTATGTATCCCTTCTTCCTGTATCCCTAAATGAACCCCTATCTGCTTTGGCCCTGGAGGGCATTTCAAGGAAACCATCCAGTCAGGCAGAGTGGGGAAAGAGGCAGGCTGATAGCTTTAAGGGAGCCTGGGACTGCTAGTTAAACAGACTGGGAATGTTACTTCAGGCGACAGACATTTCCCAAGCACCCCGGAGGCAAGGGCTAATAAGATCACTTAAATGGCTTTTTGTGCTATGGCTATTTCCCACAAGTGCCTCTTCATTCTTTTTAACTTCGTTCTTCATCTTCCTAGACTTTAATCAAACTGCCTTTGCTTATTCTTGACCTTATCGGGGGTAAAATGCGTCACCACGAGAACGTTCGAGAGCCAGGGAAACAGAATGGTGAAAGGCGGAAGACATCTGAACTTTGTTCAATCATTCGCTCTAAAGGAGAAAAAGAGCATTCTTTGGATGAATGTGACTTTAGTCTATTTTGGGTTGCTGTAATGAAATGCCCAAGACTGGGTAATCAACAAAGACTAAGAGTTAATTGTCTCACAATTCAAGAGGCTGGGAAGACCAGGAGCCTGGTGCTGGCATCTCCCTTATTGGTGGCGACCTGGTACCGCATCTTGACAAGGTAGATAGTACCACTGAAGAAAGACCAGCTTGGCTTCTGTGACAATCTGCTCTGGAGACAGTCTCTTAGCCCATTCATCAATCTACATGATTAACCTATTCATGATCGCTAATTGCCTCTTAAAGATCCCACGTCTGAATACCTCCCTAGAGGGATAACATCTCAGCATCTTCTGGTAGGGACACTTAAGCCATGCAGCTGTCTAATAATCAACAGTATTGCTTTACTTGAGCGTCAGCGATAAGGACTAAAGAGCTCTGCTGAGTTCTTCCTCACAGGCCCCTGTTTTTAAGACTCAGGCACCCAGGTAATTAACAGTTTTCTGTAATTATAGGTACTGTTTATTGACCCTTGCTGTGTGCCATGCATTGCTGGAAGCACACTTCTGAACTAATATTACCCTTGAAACTGCCCTGCCAGAAAGAGTATTATTGCTCTCATTTAACAGATGAAGACCCCGAGGCATGTGCACTAAATCCCAGAATCATCTCGCGTTCAAAGGTGGAGCAGGGATTCCCAGCCAGGCAGGAGATAATTGCTCAGCTACTGCAAGCTGCATGGGAGAGGCTGGAACAAGGCAAAGCCCCAGCCAGTAACTGATTCCTTTCTGAATTTGCAAAAATAAACTTGCTCACTCTCATGGATGTTCCGTGTCTTTGGAAAAATTACTAGGAAACTAACAAGCCATGGTTTCACGTGTTCCGTATTGAGCTTGCTCTCTTCCTCACGGAACGCTTTCTGATGGATGTGTTCCCCAAGCCCAACTCTTATGGTTTCTGCCCAGGAAATAAATAGCCACTGAGTGAAGTTTGTACATTTACAATGTAATGACAAAGCTTTATGGTTCCCAGAGTAAGGAGTTTTGAGTCTTAATAGACTCCTGAGAAAAGGCAATGTGTCCCTTCACCCGAGGTGCCATTCTGCTGTCGTGTAAAGGATAAATTGCCATTTTGACACGGGGGAAAATGACAATGCCTCTCTATGAAATAGGCATTACCACGCAGGACTTGGGAGCTCCAGGGCTCTGCTCCTTGAAGGCTCATCTCCAGCTAAACGAGCAGCAGGTTAGATCTGCAGGCGTCTGTATTTTGGAATTTACTAGCATAACAAGTCTTCACTTGCAAAGTTTTCTTCAAGAGCTAAGATGGCATTTTCCTCCCAAAATAGTGTTTGAAATAAGCCCTGTTATTTTTCCTGACTCTTAAATGTTCCTCAATCATCTAAATAAAAAAGAGTGGGATTTTCTTTCTATTTTTGGTTATCAAGAGATTAATTCGAACTGTAAAGTTGCTCTCTTATGAATAGTTATCAGTTGCTGCTGTAATTGCTAATGAGAGACTCCGAGGCATACTTTAAAGCAATTAAAACTTTGTTCCCACTCAACAGAAACTTAAATACAGGAATAATCATCCCTCGCCACTGTAACTTCCTCGAAGCACTTCATGACACGTCTGCAGCCAAACCACCGAGTCTGCTTTCTGGGATGGCTTTAGGGAGGAATGTCCTAGGTGACCAAAATCAGTCCAGCTGTGACAGTCAGTCACAGAGACAGGAAAATGAATGGTCCCACCCTTCCCTGGTGGCCCAGATCCCCTGTAATCCAGACCCTTCTCCCAGTAAGGAGCATCCTGATGCCACAGGCAGGGGACTGCACACACAGGGCAGAGGTTGTTCCAGAGATTGGCGTTGGAAGGCTAACCTGGCCCCAGTCTGGCAGACCAGGTACTCAAGCCCAGAGCAGTGAAGAAGCACTCAAAGCCATATGCCCCGGAGTAAGAGACTCAGATGAGGGAGACTTCCTGTATGATGTGATGTGACCAAGAAATGAGTTCCTGGAGAGAGACAGCAGCTACAGTTCTGTCTTTTGTCACAATGGCATAGTAGTGGGGCTAGAGAGTACTGCTGTTCAGTGCTGAGTTCAAGCATCCAGGCTTGATGAGCACCTGGGTTCAACACCTCCTACCTTTCGGGTCGCTTGGCCACAACTGACTGGCCCGGGCATGGGTACCTAACAAAATGAAGTCAGTAAGTAAATACCCTCCCTAAGCTAGGGAGCAGGTACTAAGCCAGTGTCCAGTCCTGGCAAAGGGGCTTCATCAGAGGGCAGAAAGGGGACCCACAATAGCTGGCTACCCTCCATTGGCTACGACCTGCGAGAGACCCAAGCTAGCTTATGCTGGAGCAGGTCCATCGGTGCTCAGGGAGTCTGCATCACAACAGACAGGCCTGGACCAGGGTGTCAAGTTCTGCTTAGAGCACGGAGGGTAAGCTGATGAGTTAGAGCCCTGGACACACTGGTCATGAGCTTAGAAGACTGGGTAAGACAAGAATGATATAATGCCAACTAGGGTCTTCTAAAGTGGAGTCAGGATGTTAACAAGAGGCTTTTGTACTCAAACCTGCTAAGGATTAAACTACAGAATGTTCCAGTAGACTCGGATGAACAGCTGAAGCCAGTATCTACAGCCTTTTCTGCTGGGAATAGTAATTTTTTAGCCAACAGGAAGGGTGTGAGTTGAGGAGTTCTCTCCAGCCAGTGAATGCCAATACTGCACAACCCCCCTGTAAGAAATTTCTCTAGCATTAGCCTCATGGGACACTATTCAAGTCTCCTCTATCTCAGTTTACCCAGATGACAATCTTTGTCCCCCAATAATGCTGCTCTGTTGGACCTGTGTGTCCATCTTTATCTGCTGATACTGAGTGGACGTTCATTGGATATGTGTGCCATGAGTACAGGGGTCGGGGGGGGGGTGATGCAAAGATTCTGTCTCTACCAACTGCGTCAGCAACACCGAGAATAAAGGGCAGTATAGAACAGTAAGGAGCCACGACCTTACTGCCCTCACTACCCCTATTGAGTAACCTGGCAATGGGACTTACATTTATTTTCCCCGTGTCCATCTCTGCTGACCTACTTCAGGTGAGCCATCATTGTCCCCACCCATAGGTGCGGACCTGTAATGCCACTGGTCAAGAGGACGGGCTGCAATAGTTTCCCTACCTGCCCAACCTCTTTCCATTCAAATGGAATTCAGTAGATGATTGCCTAGCCAGTCACTGCTCAAGGCCCACCTCTAGGGGCTTCCTCCTGGCTTCCTGTCCTCCCCCAGCTCTCCTCACGAGGCCTTGCTCCCTTGTTCCCCTAGAGGATAGTGGGACATCACCAGTGACTGAAAAGCCATCTCTTGCAGGAGTGCATCAGACACTGGAGGACACCATCCTCTGCCCAGCTGTCCCTGGAATTAAAGGGGGTGGGACACACGAGCACTGAATTACTAGAACACTGCCTAATCACACAATGACAATGGAATCAATAGCTAATGAAGGGACAGTAATTGACTGCTTTGCCTGATTCTGAAGTCTAGAGCAATCCCTGCCTGAAGATCATGGGCTTAGGGGCTGAGTTCTTTAATATCGACATTTTCTTTCAGTCATGCGCAAAGCTAATTGGCCTTCAATTCCTAAGCAAAACAGATAGACTCAGGGTTGTCCTGAGCACAAACATGCTGCCTCTCTGTGTGTCCCTGGGGAGTTATTTGGCAGTGCGAGATGGCACACAGTAATGGAATATGGTACTAGTTAAAACCAGCGTTCCTGTGGTGCTACTGCGTGGGGCTGGGTGCACAGCTGCACCGTGCCGGCTCCCAGGCTTGCACGCTCACAGTTGCGGTATGCGTGAGAGCGCCTTTAACACACAGGCCAGATCTGCCTGGCCTTTTCCTACCTGCTCCACGGGGCTCTCAGCTGCGAGGCCTTTGTTTCCTCTGAAGTTCTTGTAAAACATTACATGTGAAAACCGAGAAAGTACCTTGCGGACCGGACCGTTGTGACTGATTAGCTAGGAACACCTGAGCCGTTTCATGAGCACCTTCGCCTTTACGGAAAAGGGGATTGCTGAGGAAAATAAAAGATTTCCTTATGTCAGAATTAAAGCCTCTGATGAAATTACCTCTTGTTTCCAACACCTTCCTGGCTTTCCCAGCAGGAGGTGAAGACGGGAGGCACCTTGCAGGGCGGATGGTTTAATCCATGCTGCATTCAGGAATGCCAGGTGCAGGCCTTCACTGTACTGCTCAGGGCGTGCAGGTGGCTGTGTCTTGTTATTTGTGGGAGCATGCATACCCCCAAGAAGTGCAGAATGCTACAATGCAGGCCCTACAGTCGGAAGACAAGTGGCCTTAGAGATGCTCTTAATGATAGGAACCATACACACACACACACACACACATGCCTTGGTCAGTGTGGACCACAGTAGAAGAATGCTTACACTGGGTGGCTTAAACAACAGAGTTTTGTTTCTCTTGTGTGTGTGTGTCTGTCTGTCCGTGTGTGTGTGTGTGTGTGTGTATGTGTATGTGTATGGTGTGCAGGTGCCTTTCCCCATGCATGTTTCTGTGGAGGACAGAAGGTATTTTCTTTCGCCGCTGTTCACGGTATGTCTTGAGACAGGGACTTCCATTGAACTCGGGGCTCACTGATTCAGTTAGACTGGTCGTCCAGTGAGCTCTGGGGATTCTCCTGTCTCTGTGCCCCCTCCAGCACTGGGGTTCCTGACACCCATTGCTGTGCCTGTGTGTAGGGGTCTGAACACAGAACACTGTAGCTTCTACACTAGAGACCTGTCTGAATACAGCAAGCACGGAGCCGTCCCTGAGCCCCAACAGACCTTTCTGTTCTCACTGTCATCATCGTGGGAGCGACAAGTCCCAGGTGTGAGGGCCAGCATGGCCAGGCTCTGGCAAAGGCTCTTCTCCGGAGGACTCAGGAGTGACTGGCTTCTCATTTTTGCCATCACACACTGGGGAGAGAGGGAAAAGTGGTTCCCTTCCAGCCCTTCCAGCATCTTCTACCGAGGGCACTAACACCACAGGAGCTGCATTCCCTTGACCTTCTGTCTCAAAGAGCCCATCTCCTGATGTCATTCCCTTGACAAGAACATTCTCAAAGCAGGCGTTTCTGCGGCTAAAAATATTCAGGCCACAGTGCTCACTAACACTACACTGCGTTTACACGAGCCGAATTGATTTCTTTCGTTTGTATTCTTTTGACAACTAAGTCATATTTATTAATAATCTTTTAAATGTACCGTTTTGCTTTGAGCTAAGTATTTTAAAATGTAAATACAACAAATCGCATCATAGTTTCTGCTGATACACTTTCTTCCTGAAACGAATTAATAGTTCAGAAATGAATGGCACAGGCAATTTTTCTGCAGATGTTGTCACAATTGACCCCTGCTCTCACCCTTTTGTGACCCACCTCTCGCCCTTCCACCTCAGGTCTTTTTCACCTAGTGCTGTCCACAGGTCACAGGCCGTAGGTCACAGCTACCTCTCAGAACTCAAATCAGTCACCATTTCCTGTCACAGTTCACAAATCACCCACGAGTGGCCTTGGGAGGACAGTACTGCCTCCTGTTGTGAAGGGATAGGACTTGCTCCTTTGCGTTTCCCTGCCTCCAGGGCAGGCTCTGCAAGGATGGCATGCTTCTGCACACATCAGTTTTGCCTAGTGCCTGGCCTTATTCCAAGGGCCATGAAGGCTACCTCTCACCCGTACATAGGGGTGCCCCCAAGCCTTCCCTGGGCTCTGGGGTGAGGGAGTGAAGTCCCTTCCCTCTCACTGACACAGACAACAAACCTCTCTTTCTAGGACCTCCCACTCAGGTGCCGTTATGCCTAGTTATCTTGAGTGCTTAGCCTTCAACTTCTGCAATTTCTGTAGAGCCAGACACCTATCTCATGCCATAACATGTTAAACAACATACACGCACACATTCAAGCATCACAAGTGAAATGCATGCACACTCACAAGCATACACATATACACACATGTACACAAACACATGCACATACAGGCTCATTTACACACATACATAAGTGCACATGTACACACTCATGTACAAGGGATACACCAAGGATCAACATGATCCCGCCTCAACCATCTGGCCAGGTCCCTTCTGGCCCAAAGCCTAGCAGACCTCCCACTGACAGCCAAGGGCAGCCATCTAACCCTCAGCATCACCCCTTGTTTCTAGGCACAAACCTTGCTGTCCCCAGCACTTTCTTCAGAACTACTCAGGGTGATACCACCACGAATAGCAAACGCCCCAAGGGTGGTGCCCTCACCATTGGCATCTCCTTGGTATGAGGTCAGGAACGCTTTCCAGATAACAATTTATTAGGCACATTGGCTTGATGTGAAGCCCTCCATGGAAGGTGGCACTTCATATGTCGGGTTTCCTCCCTTGACTGCAGTACCAGCTGGAGTCTCCAGTGCCCAAGTGGCCACCCCCAGACTTTTAATATTTATTTCACATAGCATTGGTGAAGAAGGGGCCTAGAGGTAGTCACCGCCATAGAGTCCCAGGGCAGACTGTCTCTAAACCTTTGTCACCCGGAATCTCACTAATCTCTTTCATCTCTTTTATGCTACCTTGGTGTTTATTCAAGAAGACCTATCATTTTAAGACTGATTCAGTAGCGCTAGAGTTATGACAGAGTCCCGCAATTGTTCTGAGAAGGTTTGCACAGCAAAAGGCACTTCCTCAACACTCAGTGATTACAACACGAACCTTGAGCACCGCAGAGCTCAGTATATAGTGCATGTGCTATTTTCTGTCCCTCTGATAAGACAACCTATGGAAGGAAGGGTTTGTCTGTTTCTATGGTTCCATCACCTTAAGCATCATGGCAGATGTGGGGCTGCAGCAGGCGGAGGATGTATATTTTGAACTGAAAACACAAAGCACAGAGAACAAATTGGAAGCTGGGCAAGGCCTGAAGCTCTGGAAGCCTGTCTCCAGGGGCACACTTCCCCCAGAAAGGGCACATCTCCAAAGCCTAGTCAAACAGTGCCACCAGCTGGGGACCAAGTGTTCAAATACATGTGCCTATGGTGACTATCTCGTTCAAACCACTACAAGGATACGCTTTCATTTTCAAAACAATACCTGACCACTGTAAAGCCACTAAAAACTAGTTAGATTATAGGTAGACACATATATTATAAAGGAGACCTGTTAGGTAAGAAATCTTATAGTATATTAATTTTTTTTGGATATTTATACAATATCCATTTATATACATAAAATGTTTAACCAAAGCCAGAGCTATTGTTCTACCAAAACACTAGTGCCCGTCATATGTGGACGACATAGACCAAGGCTCCCAGGAGCTACCTGGAATCACAGATGCTTCCAAGGTACATGTGCCTATTCTCTCTATACATATGTGTTTATGTCATAGTTTGACTTATTAAGTAAGCATGATGAGAGACAGGAATTAAAAGCAAAATAGTGCATTTGTGTAAATACGGCATAATGCATTATTTTAAATGTGTGGTAGTTTTTTTTCTGGAATTTTCTATTTAATGCTCTTGGACCATGGGTAATTGAAACCAAAGAAAACAAAACTACATATAAAGGAGTTAACTATGTTAGCAGCTTTGTTGTTTGAATTAATGTATCACGGATTAGAGTTGGAGACAGATGGACCTGTGCTGAGTCTCTCTTGGCTACACTTTGGCTAGACCTTGATAATATGGCTCCCTCCTTTTTTTTTTTTTTTTTTTGGTTAAGCCCGTGATGATAACTGGGCCCTACCCTGGCTAACTCTGGAATTTTCTAGGCTTTGCTGATTTCTTTGACCTGCTTACTGTTCTCCAGTCAACATTTGAGCATGTGTCTTGGTGAGCCTCCCCGCCGCATGACAAACCCTGCCGGAAACAGTGTAGAGGAAAGTTTTCTTTTGGCCCGTGGTCTGAGAAGGTTTTTGTCCCATGGTTACTTGGCTCTGTGGCTCTGGACCTGTTGTGAGGCAGAGCAGCATGGGCAGAGCATCATGGGAGGGGATTTCCTCTCTGTGGCAGATGAGAAGCAGAGACAGGGGGAACACAAGAAGGCAGAGTCCCCAGGGACACAACCCAGTGACCTGCTTTCACTATCAAGACCAAGTTCCCAAATCACTGAACTTGTAGGACTCTCCAGAAGACTCAAACCCAGAGACAACATGGCACTCTGCCGCCCCTCCCATATTCCCCACCTTTAAGTGCCATGCGTTCGTGTTTCTCTGAGGTTCTGAGTTCCTCTAGCAAATCAAACCCATCGAGTGGGCTGTTGGAAGCTCAGTTTGTGACTAGCCGGTCAAACAGCCTGGGACTAGAGATTGATATCTGAGTGCTGGGCAGAGGCGCTCAAGGGGCTGCTTAGCCTGTGGGATCTAAACTATCTCTAGGTAGTTAGGAACCATACTGGATCAGACTTGCCCTTGCTGGTGTCTGATGCTGGAAACCTGCCTACTTGTTTGCTGGTGAGGACGAACCTCACATTTGGGGGTCCAGAAGCCTGAGTACTGCTTCTATGTTATATGTTATATGTTTTGGCATATTCTAAGGCTGCACATAAATGGCACTTGTGACCTTGTATTTGTCCTACATCTGTCCTTGCTTGTGAGTCATCCATGGGAAGGAATCCAGATCATTTTCACTTCTACGCTTCGTTTTACCTGTGTGGACCTACAGCATTTCCTTGATGGAAATGTGGACTCTCGATGTGTTCTTCTTACAAACAGTAGTACGCCACGCATCGCATTCATATCTCCTGGGCACCAAGGAAAGCACGGTGTCCTGCAATTCGTGCGTCCTCCACTTCACTGAGCACTGCTAAATTGTTCCCCGAAGCGGCTGGATGCATTGCTCCCGCCACCATTTTGTCCAGGTCCCCATGCCTCTGTCTGTTTCCACGTGTTTGCATGCCTTCTGCTGTGGCCACCTGAGAGCAGGCCAAGACATCATCCCAGGTCTGGTCTGTTCATCCTCCTGACCACAGGCGATGCCGCAGCCTGCGTGTGCTAAGACCACTGAGTGGCTTTGTTCATCTCCTTCACTACTTTTGCACTGAGTTGTAATTTGCTTTGAATTTGTAAACGTTCCTTTCGCCTTCTGAATAGTAATTGTTTCTTGGAGTGTACTGCGGACAGAACCTCCATCTGCACCCTAATTTTCTTTCTTTTCTGGTTTTAATGTCTTTTTTCTCATTAAATGTCTTAACATTTCAATACAAATGTTCATCATTTTTTTTTATAATTTATGCCTTTTGCCTTGTTTAAGAAATGCACTTAGTTTTCTTTGTTCATAAAATTATATTTTCTAAAATTGCCACGAACACCAAATCCCACAGGAAACAATTACTCCTAGGTAAAAAACGGGGCTTGGCTCCTTCAAGTCCTTGGTCAGAACCTTTTGCCAACTATCTATAGAGAACCGTGTTTTGCATGGTTATTTTATGACTTTGGGAGAGGGGTCAGTGGGGGGGGTAAGTGGGGGGGTCCCTAGGGGCTGAGGACATTACTTAGTGGCAGGTGCTCTGTTAGTATAAGACCCCAGTTTGCATTTGATGCACTACACTCCAGTAAAAATCAAGCATGACTGCCTACACGTGCCCGTAGCCTCAGCAGCAGGGAGAAGCTAGATAAACAGATCCTAAGTACTCACTGACCCGCCGCTCAGCCAGAGGACAAACTTCCGGTTACCGAGAGACCCTTTCTCAAGTAAGAGAGGGATAGAGGAAGGCACGCGACATCCTGCTATAGCCTCCACATGCACGTACATACCCATGAGTGCATGCACTACACACACATACACACACCACAGACCCGCACAATACACAGTGCGCATGCATCCCGAGAAGGAAAGACAGAAATGGGGACAGAGACAGGAAAGGAGAGGGAGAGAGACATTTTGGAGTTAAAAATAAATCTTAGCAAGTCGCCAAATTTGCATGTGCAAAACTCACAAATAATCAAGCGCACCCACCGTCCTCTCCCTCAGAGCTGCGGGTTGGTTTCATGTTTTCATCCAGAAGTTGCAGTAGCATATTGCAGATTTATGGTTTGTAATTTCTCCCTTGGGAATGGTGTGACATTGCTGATGGCTCTCCATACTTAAATGATGGGCCTGGTGTCATTGACTGTGACCCCAACCTTTTTTATTGATTTGCCTGGTGTCATGTTTCCCGGCTCTTTTTGTGAACTCCTCTGCTTTTCGTCCATTTTCCTACTTTTTATCAACTCTGTTCTACCTTACTCACTCCGGTTTTATAACTAGCTCATTTCCACGAACCCCTCATGTGCTCTGTGTGTTGGTAGCTTGTTTTCCCTGCTTGGGAATTTCCCATCTGTATGTAAACCACAGTATGCTCAACCCTGCCCTGTGGAAGGAGAGTTGATGTTGGCAGGAGAGCTGGTCAGAGCAAACACCTGTGTATCCACTCACCTTACAGCCACAGGTGAGTGCACCCCAAGGAGACGTGGAAATAGTCAACGTTAAAAGATAATACCAAATCATTTGCTTCCACCTGAAATGTCTTGGTATCCATGTTGGCTCGCTGCGGTACTTGGCAAGGTTATTTGTAGAATTTGTCCAGCAGGTTATGTTGTGGTTTTGATGTATATTTCTCAGCTACTACTGAAATCTCTCTATTTCCCATTATTTATTTATTTGTGTGTGTGTGTGTGTGTATTTACGCTCATATGTGCATCATGGATGGCTGGTGCATGTATGGAGGTCAAAGGACAGCGTACAGGAGGGATCAAACTCAGGTCAGGCAGCAAGCACATTTGCCCCCTGAGCCAGCTGGCCATCCATGATGAGCTTCTCAGATACTTGTCCACCATCCCATTCTTCTCCTGAGAACGGCTACTCATGTCTGCGGATGGATTTTTATCGGCTATTTGCTTTTGTCGTTTCTGTGAGGTTTATTTTTGTTTAGGAAGTCCATTGCTATTGTGTAAGCATAATGGTATGCTTATGTATTAACTTTCCTTTTCCTTTCACCTTATTAATCTTTTCATGCATGTTGTATAAGCAGTTATTTATCTTGGTGTTACTGACTAACTCATTCTTTCCATCAAAATCTATTTTTGCCTTGTTAGTCACAGACCGAGCTCTAATATTTCTTTGCATTCTTTTCCGCTAAATATGTCTTTATTTCCTCTCTCCCCCTCTGCCACACCCTCATGCCTTGGTGTACATTGTTTCCTTCAAGTCTGAACTTAAAATTCAAAAGAGTCCAATGAGGTAGCTTATACATTTTCAAATGAATGTTTATGAACAAGCCATTCTACCATCTACAGTGGTGGAAGACGTGGTCTCTGGTCTTGCTAACCTTCAAGATGGAAGTCGGAATGTTCTCTATTTCCCCCATAGGGTCTATGACTTTATCTCCTTTTAAACTAACAAATCAGCCTGTTCTTGGTTGCTATTATTTCTCTGACAGAAGACAGGAGAGTCCTGGTTCAGAGACAGGGAGTCTGAATGCTCCCAACAGAAGCACTGTCCAGAGTGACTGACCTGCCCTCAGTCAAAGTCCCCAGTCTGGAGGCCTGTGCACACAGCAAGCTTGGTGACGGACGAGGAATGTGGAACTTGGGGAGTCCATGCCTACGTAGTAAATCTACACTTTGGGGGCACATGTCACCTCTTTCCTTTTTCTCCAGAATTGCTTATTGCAAACTCAGCTCAGGGAAGTGAGCTGCACAGAGAGAGCAGTTAAGATCTGGATCGGAAGGAACTTGGAGGTGTGCCCACACCCGTGGCTGACTGCCTCCCCACACAGATAAATAAATGTCAGGTAGGAGAGGAGAACATAGCTAGTGTCAGACATGCCCAGGATAGAAAGAATACAGGGCGTAGGTATCTAAAATGACAAGCCAGGCAAAGTCCAACCCCACTCCACATTCGGTTACATCAGATATCCATGATCCTCCACCTCCTGTTTCATGTGCTAGGCTGCCCAGCAGGACGCCTCAGCTGACAGAAAGAAAACATGTCAAAAGAGAAAAACCTGGTGCACGGACGCACGGAAAGGGTTGTAGGGGCTTGTCATCTGCACGAGGACATTTCCAGAAGGCAAAGGTATCAAAGCCCTGGACTTCAAGTTTCCTGATGTGGAGGCATCTGTGAGTTGTCGCTGCTGACACCCGTCTCTAGTAATTGTGCTGAGAGAATCCTGATTTACTGGGAGTGCAGAGAATCTTTGGAGACTTCATCGTGTGTAGATTTGCCTGAGTATCTACAACTTTTTCCCTCTTGTTTTTGTTCTATGCATGATGTGTTCTGTGAGGGAGTTTCTTAAGAATTAGATTAGTAACCTGGGAGGTAGTGGTGGCAAGTGTCTAGCGGCCGGCTTCGTGATCAGCACTGACAGACGCACTGTCACCATGCTTGCATGTCCACTGACTGTGGACCGGGATTTTACAGACTGAACTCTAGCATTCGCGGTGATGCCCCGAGGAAGCTGCTGTGGCGGTGAAGGTGTCATTTAAACCAGGAAGGGATTGTAAAGCAACATTTAAACCCAATTCCTGCATTGTGTTGCTAGAGAAGCAGCTGGGGGAGCGGTGGGAAAGAAGTCATTCTGGAATGTGTTTCAGATAAACACATTTCACAAGACATAAAGCAGCGCTCGCCTCGGGGTGTGTATTCATGAGAGGTTTTAAGGCTGGTGGAAGTGGATGCGAAATTAGTGATACTTTCAGGGCATCCATCTCAGTGACAGTGGGACATGTGGTCACTGAAGTTGAACTTCCCAGTTTTCGATCTATTTCTAGCTATGCTGCATTGATAGGGATCACTCTTTTAATTATAATTTGGAATTACCCTTAGACACATGTAAAATATATAATGAAGAGTCCGGTATAATGTTCTCTAATGTCCCCATGAGGTAAAAATGGTGATCTCATTGCAGACATGTGTCTCCTTTGGGGCACTGGTTGGGGGTGCCCTGCCCCCTGAAGTGTGATGGATCTAGAAATGGGAGTAAATATAGGTCACTGGACACACGAGGAACATTCTCAAGGTCAAAGTCATGGGACAGCTCCTACTCTGCCCCTCCAGATCTGGACACCATCATGAGTTACAGATCTGCTTTGCCAACGATTCTCTAGCTTGTCTGTGGAATGGTACGTCCCATGTCCCAGATGATACTTGTTTGAAATGGACATCTCCCATCACCCCCTGACCCTGGGGCTGGTGTCCCAGGTTACACTAACAAGGATGACCTCTTGTCATCTCTTCATCCTCATTTATTATCCCCCTACTCATCAACCAAACATGGCCACACTGTGCTGACTTGGGCTCTGAAGTCTGGTTCAGACATTGTCTCCATATATCTGTGGGCTGTGGCTCACACCCCTCTACAATAGCATATCACCAGTCTCTTTAGTGTTTCCAAACTTCCGAGCCCCGTTAAAGCTCAGGTCTATGCTATAGCCTTCAAATTACTTTCTCAGTCATTTTAAATGAAGCTCTTGTTGTCACTCCAACATCACACATTTTCATTGGTTAATTGAGTTAAATGAGTTAAAAACACAGTCTGAGCTCCTTATCCTCTCTCTAGTACTGTGTATGTGTTCTGTTCCATGTACAAACCCCCATCCTGTTCCTTCTTTAGCGGCTTGAGGAACAGAAGGGGCATATGGAGTGGCCGTAGCAACTTTATGGCCTGCTCAGCTATACCATAATCCAAAACAAAAACGCCACCCAAAGCTTCTTCCCAAGATGGCCTAGCCAGGGACAAGATTTACTTTACCTCCTGCATGAAGCAACCACCAAATTGACAAGATGTATGAGGATGAAATAAAGGACTGTGATTCCTATGGGGTCTGTGAAGAGTGTCCCTTGGGTATTCTGTTGAACACTGTTACCATATGCTAGGGAAGAAACTAGTAGAGGCCATGAACAGAGCTACCTGAAAGGATTAGAGACACTGAGCCTGGGCTCACAGGGCTGGCCAGACTTGGATTCTCACATTGTTTAGAGGTGTCACGATGTTGGGGATGACAGTGGGAACCATTAGCCACAGACTGAGCACTGCTTAGACCGTAAGCCCGGACTCCTTCCTCTGGCTCCACTTACACTGGACTATCCAACCTTGAGAACCATGAAATGCCATGAGCTAAATTTACACTCCATAATATTGTCAGAATCACACCCCTTTTCTATCTCGCAAGTTGGCCTCGAGGTTCCAAGGGAAGGGAGTAGACAGTGACTTCTGCAGTGACAGCCTTCCTAGAAGGTGTTCTAGAATTAAAGACACTGGTTCATATGACTACAGGAACAAGCCCTGGAAATTGTGGTGGACTAGACAGTCAGATGGACACGGACACCTGCATGCATGCACAATGTCAGTCACAGAGAGAATCATCTTCTATTTCCTCTCGGAGATGCTCACCCTTTGATAGATCACTGTATCTAACCTGAATACTGTTGTTCTTCTGTGAAGAGAATCTTTACCGCTAACTTTTGGGATGCGTACAGTGTTTTGTCTATTCAAAAAAGCTAGAGTTGGGTGATGGATCATTGGTCAATTTTGTGAATCTTTGGGGTCATTTTTTAAAAGATTTATTTATTATGTATGCAGTGTGCTGCCTGCATGCCAGAAGAAGGCACCAGATTGAATTATAGATGGTTGTGAGCCACCATGTAGCTGCTGGAAATTGAGTTCAGGACCTCTGGAAGAGCAGCCAGTACTCTTAACCTCTGAGCCATCTCTCTAGCCCCGATTTTTTTTTTGTAAAAATAGGATTTTTGTAAATAATATTTATGGCATTTCATTATGAATGTCCCAAGGAAGAATGAATTGCCTTTGGACAGTTAAATACCATGAAGCAGACCCTCTAAGACAAAGAACCATGACATGAAGCAGACCCCCAAGACAGAGAGCAATGCCATGGAGAGACCCTCTACAATGGAGAACAAGGTGAAGGTATCTGCTTTTGTCATCTCGTTAGTCCTGCAACTCCCAGGGGTCAGAGTCCCAGCTAGTGCTCTAATGCAAGGCAAGTGAGCAGCAGCGTGTGAAGTGCAGAGAAACAACATCTGCAGAGAACTTAATTCTCTGCATGGAAAATGCCAAAGTGTCTTTTTAAAATGACTGGAACTAATGAATTCAAGATCACAACATACCACATAAACACACACACACACCACATTTCTATATACTCACAATGAGCATACGGAAATTAAAATTAAAAGGACAAAAATGAATTGCAACTTAAACCTTATCCAATAAATTATCTCAAAATGAGCCATGGGCATGGACGTAAACAAAACTCTAAAATTGTTTAGGGAAAAAAAAACGTGAAAAAATGTTTAAGTATTTAAGGCTAGACAGACTTGGCATCCAAAGCATGGCAAGAGGAGAGAGAGAGAGAGAGAGAGAGAGAGAGAGAGAGAGAGAGAGAGAGAGAGAGAGGAGAGAGAATTTTGGAAATTTGTGCTCTATGAAAAGTTAACTGGCAATGGATTGGACGTCCCCTCCGCCCCAAATTCCTATGCTGAAATACTAAAATCCTGACCCTACTATGACATTATTAGAGCATCATGACTCCATACAAAATGATGTCATTGAGGTGGAGTTCTCCATGGGTTCAAGTCCTTAGAGAACCCAGAGAACTTGCTGCCCTGTTCCCATGAGGCAAAGCCACAGCCAGAAGATACAATGTCTTGCTTTATACCCTTAGCCCCCCCCCCAAAGGTAGGAAACAAATGTCTTGTCACACATCTGGTGACATTTTTGTTATTGCACCCCAAACCCAGGCACCATGGGAAGTTCTTGGGAAGCCATGCTGCAGTTTGAGGAAATAATCTGCAACTCGTGTGCCTGTGAAAAGAACTGATATAAAGAACTTTTAAAAGCCAGGAGTGAAAGGGCAAACAAGCCAATGGGAAAATGAGCAAAACCTGAAAGACATTTTACTAAAGAGGAACCAGATGGCAAATAGCAAGCGAGAAGAAATCGTTCGACATCTTTACACATCAGGGAAATTGGAAATAGGGCTGGAAATGTAACTCCACACAGACCCATCAGAACGGCTAAGCTAGAAGCCACACAAAACGTTTGCAGTGCTGCAGAGAAGCTAGATCACTCATGCATTACGGGCGTGAACGTAAAATGGTTCGCTGTTCCTTGCGAAACTAACTATGCAATAACTATACCTAGCCATTGTTGTCTGGGACAATTGCTACAGAGAAATAAAGACTTCATTCGCATAAACACCTGCACAAAATATGCATGCTTTATTCGTATAGTCACAAGTTGCAGATTTCCCAGGTAAAACCAATTGTGGTACATCCATATAGTGGAATACTACTCACCAATAAAGAGGAATGGACTGTTGATGCATACCACAGCCTTGGTGGATTGTAAGACAGTTGTGCTGAATGAAGAAAACAGAAACAATTGCAAATGGTCACAGGCTCTGTGATTCTATTCATGTAACTTTCTTGAAACAAGCATTGAGGAGCAAGCTAGTGGTTGACAGAAGGTACTTGGAGTGAGAAGCAGGAAGAGGGAGGGAACTTTCTTTTTAAGAGGCAACACGGGAGAGCCACAGTGGTGGGGTGTTCCATGTCTTGACTGGGCTGTCAGTATCCTGGCTGGGATAATGAGCTAAGCTGTGGTTTTGCAAGATGCTACCACTGGGCACACATGATAACTTGGCATTATTTCTGACAATTACATGGGAATCTACAGTTCCATAAACACAAAAAAAAGTCATTTAAAAACTTGACATTTTATTAAACACTTATCAATGTCGAGCTACACTTTGTGACTGATAAAAATTATTCACCTTCTGACATGAACATCCCAATATTTTCTCAGCTGTTTTACAGACTACCTAAGAATTACCAAAATTATGAATGACATATTTTAGTATTAATGACAGTTTGAGCATCATAGTAAAAACACAAACAAATGTGTGTATTTTAAAGGCTGATTTTGAGCGTGAATAAAATACAGCCACATACAAAACGAGCGTTCTGCTCATGTGGCGCTGCCCCGGGCTTACTGTGTGCCCTGGATTCTGCATCTGGGTGACCAGGAAGAACTGACCCTTTTCCTTCCCTTCTTCTTTCAGGATCTCCTCTTCAGCGTGTGTGCCCTCAACGTCCTCTCCACCATCGTGTGCGCGTTGGCCACAGCCATGTGCTGCATGCAGATGGTCTCTGCTGATGTCCTACAGATGGTGAGTGAGACCCCGCTCTTGCCTAGATCCTCTCAGAGAGGCCAGCCCAGCCCTCCCTCCTCTAACCAGTTAGAGTCCAGTGTGTTCTCTGCCTCTGATTAGAGAACCATGGCTTCTATCAGTCCAGACTGCTCAGAGACCCTTGGAGTCACCTTGTGATGCACCCATGAAGAGGGTGATTCTGCATCTTCGCTGCCATGGCCTTACTTCAGACATCAGCAGAGTTCCATATTTATGATAGAGTCCCCCACTCCAAGCACCTGGAATGTGTCCCTGACTAAGTTAAAATCCTGCCGTGCTGGACACCCTCTGGGAACTTCAGAGCAAGGCCTGTCCTTATTCTTCAGAATTCTCTGTAATAAAAGAAGTTTGGAGTTGTTAGAAGATGATTCTCAAATTGAAAAACTGCTGTTCTTTGCTTTTGAGATTTGCTAATTAACCCTGAGGTCAGGGCCCAGTGCCCCTCATCTGGTGTCATGGTCAGAGTCTTTAAAAAAAAAACAAACCGTCTGCTCCCATGGGAGTGGTAAGGCCAGAGCAGAGTTGTGTTCTTGTTAATAAACATCTCTAAACGCACACTTCATAAGTCATGATGGCTCGTTGTGGTCTCAGCATGAATAGACCACAGCCTAGAGTTCAATACATTATTTTGAAACTCATAATAAAAAGAAATGGGTATTGGTTTTTAGTGCTAAGGGTAAGAGTCAATCTTGTGCCCATCCTCCCTTCCTCCCTCCCATTTGTGTTATCTCTCTCTCTCTCTCTCTCTCTCTCTCTCTCTCTCTGTAACAGAATAGCCAAGATGAAGTAATTTACAAAGAAAGTAGGTATACTTAGCATCCAGTTCTGGGAGGTGAAGACCCCAAAATTGCACAACTGTATGCGGTTGGCTTCTGGTGTAAACCTCGTGGCAAATGGCAGAAGGGAAGTGGGTGCATGTGGGAGACAGAACAAGGACAAGGGCTAACCTTTTGTTGTTGTTGTTGTTTTTTAACAGCCCCGTCCCCCAGTGGTAGCTAACCCTGCTTATTAGAGTAAATCACTCCCTCTAGATAGCATTAATCCATTCAGGTGGGGTCGAGCCCTCTTACCCAAGTACTTCCCACTAGACCCACCTCCCAACACCACAATGTTTGGCTGGGACAAGCCACACAAGCACTCTTTGTCTTTCCACCTGACCCACAAGACCGCTGTGCCCTCTACCCAATGTTTTAAGCATTTCACTAAAGACAGATTATCCCTACAGTGGGCTTTTCTCTTAAATCTTCCTCCTCAGCTGCCTTTTAGCGGCGCATCCGTTAATCAAGATATAAGGCCAGAGAGCATCATTACCAATATGTTACACCTCCGCTGGTCCTAATTGTATGTGGCGCACAGCCTGGTGCTCACACCGTACATCCGCGCAGCTGTCATGGCGAGCTGACCTTTCTCGAGAGGTCGTGGTGTTCTGGAAGGTGTCTAATCAAGCAGTTATTCAGCCCGATGAACTTTTGGCCTCATTCATGGAGGCCTGGTGTTGGCAATTTTCTCCAGCTTGCTGTTTAAAGGAAAGGTTAAATATAAATACCAGAAGGCCCTACCCACCTCGGTGGATTTTGCTATTGATCTGTAAATATCACACCAATTCAGCCAAACTAACAGAACTGAAGGCTGTAGTCGATGGCAGTTTGTATTCTCCCCACTTTTAAACACTAAGATGAAAATCGCCAGCTAAAGAAGAATAAGGCATCGTCTAGCTATGTAAACATTTACAATTACGCTTAGAAACAGGAGTAACTGAGCTTCCTGCTGGTGAGGCACAGGCAGCATTCTGGTCTCCTGGTCAGACTGAGCTGTGTGCTCCAGCAGCATGCTGGGGCGAAGGGGCAGAAGGAAGAGCTGTTCATAGCGCTATAAGTATTCGAGCCCTTCCATCCTGCTGGAACTGCCGAGAGGATGGATCATATAATATAGAGAAGTGGTTTTTTTAGACACAGGGTGGCCATATGGAGTGTGGCTGGCCCTAGAAGAAATAGGCTGACCCGGTAGGTTTTTGGACACATCCAAAAAAAAATGGAACCAAGAGATGCTTTGAGATATCTTTTCAGACTTTATACTTCATTTCATTCAGTCATTTAATTAAAGGAATATTATGTGATCACTGGACAAAGCTAAATCTCATAGCGGCGCATAAAGAAACCCGCATGGACGAGACAACTGTGAAAGCTTCGCGGTGATCCTTCCGTGTACCCATCATATCTAAGAGCTCATACAACTGCATAAAAATAGGTGCCTTTCATCCCTGCCCCTCCTCCAGCCTAGTGGTTGGGAGGTGGTGTTCCATTGTAGTTTAGATTTGCCCCTTTCCAGTGATTAATGATGGTGGTTCTCTTCCTGTGTGTCTAATGGCTACCTATAGATCTTCTGTGAAGGAACAAACCGACTTTGCCCATTTTCAAAACTGTAATTGTCTCTTCTTGCTGAGTCATGGAGTTCTCTGTGTTCTCTGGATATACAGGTCTCTCCTCAGATGTGCGGTGTGTATATGTTTTCGCCTGTCCTGGTGATCATCTTGACCCTTGGTGGTAGCTCCCAAACCACAACACTTTAGTTTCAGTGATGCCCAGTGTGTCTCCTTTTTCCATTTCCGCTTCTGCTTTTGGTATCCTATCTCCAAAGGAAATAAAATTATTCCTCCTGAGAGTTTTGCAGTCTTAGTTTGGCATTGAGGAACATCTTGAGTTGGTTGCAATGTACATTGTGGGGGCGGTCCAGTTTTGTGTGGTTCCTGGCACCATTTGTTGAAATGCAAAGATTATGGCATGGAATTGGCTCCATGTCACTGGTGGTAAACAGCTGACCACAGATGGGTTTATCTAGAGCCTCTCAGTTCTATTTCATCAGCCTTCGTGTCTACCTTTACAGCAATTCCACAGAGCCTTGCTTGCCCCCTTATAGTCCCTTTTAAAATGGGAGTGGGAATCCTCTTAGTTTCTTTTGTTCTCAAGCTAGTTGTGAAAGCTCCATCCCCTTGTTGTTCCCTGTGAATTTCTGAATCAGTTTGTCAGTGTCTGAAACATAATCCCACTGGATCTTACGAAATCTCTGCTGCAGTTCTGTGACGTGCCACTCACCAAGACCTCAGTGTTACTGTAACTTGTTTTGACATCTCAATTCTGGCTGCATTTCCATCTGTTGAGCTCAGCTGTGGCTCATGTTACTGACCAGTCGTTCTTCTGTTATTTTTATTTGAGATTCTCAAAGTGAGAAGTATTGCTTAAGTGTGTGTCTGTGTCTGTGTGACTGTATGAGTGTGTATCTGTGTGTGTATGTGTGTGTGTCTGTGTCTATGTGGCTGTATGAGTGTATATCTATGTGTGTGTGTGTGTGTGTCTGTGTCTATGTGACTGTATGAGTGTGTATATGTGTGTGTATGTGTCTGTGTGACTATATGAGTGTGTATCTATGTGTGTGTGTCTGTGTCTATGTGACTGTATGAGTGTGTATATGTGTATATCTGTGTGTGTATTTGTGCGCATGCACGCGTGTGTGTGTGTATATGTGTCTGTGTGGTACTAGAGATTGAATCCCTGGTCTTGTACATGCTTGGCAAGTGTCATACCACAGCCACAGCTCCTCTAAGAAGCACTAATTCATGACAAGGTCGCTACTGGCAAGCAGCCCCCACAAACGTGTGCAACCTCCTGTTGGCCCATACCTCATAACCAACACACAAGGCTGTTTTCAGAGAGCACTGCAGGGCACTCCTGATGCATGCACCCAGCCCCTGCTGCCATACTGACATGCCTTCCTGAGTAACTCTCCACACAGGGACGGTGGGCCGAGAGGGTAAAGCCTATTCCTAGCACCATAGTCTTGGCCCTTGTCTTAGCTCTGGTTTCT
Source organism: Neodon shergylaensis (assembly GCA_025134845.1). NCBI lineage: Eukaryota > Metazoa > Chordata > Mammalia > Rodentia > Cricetidae > Neodon > Neodon shergylaensis. Next base: position 3,851,272 of record JABTXL010001975.1, on the reverse strand, counting down.
ACTGCTGTGACAAAACACCATGACCAGAAAGCAAGCCCGAGAGGAAAGGGTTTGTTTGGCTTGCACTTCCTTAATGTAGTCTGCCACTGAGGGAAGTCAGGACAGAAACAGGACAGGGCAGGAACCTGGAGGAAAGAGCTGATGCAGAGGCCATGGAGGGGTGCTGCTTACTGGCTTGCTCCCCATGCCTTTGCTAGGCCTGCTTTCTTACAGAAAACAGGACCACCAGCCCAGGGATGATACCACCCATAATGGGCTGAGCCTTCCCACATCAATCACTAATTAAGAAAATGCCTTACAGGCCTGCTTGCAGCCCAAAGTTGTGGAGGCATTTTTTTCAATAGAGGAGCCCTCCTCTCAGATGACTTTAACTCGTGTCAAGGTGACATAAAGCTTTCCAGCACAACCCTGTCTTGGTTCTTTTACCTGACGTCAAAGAAGAGCATCCTCCAGTACTGCCTCAGGGGCAGCCATGCAGGGAAGGCAGCCATGAGCCATCCATGGGCACTCATTCTGCCATAGTGCCACGATCACTTTACCCTGGAGTGTTAGCAGATGAAACCCCAGCCATTTCTGCTGCGGCTCATATGTAACTGTGACACTGACTTTTCAGAAGAGCCCCAACTTGGTATCATGGACTGACACGTTTCACCCGTTTGCTCTGTGGCCTCCTTGGTGTACTGTAGGAGTTACCAGGCAGGTCTCAAGTTGGCTCCTGGAGACAGGCAACTCAAGGTCATGACCCCAGCCAGGGCTCAGCCACACACGTATGGTGTGGAGGGTGGCCTAAGGGCCTTAGGAGTCTAAGTACCCACATCTTATAATTCGAACGCATCCACATTGGGGATAATTAGCTGCAGTTGGAACTAACATCATGAATGCATGAGACGGCAAGTGTTACCCCTATGTCGGAACTGCTAAAGCCCAGCGCTTCTAACATGCGCAGAAATAGTAACTGCGCAGTGATGCGGTTCCGCTTATTGACACAGCCCGGTGGAGACGGTGCTTTGCCTCCTAAGTGCCTCTCCTGTCGTTTCTAGCTTTGTTTTTAAATGTAATCTTATTCCCCTGCTTTCCACTGCATCACTCTCCTCCCCACGTCCCTCGCTGCCACCTTAGCCTCGGAAGCAGCCGCAGCCGTTACACAGTCATGCCATCCGTGCGCCCAATCTGCTCACGTCTGCTCACATGTCTCACTAAGCAGAGCCACTTGGAAAGTGCAGATGGGTGTGCACAGGCCCTGATAACGGCGAACGTGCAGCTGGAAGGTGTGCAGGACACTCAAAGTCGTGACTCACCCCCGGAGTTTAACAGTCGCTCAAAGAGCCAGAATGCGGGGAGGAAGCTGGGGGCGGGGAAGGCAGCGAGCCAGGCATCAGGCAAACCTTGCAGAGGCACCCAGACCCTTGCTGCCCAAGCCTGCCCTCCATCCTGTTCCCCCGCAGAAGATGGGGCACGGAGACAAGAGAGATAATGTCCATCATAGAGGCCTTCATTTAAGCCTTCTGACACCGCTGTGTGGATCTGTGACACGGGGTGGCATTTCATGTTACAATCCTGGTGGCACCAGGGGAAGGGACGCTGAGATTAATAGGTCAGTAAGGTGCAAAGTCACGAGGGTCTCAGTGGCCGCTCAGTGTCTAAAGTGCATTAACCTCTTCATGGTCTCTTCCAGACTGCAGAAGCCAGACTGTAATAGCTGAGCCAGATTTTAGGGGCTCCATGTTGTGCGCCTTGGGAAGCTACCCAGGGTCAAGTAACGGCAGCTCTCGGTGCTTCTCGCTTTCAGGCGTTCCTGGAAGAAGCCCCCCTGCCATAACAGACAGGACGTAAAGTCTCAGGTGCACACTGCTATTGTATGAGTGACACACCCTGGTGGGGAGGGAGAACCTGTAAGCAGCTTGGCCGGTTTCCACACACAGCTGTGCTGGTGACTCCGTGTGGTTTCGACCGCCCAGGGAAGACAGAACCACACAGGAGTTTCTACCCTCTCCAGGAGCTGTAGAATTGTGCTTTATACCTGACCATGAAGGTGTAGACATGAGGCCCCAGAGCATGAATCCTGAGTGCAGAGATCGCAGGCTGGCAGACAGGCCTTCCAGTCACAGACATGGAAGGAGGGCTGGCAGGTTGCCAGCTGAGAAGGGGTTAAGTTGCCAGGAAGAGGAAACAAAGTAGGTATGGTGTGGAGGGTGGCTGAGCAGACCTTGTTAGGAGCAGGGGGTGGTTGGCACTGGTTGGAAGGCAGCTGGAAAGTGGATGGGATTCAGTGCACAGTGGTCTTGATGGTAAGAGATTTTCCAGCAGCACGAGCTCATCTGGGCTGCTCTAAAAATAGCTCCTGCAGAAGATGGAGCCCACATGCCAGGAGCAGAGGCCCGGCAGCTTGCTCCTTTGCTGCTCCGTTGGCTGCCCTCTGCGGGGGCAGGAGAGCAAGGGCACTGCAGCAGAGAGGTGTCCGTCCATCCATCCATCCATCCATCCATCCATCCATCCATCCATCCATCCACTCCGTTGATGTTGGCTGAGCATGTGCTGTGCCCCATTCAGAAAAGAACAGGGGGATAAAACACAAGCAGGCTGACAGTGTATTTGTTACTTTTCTGTTGCTGGGACTAGAACTCCATAACCAAGGCGACTTCTGAAAGAAACCAGCGGTCCCCAGCAGAGACAAAGTCATGCTCAGAGAGGAGGCACTGTCTTCTAACTTGCGTCAGGCCGCTGGTGTTGAGTGCCTTTGCATTTCATCAGTTTTGCTTGAGTACACGATTGGTTCTTCTCATTTCTGATAGAGACTAATTCAAAATAGTTCCTCATTGGACCCCCAGAACATCTGCCCTCCCCTCACCACCTGGCTATTGAGCAGCAAGCACAGGGATTAATAGCTTCTGAAGCAGAGGATGACCACATACATCCAACCAGCTCACAGCCAGCAATTCCCCTCTACTTTCCAACAGTGAGGGAACCAGCAACCAGTCAGCCTAACTGGAAGGGCGGGGAATGTGCTCTGTGTTGGGAAGGCTGGCGGTGTAGCCATTTCTGAGTCCATGCGTCCCTCATTCTGATGTAGCCATCAGCCCAGAGCACACTGATTTTACTGCATTGGACTATATTCTGAACCTTGGTCTCAGCCCTGCAAGTGCAGAAATTCTCCAACTGCTTGTCCCCCTGTCTGGATGAGTCCACCCTATCCCTGCCACCTGGGTGGTTCCCTGCCACCCAGCTCCAGCACCCTCAATGGCTCCTGCAAATCCCCAGAATTAAGAATTGACCAGACAGACCCTCATTTTCTTCTTCTTCTTCTGAAACACATCACTTGCTGGCCATCTGCTTTAGAGCCTGGAGTCACACCCGTCTTCAGCCCGGTTAGATCTCACCTGCCTCACGGATGCTCGGCAGATGCCCTGTCCCACACTGTTTGGAGAGCTGTAGTTGCTAACGGAGCTGCTGTGTTTAACTGTGTTCTTGTGATTCTTGGTGTTTGTCTCTTTCCTCTTACTTCGCTGACACGCTCTGGGAAAGGACCCGGGGCCCATACAGTGTAGGTCATTTTATACCTATAGATGAAGCAGTGTCTTGGGCATTTCCGTAGAACTCGTGACCTCTGGTAGGAGTGCCCCGAGGATGGAGAGAGGAACAAGTGTTGGTTAATACTTTAGAAACAGAAATTCAGGCAGAGAGCATTTGTTTTTATTAAAATGTTTCCCTTGATAATTTTAAGTAGCACCCAGTATTCATAGTTGCCCCCACAGAATATTCTGGAGCTCATGGTGGGGGCTTTTTTCACCTTTGGGGGCAATGTCCTACAAAGTGTGTGGATCCCTAGGTATTAGTGTTCATAGGGCCCATAGTGAACCATAAGGAAGTGTGTGAGACAGGCTGGGCTCACAGTGCAGGCCTGAAGCACTTTGCAGGACTCAGAGAAGGGACTTAGGTGGCTTGGCAGCCTAAACCATGATAGGTAATGTGTTTGCAATTAGCTCCCTTAGCCGCCGGCCACACAAGCTCTGGGATAACGCTGCTTCTCTGTGCTCTCCAGTTCTTCCCACAGAGGTCTCACTCGGCCAGTGCTGCCTGCGTGACTCCACATGGCACTGTTCTCCACCAGACCCTGGACTTCGATGAGTTCATTGCCCCCCTCCCGCCTCCACCCTACTACCCTCCAGAATACACCTGTACACCCACAGCGGAGGCCCACAGGTCAGTCTTCCTCTCGGTGTCCTGTGATGCGTGAGAAGCCACAGACAGGAAGTGTCTTTGGGAGGAGGAAGTGGTGATGGCAGGGGAGAAGGAGGTGTGGAGGGAAACAGAATAAAAGATGGTACAGAGACATGCACCTTACAAGGGTAGGCAATGAAGAAAGGCCATGTGACCTGGAAATACAGTATTTCTTTTCTCATTTTTGGTGATGGTGATGGGTTAACTGTATTCCATTTGTATTTTGTTGTTGTTGACAGCCTCACTGTAGAGCATGGGTGGCTTTGAACGCCCTAGGTAGCCCCAGATGGCCTCATACTCACGATGCTCCTGTCTCGTTGTCCCAAGTGCTAGAATTACAGGCAAACACCACAAGGCCTGACTTGAACAGAAGATTTCTGTTTGTCTTTGCAGTGTCACCTGAAATGACACCGTAGGCCAATAATGAACTCTGTTGTATTCTTCTGCGTGCAGAGTTGCTCCTGAGCGACAGTCGTCACAGAGCGTGGAACATGAATTAGAAATTTCATCAGCTTTATCACTGTCTTAATTATAGTAGACAGAGTTTAAGTGGTCAACGAAATACAGGCATCTTTCAGAAGAAAGAGCAAAGTTAAGACTGCCCCGTGACTCAGGCTTTTATCTTCACCATGACAAGTATTAGATAGTCAACACTTGAAGAGAAATGTCAGACTCTGGGCTCTGTCCTCCGGGGGATGACCGTGTGATGGGCTGTCCTGTTTTCTAGGGGCCTCCACCTGGACTTCGCTTCCTCCCCCTTCAGCACCATATACGATGTCGCCATCAACAGCCCGGGCATGCTGTATCCTGCTGAGCTGCCCCCACCATATGAGGCCGTGGTGGGTCAGACGCCCGCCAGCCAGGTGAGGCCTGGGCCCTGACAAGATCAGCTCCTCTGCACACCACACTTCCTGGCCTGTCCTCAGAAAGCTCCCTGACAGTGCTGACGGTGTCGCCGACACCAGCCACTGCTCTGTGATGAAGCCTCTGCATGTACCGTGCAATGTGTGACCTTGTGTACACTGCAGGATGCCGAGTCCAGCCCAAGCCTGGGCACATCAGTATGTGAACTCGCCCTTTTGGTTAATTCCTACAGCTAGACACACAGCCCAACTCAGATTTGTCTCTGTCCCGTGCTGCCCAGTGTGTCTGGAGAGGATGTAGAAGGAGCTGGGACAGCTTCTAACTTGTGACCAGAGCAGGGGGAGCTGGACTTGGGGACCAAGACCTGTATTGGTCATTGCTGCAGAAATGATCGGATGGATCTGTAAGAGGTCAGGCAGCCCCAGGCCAGCGATGTGTCTCTACTTGCCGGCTGTGAGTCCTTCTCTGAGCTGTGTGTGCCAGCTCCTATTACTGCATGTTTCCCAACCATGAGCAGGCACTTTGAGTATGTCTGTAAAGCCTTGCTTTCCTCACTGACAAATGATGAGGGAAAAAAATCGCGTTAGTATCAAGTTCATTGGCTGAAAGGGAATGATGCTAATTCAGAAGAAGACTGGGAACGTGGTAAATCCTGAAGTCGGGGGAGTCTCTGGGCATATTTTGATAGCTTTTTTTTATATATTAGCTTTTATTATTGTTGTCCTTGTCGAGTGTGAAGTCTGTAGTCAGGCAGAGGGGTGAGGTCATGGGGCCAGGGAGGCCTTAAGTGGAGGCTGTAGGGATTGAGGCAGAGATGGGGACGTGGTAGTCAGGTATGTGCTAAATACCGTCCCAGGCACAAGTCATGGAGCTGGGTAATACCACAATGTGGAGGCTCTACAGGGTGCTTGAGCTATGTCTACACTCTGCTCCCATTTCCCTACTGACTGACCCCTGGATGATAGCCCTGGTGCAGTGCTCAGCCTTTTTCACATCACCTCATGCTCTGACCCTGCACCTTGGACATCAGAACGACACGCAGGGGTGGAGGAAAATTAGGGTTACTGGTGTTTAACCTCAGCCACCGACAGGCTGTGGGGCCCATGAAGAATATCTGTTTGTGGAGTGCTGTCTGTCCACTGTAGCGACTCAGCCTCAAGGATAATCAGAGCCACGAAGGTGGGTCACTTTCTGTAGGCTGAGTCAGGGGACAGGTAAAGACAGCAGGGTGCATGTGTGCAGTGATCAGAGGGACGCATAGGCAATGTTCGGGCTGTTGGCATCAAAGGAAAAAGATACATTTGGCACAGGGAGTCTCCCTTCATATTGGGTCAGCCTGGTGAATCCCGCCTGCCCTGACACAACCAGAGGATCCTTGAATAATGCCTCTGTGCCCACTCTAGTCCTGAAATGCCCGAGTGGCTGCAGATGGCAGCTCCAGACTCCGGATTTTGACCTCTTTTGTGTGCATGGTAAAAGTCACTGTGTAGGAAATGCCTGGGAGGAAGGCTGCTTAGAGACTCAGTAAAGGAGAGATCCTGTAATCTCTCAGCTTGGACAGCCGTTTGCCTAGACCTTCCAAGCTGAGCAGGGACCTGCAACTTAGCAATGAGGTTTACCTTTCCATTTACAATAAAAATAGTGAAGCTGCCAATTGTGATGACAGGCTTTAGCTCTCAGAGGTGCTTAGCTTGTATTCGGGCATCCAGGGAGGGTCTGAGAATGGGTTGTAGATTCCAGCGGGTATCCCCCAGTCCCACAAAACCTTGTCAATCAAATCCCAATCCTGGGTCCATTCCCAGGAGTTACTGGAACTCACTTTGAGAACTAAGGTAGATTACCGTGTCAAGGTTTGTGGTGAAGACAGTAACATTAACATGATGGATCTTAGAAGCAAGTGTGGTACCAGGCCTGGGGGGAAGGAGGAGGGCATCACCAAACCCACATGGCAGGACCCAGAGGAGAGTACACTAGGACCAGAGCAAGCTCCTCCATTGGTTATAGACACCAGGAAGTCAAGAGGTGATGATGGGGTGCAAATAGGCAACCCCATCCTGGGAAGCAGGGGCCTCAAAGCCATGTCTGCGGTAGTGTGTAATTTTGTTGCTGCCTTGGGCGGGAAGCTCTGTCATTTCCCACTCTCCAGCAAGCCTGCTTGCTGCTATCAGAGAATTCCAGGTTCGTGCTAGGGAACCACTTCTTTGTTTCCCTTTGTGAGATAGTACTAGTGTTTTCAGTTGTTTTTAGAAGAGGAGGCTGGGTGGATGGATCATGATTCCATGGGCCCTTCCTTGTGGACAGTATCAGGGCTGGGGCAAGACCCTTTTTTTCCAGGAGCCCCATGCTGGCCTTGCAAGGCCCAAGTGCAGGTGCAGACTGTAGGTACAGACATTGAGTGTGATGTTTAGTGCCCCCACCCCACACTGCACACGAGAAGGATATTGATTTGTTGAAATAAGAGCGGCCAGGGCTGCGTCCCCAGCACCCCGGCTACCTGGGCTAGCTTATGCCCGAAATAACAACACACAAACTGTATTCATTTAAATACTGCTTGGCCCATTTCTATCTAGCCTCTTCTAGGCTAATTCTCACATATTAATTTAGCCCATTTCCATTTATCTGTGTAGCACCCCAAGGTGCGCTTACCGGGAAGATTCTAGCCTACGTCCATCTTGGATTGGAGCTTCATCGCTCACGTCTGTCTGGTAGACTGGAGCATGGCTTCTCTGCTCCAGAGGGCAGAGCTGTCGAGTCTGAGCTCACTTCCTCTTCCTCCCGACATGCTATTCTGTTTACTCCTCCCACCTATGTTTTAACCTATGAGGGCCAAGCAGTTCCTTTATTACTTAACCAATGAAATCAACAGATTGATATACGACACTCCCACATCATTGATTCACCAATTTTCCCTTTCCCTGAAGAATGCAATATATTTCAGGCTAATGTATGGTTCTGGGATCAATATGACACTGTTCTCCCAAAGGCACTGGAAAATGCTGCCTTCCATGATTTCTCTCAGAGAACCTGGGTAAGGAGGGCTGAAGGTCAAAGCTCTGAAGCTTGCCCCCTGCAGGTACTGGCACAAACTCAATTTGCTCTGGAGCCAGCCAGGTATGTGTGTGACATGTCCTGTGGCCCCTCTCCAGGCCACCTGTATAGCAGGGACACATCTGTTGATTAAGGACCCGCAGCTCCCAGGCCAATTTTCTTTGATGCTCAGGTGTCAGGGCACTTTTCAATTCCACAGACATCTCTGGGAGTCCGGAAGTGAGGGAAACCTATTACCAACCACAGAGGGAAGGCCTCGTCAGACACCTGCCCCCTCCTCCAGGGTGGTCCATCTCCCTTGACCAGACATCAAGGAGCTGCCCCTTCACAGCATGAGCGGTTTCCCTGGATGAGGGGGCGGTTAATTGCTTGCCCCTGCACGCCAGAGGGTGTATAAATTGCCTATCAGCACTGGCTAGAGTGGAGCAAACTAGATAGAGGGACAGGGCTGACGTGACAACATACAGATGGCAGGGGAGTAAGAGACGGCAGCCATTGCCAAGATTTTTTTCTGACACAGGGTCAGTCTATGTTGTTCAGATTGGCCCTGAACTCCTAGCCTCAATGGAGCATTCCTCTCCAGCCTCCGGAATAACTGAGATGCCAAGTGTGCACCGGAGAGGCTGTTTTCAGTCGTCTGACTGAGGATGCCCATTCAGACCTATTCCCTTCCTTGGCCAGCACACGCTCCCTTCTGGCTTAGGTATGGATGTCATTTTTCCTGTTGGGACTAATGAGTCCTGGCCTTAAGCTGAATGTTGGGATTAATGAGTCCTGGCCTTCAGCTGCTCTTCCCTGCTAGAACCTTCTAATTAAAGTTACTAGAAGCTGTGCCTAGCTTAGAGGATCAGAGGAAGGGATTTTCACCTGCTGGCCATTGACTGCAGTGTATTTAAGCCTACATGGTGCTAATAAATAGGGGCTTTTGGTACCAGCGTTTGGAGGTCCGTGTGTCTGTCTGTCTCTGCGTGTGTATTCTCAACCTCCAGCCCCCTTTCCCGAAGCTTGCGAACTGGGTTCTAGCGCATAGAGCGCAGACCGTGCCATGGAGCGCGGCACTTTCCCACAACTCCAGGCTGTGCTCCACAGCAATGTCACAGAGGCGAACCTCTAGCAGGGGCAGCAAAGTTACTGAGAATTGCTCACTTGACGTTCCTGACTAGACACAGACTCATATTCCAGGGCTCACTGGTGGCTATGCTTCTTAGCTGCAGGGTATAAAAACACGAGTCTACTGCTTCATGGTGTTGACAATCCTTGTGATGACAGGACAGGGACAGTTCACCTTCCCTGGGACTTTAGGGAAGAACTGTACCTGGCCATCTGGATAGGGCTGTGGTGTGTGGGAAACAAGGAAGGTGGTCCCGGTGGAGTGTGGCATGCAGAGGTGGGCAGGGTGGGAGGAGTGGGGAGAGTGCAGCATGCAGAGGTGGGTGAGGGTGGGGGGAGTGCAGCATGCAGAGGTGGGCGGGGTGGGGGGAGTGCAGCATGCAGAGGTGGGCGAGGGTGGGGGAGTGCAGCATGCAGAGGTGGGCGAGGGTGGGGGGAGTGCAACATGCAGAGATGAACAAGGGGAGAGGGGGCGTCTGCTGTAGCACTGAGTGTAGGTTTTCTGACCTTGCATGCCAAACTGGAAATGCCTTTGATAAATTCAGTGTCTAGGTTGGCTCAACCTAGACACTGGGTACTTGACTGGGTAGCAGCAGTTCAGCTAGGAAGGGAAGTCTAATACGATACTGGAAGTTACAAGAAAGGAGATGGGCAGGCATGATATACCAGCTGTGGGTCCTATAAATTGTATTTTAAAGGAAATGACCTCTACATTTTAAAACTTGCAAGTGAAGCGTTTCAAAAATGACCTTGAATATATAAAACCCTCATTCTCCATGATAGCTGATAATTGCCCCCAAACAGTAGCTTTTTATGAATGTGGTACTAGATGGTTGGCTTCATCCAGGAGTGAGAAACACATCACAGAAATGGGCAGAATTCCCATGCAGGGTTCCCCACAGAGCCCATCTGCCTAAATTCCAGTTGATCCTTCAGTTATGACAACTGGTCCGAGTAGCATCTCAGAGCCAGCAAGTCCCAGGTTCTGCCCCTTCCCTAGTTTGTTTCTCTGCTGCATTGATGAAGCATCCTGACCAGGCCAGCTTATAGACGTCCATCATGGTGGAGAGGTGGCAGGCACGGCAGCTGAAGTAGCAAGCTGACAGCTCACATCTTGAACTGCCAGCACAAATCAGAAAGAGAGAGAGGCAGACAGACAGCAGTAGAGACAGAAACAGAGAGAGACAGACAGAAAGAACTAGAAGTAGCGTGGTGTTTACTCTCCAAAGTCCGCCCCAGTGACATGCTTCCTCCAGCAAAGCCACCCTCTTAAACTTCCCCAATTGGGCATATGCCCAAGACTATGGTAGACATGTCTCATTAAAACCACCACAGTCTCACATGGCTTGGGGTGTCCAGAGCAAGTTATGTAGGAAGCTTGTCTCTCGCAATCCTCACACTCTTCATCCCTGTTTATGAGCCTTAGTGGCCGAACTCAAATCTCAATTTAGATTCATGCCACAGTTGTCCGTCCCCTTTCCTGCCTCTGGAGTGCCGCTGAGCCAAATGGCCATTTCCCCCACAGTTCTGTGCACTGAGGTGGCCTCTGCCATCAGATTCAAATTAAACCCCTAACACTCTACTCAGAAGTGACAGATGCACTCCCAGGAGCCATCTCTTTTCCAAACTACATTTCCTGGTGCTTGAATACGGGAGCCAGAGGGAAGTGAGTGATGCCCTGCAGAATATGAAGCAAATCCAATTTCCTCTTGACCTTGTCCCTTTGTGGATTCTATTTCTCTTGTTTTATTTATATTTCTTTATTGCCAAAGCTTGCTTTCTCAAGCAGCTTGTTTCTAAGTTTCTCTTTCCTTCCCCATCCTCCATACATATATATGTGTGTGTATATATATATATATGTATATACATGCACACACACACACATACATACATATACATATATATGGGGTTAGATATTGGAGAGAGACTTCTGGAATGAAATAGCCCTTTAGGCAGTTTCTTTTTGTTATTTAGTGGAAGATTCTTGGCAGACATTTTCACAGTTGGTTACCACAGAGGGAAAGGTGTGTGTAGACGCGAGGGTGGCGTGAATTCTCTCTCCCTCGGATCCCTCCCCAGCACTCCTGGAGGGCTTAGGAAGGAGAATAGCATGTGTGCCGCTGCTCCAAAGCCTATCAGTGGGATGAAAGGCCTCACGGAGGCTGCTCTCCTCCCTGGCGATACCTTGATTCCCAGCTCTCCTCAGCGCCCCGCTTCCCCACCACCACAACAGGCAGCAGCTCACACTCCTTGTGTTGGTACCACAGCTGGGTCACCTGCCCTTGCTCCACCATAGCTTGCAGAGAGAGCTGAGGAATATCAGCCCTCTGATTGAAGTGGCTGGCGCCATGGAAGGCAGGAACGTAATTACCTGAGCTGGAATCAGACCAAGCCGCAGGGGCTCGCCTCACCTTCGCCCGTCTCCTCTTGAGCTCATTACTTGCCAGTGTGTCCCCAAAGCAATTCTGAAATAACACAAGAAGTCAGATATTGTTTCCTGAGCTGGCGAAGGGGTAGGCGTCCAGGGCCTATGCCAGATGCCTGAAGCACAGTTGGAAGAGTTGTGCCTGTTGTGGAAGAAACTGCATCACACACAGCCCAAGCAGGGTGAGGTGGAGCAGGAGGACTTGGGGCTCAGCCCCGTGTGTCCTGTTTCCTGAGGCCTCTCCAGATCGGAGCCATTCCATGTTCTGACTGGTTTTGAGACAAGCTAGAGTCATCAGAGAGGAAGGAGCCTCAGTTGAGGAAATGCCTTCATGAGATCCAGCTGTAAGGTATTTTCTCCATTAGTGATCAGTGGGGGAGGGCCCAGCCCATTGTGGGTGGTGATCCTGGATTATATATAGCAGGTTGAGCAAGCCATTGAGAGCAAGCCAGTAAGCAGCATCCCTCCGTGGCCTCTGCATCATCTCCTGCCTCCAGAATCCTGCCCTGTTTGAGTTCCTGTCCTGACTCCCTTCAGGGATGAACAGTAATGTGGAAGTATAAGCCAAATAAACCTCCCCCACCCAATTTTCTTTTTGTCATGGTGTTTGGTCACAGCAATAGAAACCGCAATGAAGGGAGTCCAAGAGGAGAGTGGCAGGATCTCCGTGACCTAGACTTGAGGAGAACGTGCCAAGTCCACATTCCACCAAGCCAGGGTGGCTCTTAATGGTATGTCATTGCTGTCACACTGTGAATTGGCAGTCAGACTGGCACCCCCTCCCTGTCTGCACCTGGACTGTAACCCAAAGCTCAGTCAGGAGAGTATCCCAGGAGCTTCCTGTTCATTCAGTCTGCAAGGTAACAAAAGGAAGAAAAAGTGTAAGCTAGTCAAGGGTAGGTTGGAGTTCACTTGGGATCCAGCCATTTATCCAGTGCTCAGTCCATGCCCTAGCCATGCGGGGGTGAAGCAAGTCGGGTCTCATGACCATTTGTCCCATGGTTTATTCTTCCTGGAACCTCAAGGAAAAAGTGAGAGAAGGCATTTTGGAGTAGGGACTGTCTTACATCCTCCATGACCATGGAGGATCCTCTGGTCTTTTGTCTTTGTTAGGGTTACTATTGCTGTAATGAAACACCATGACCAAAAGCAAGTTGGGGAGGAAAGGGTTTGTTTGGCTCACACTTCCATATCACTGTACACCATCAAAGGAACTCAAAGCAGGAACCTGGAGACAGCAGCTGATGCATAGGCCATGGAGGGGGGTGGGTGCTGCTTACTGGCTTACTCCTCCTGACTTGCTCAGCCTGCTTTCTTACAGAACCCAGGACCACCCAGCCCAGAGATGACACCACCCACAATGGACTGGGCCTTCCCCTATCAATTACTAACTATAAAAACGCTCTACATAGGCTTGCCTACAGCCCGATCTTATGGAGGCGTTTTCTCAAATAAGGTTCCCTCCTCTTAATGACTCTAGCCTGTGTCAAGTGGACAATATTATCCAGCAAACCTGTCTTGGTTCTATATCATGCTGTAGTAGAAGGTGGATAGACTCAGTGTATGTCAGTGCCCTGGAAGGTACTCTGGGTGCAGAAGGCCAGAGAAATGGGCTTCAGTCTTTGCAATGACGACTTGAATTCTCGATTCTCACATACACCCACCTCATAAACTACAGTTGTTCCTCCAGAGTATTTGTTTCAGGATGCTCCCCAGATGCCAAAATCTATACATGCTCAAGCGCCCTTGCATAAAATAGAGTGCTGTTTGCACAGAACCTGCACGTTCTCCCTCGTACTTCAAGCCCAACAGACGCATCCCCATGAATTCAGCATAGTTCACGGTACACGGAGATTCCTACTTCACCCTTTGGAACTTTCTGGAAAGCTTTGCCCTGATAATTTGGAATCTGTGTTGACTGAATCAAGGGAATTTGAGGGCTCAGAGGACCGGTTGTGTTACTGGAGGTTGCCTGGGCGGGTGTTCTCCTGAGCAAGGGTAATGCCGCGTGTTTCTCGCTATAGGTTCCAAGTGTCGATCACCAGGTGGCCGACTCCAGTTCCGGGGACCCAAACACAGCTGCTGGCTTCAGCACACCAGGTAATCGTACCCCTGTCGGTTCGAAACACTGCTTGTGTGTTTTCCAAAGATATCCCTTTCCTCCTGTTTCCTTCTCCTCACCTCTCCCCACCCCCTCTTCTCTATCTGTATGTAGCATGGCAGCTTAGCCACAGCCTTCTTCCCTAGCCTAGATCCAGTAAGTTGTGTCCCTGGGAGAGCTCCCACTTCCTCTGGGATAGATATTTGGTCACCTCTTCCCTTGGTGTCCTTTCTCCGTCACTTGAGGATGTGAATTTGATGAAAAATACTACTCAGCTTGAGGCTCACTCTGTTAGGACCAAGGAGGAATACTTAGTTCCTGGCACTCAATGATCTGACTCAGGATTTTTTTTTACTTTATGGTGGTAAGAAAGTGATGTGCTGTTCAGTGGAAACTGCTTTCAACTCTGGGATTTTATATTTTCAGCAAATTGCATGACCGATCAGCACACTCCTATGAACGAGGCTTTGAATTAGACAGTTGCACTCAACCATAGGCTACTGTGGGTTTGTGTGCTCTCAGCATGTTAACGGTAGGCAAAGCTGAGCCGTGATGCTCAGGAGGTTTAGCACATGGGTTTCCATTTATAAATGTCTCAACTTGATGAGGTTCTAGGACGTGACTGCAGTGTTCACTCCTGAGCATCTGTTCCAGGCGACTGTGACTGATCCCCCTCCATCAGCAGAGGGCAAGCTGGACTAACAGGCTTCCAAGGACAGCCTGGGCAGTATTCCTGTCTTAAGCCTCTTGTGTAGCAGGGCTGACAGGGATGACACTACACAGCTTAACTTTACCAGAGGTGATCTTGGCACACTACTGTCTAGGTCTTTACCACACTGCTCAGATTATCTGAGATGATCTTGGTACACCACTGTGTGGGCCTGTGCTACACAGCTCAGCTTATCTGAGGTGATCTTGGCACACTACTATGTAGTTCCCTGGGGAGTAACTAGCAGAGGTTGGCTGGGGTTAATAAATGTCTTTTCTGTCTTTGAAGTTTTCTGATATGATCAATTATTGTTTCTCTTTTTAAACAATCTCTTCATCTCTGAGTAGTTGTCAAATTATGTCTGGTAATAAACTCCTGGGAACAATTGTGGAGTCCAGGGGAGCGTGTATTTTAAGTGTTAATAGAGCAGCCAAACTGCATTATAGGAAAGTTACACCAGCCAGTGAGAGCAGGGTGCCGTCCCTCCTGAGAGGTTCTCTTGCCCTCCAAGGGCATAAACGTGCCCAGCCTTGGGTTTGAGCAACTTTCACAGGTCTGCCGTCCATGTGTGTGTCTGGATTTGATTCGCTTCTTTCATTTGAAGTGTTTTCTTCCTTAGAAGATATTTTGGGAGTAGATTTTTGAGAAAAAGCGCTTATTAAATCAAGTCATGAGAAAGTGTGTGAGGCCTTGCCTGACCTTCCTACACATGGCGCGGACTCGTTCCTGCTTTGTTTCCGCTTTGGGGGCGCCATGTTCATTATGCAAGCACAAAACTTAAAAAGAAATTTATTCTTCTCTCATACAGCATACCCCAACTGCAACTTCCCCTCCCTCCACTCCTTTCAGCCTCCCCCTTCCTCCCAGATCTACCTCCCCTCCACTGTCTCCTCCCAGAAAAGAGCAGCCCCACCAGGGACA
>JABTXL010001975.1:3807283-3835476 GCA_025134845.1 Neodon shergylaensis | reverse complement strand
AGTTTCCATCCTGCCCATGAATTCTCCGTTCCAAACTGCAGAGGGTATATGAAACAGCCATCCTCTTATGGATTTCCTTCTCCCGAGTTTATGCCCTCCAAAAAGAAGGGTTAATCTTCCTGAAGATCCGGGTGTTTGTTTATATATGATGTATTGGTACCATTTTTGTTTTGCAAAATGGACTGCTACTTGTCACCAACTGTTTCTGGGGGTGGAGGGTGGAGTAGTTAGACAAGAATGTTTTAGAATGTTCCACGGGCTGGTTCAAGAGTCGGCAGTGGGTACTGAGTGGCAGGTGTCTCTGAAGTCCTGGTCTGGGGAGAGCTCATGGACACAGGGGGAGCAAGGGGACTTACTGGGCCCCGTAGGAGAGAAGGAAGGAACAGAGCTTGAAGCATCCCACCTCTGCTGGAATTTGGGCTTCTGTGATGGAGCAGGTTCCCTCAGGCAGGTCATCGCCTTGCAGCGTCTGCCCCTGCACAGAGCCAGTAATTCCAGGCGGGTGAAGGAAGTGTCGACCCACTGGGGTTTGATGTTCATGCGTGAAACAGCCCCTGGTGCAGCCCATAGGCTTCTGGCCTCCGAGTGGGAAGGAAGCACAGACATGGCCAGCTTCACTGGTCCACAGTGGCGATGCTCACAATTTA
The DNA here is from genome assembly GCA_025134845.1 of Neodon shergylaensis. Lineage (NCBI taxonomy): Eukaryota > Metazoa > Chordata > Mammalia > Rodentia > Cricetidae > Neodon > Neodon shergylaensis. Next base: position 3,834,829 of record JABTXL010001975.1, on the reverse strand, counting down.
GAGTCCAGCTGGGGCTTGAGTGGCCAGGCTCCCCCCCGGATCCTGCCCCCATGTCTCTCTGTGCCAAATCAGAACCTATCACTGACCTCCACCCTCAATGGGTTCATTTCTGCTTGTTCCCAGGAAAGGTTGATGGTGCTGCCCAGGGCCTACTCTGGGAACCAAGACAAGCATCACGTGGGCTATATTTGTCTCACATATCTGATCTAGGGACTGCATGCCAGGTACTGGTTTGGTGACCTGCCTCAGTGTTGGCCTGCTTCTAACTGTGGAGTTTATATAGGTAGGGTTTGGAGGGCAGGCATCCGGCTGATTCTGCATTCAGAATTTGTAACCACTTACCCTAATAGCCTGTTTTCTTGCAGTGCCTGCTAGTAGCACGAGTCTCCCAACATCAGAGGGTGCCACCTCACTGGGTCCAAGCCACCCCTCCCCTGATGGCACTCTGGACACCCCACCGCCCCTTCTACCTACACCAGTCTCTCACCACATGTCACCAGAAGCAACAAGCTTGAGCACACAGGCACAGCCAAGCCCAGGGCGTGTGGCCCGCTCTGCCAGCGACCCCACCTCCTGCGCATTCAGTGAAGCAGGTATGGTTCAAGTGTATTCTCAGAGTGTACCCAACTCACAGGACAAGTGACCTTTGACAATCGAGGCCCAGATTGGATCCGGGGAAATGTCATCTGCACACTTGAGGGCCCTGAGTTGGGGTGGAGGGGAAGGGAGCCTTGGGCTCTTGCTGTGTTGCCAGGGAGGCATCATTCTGGCAAGGGAGGAAGGATTCAAAAGTTGAGGGTAATGTGATCCCTTTAGGTGGCCAGCAGCTCCGACCTGAGCATTAGCACTGAACTGCATGCATGCTCAGAGATCCAGGTCAGAGCTGGTGAGCACGGATATAGACTGTGTGTAGGTGGTATGTCCTCTGTCCTGAGTGTGTTCAGGGAGTGTCTTAGGGTTTCTACTGCTGGGATGAGACATGACCCATGACCATGACCATAGCAACTCTTATAAAGGAAGAAAAGCATTGGGGCTGGCTTACAGTTTCAGAGGTTTAGTCCATTATCATGGTGCTGGAGAAGGAACTCAAGAGTTCTACATCTTGATCCACAGGCAGCAGAAGGAGACTATGTGCCACACTGGGCATAGCTTGAGCATATAAGACTTCAGAGCCCACTTCTCACAATGACACAGTTCCTTCAACAAGGACACATCTTCTAATAATGTCACTCTCTATGGGCCTAGGCATTCAAACACGAGTCTATGGGGTCATACCTACTTAGACCACTACAGGCAGCACTTACCAATGCCCTTAGTTACCATGAGCTGTTTTTATTCCAAACGGACACGATCTAGTACTACAGGATTCCTGTGACCAGCTGCCCATACCAGCTTCCTTGGGAGTCTTTCTCATGTCCTTGAGTCTGGAGGATGGACACAACCTTGATGTTATAGGGGGAGTAATTTCTGCCAGTAAGGACTTTCTAGTGGCCTTTGACTGCATCGCAGCACGAACTTCCTCTGATGTCCATTTTTAAGGACTCTACAAAGGGAATGGGGATGCCCACACCAGCCTCACCTCCATGCTCCTATGTAGCTGAACACCAGGCAGCCTAGAGTCTGGCCATGCCAAGGAAGTAGCACGAGTCTCCCAACCTTTGGAAGGAACCAAAAAAGTGACAGAAGCCAGCTATCTGGGAACGTCTTCCTGGTAGAAACGTCAAATTTTTTGCCTATAGCATCTGGGTGCTACATTCCCCACCCCTTGTACCTCCAGGGAGAAAGGTCAGCTCAAACCTGGAATGTTCTCTTTGCTCCTTAACTTGCATCCCCAGAGCTTCTGTTCATGCCACCCCCAAGGGCAGCACAGGAGTTTCTGTGTCCACTCCCCCTCGCAGAGCTTTGAGAGAGGGTCTCATATGGCTGGAGGGGATTAGGTCCCTTCTCTGGCCTTCTGATAGCATTCTTTGGAATTCATGGTCTGTGACAAACAGCCGCAAGGATGGGGCAAGGGAGAGGTGGCCACCTTTCCTTCCTGAGGTCCACACAGCAGCCTGCGACTTTCAGTCTCCTCTTGGGAGATGATACTGCAGTTGTTCCCCAAGTTGAAGGTATGCACCTTCTGCTTCCCTGGAGAGCCTTGGGACTGGAGGGTATTCCCAGGCACCTGCTGGGCTCCTGTGGGACCTGAACCTGGGAGAACTACAAGGTGACTTCCTTTAATCCACACGTCTGCTCGTCCGCCATCTAACATCCTGCTCAGCCCTAGGCAGCTGGTAAATTTTACCAGTGATCCTTCCTGTCCCTTCCCATGGGGACTGAATGTTCTTCTAGTTGAGGTGCAGACAGGACTGTCCTGGGCTGCTCTGGAGAGAAGTGAGGCACCCCTCAAACATTTTGACATCCACCTACTGTGAAGGGGTGAGTCATGACGAGGGGTCCTTTGCTGCCTCTGCATCCAGCTGCTCTAGCTGTTGCCCCAGAATGTTAGTGCCTTTCTCAAGGTAGTTATATCAAAGCCTGTAACTAACAGAACACATCTTTAACTTATTTACTTTCATTTAGTTTTGTTTTGAGACAGCGTCTCATTAAGTAGCCCACACTGACCTCAATCTCCTGTCTCAGCCTCAGAGTGCTAAGGCTGGGGCCATTGCCACCCAGCTTTGCCTTAGTTTGCTTTACTAAGGCAATATTAGCTCTGCCTAAGAGATTTATACATCATCATGTATTTCGTTACTTAGCTAGATCCCCCAGGACCCTGGAGCAGACCACTCAGAATGTCTATTTTGGGTGACATATTAGGCAAGCTGATTCTCAATGTGGTCCTCGGTCAGTGGACCATATCTCACTACCCACAGACGCCTAGCTCTTGGAGGTGCCATCTAAGCAGTGTTTGTCCCAATTTTGAGGTGGAATGATGGTTATGACATCTAAAGGAGCCAGAGTCATTTCTCCAGGCCCAGCCTAGAGGACACTGGAGGATGGCCCTGGATAGAGGTTGCCGTCTACGCTAACACGGGGGAGGAATCTCACTACCTCTTTGCCACCCCAGCTCTAGTCTTAAACCTGTCTGGATGTTCCTCCTCTGCTCCAGCAGGCCATCAGACCACAAAGGACAAAAGTCATGGAGCTGGAAAAGGCTGGGGAGAGCTCAGCAACCCCTCAGCAGCCCTTCTCTCGGGCCCACCCCTCAGTTCACTCCCCACCTCAATCCTGAGAGGTTCACCCCGACTCCCCCCATGCTGGCAGGACGCGGGTCACACTCAGGGGCCTTCTCTGAAACAGAACTCGCAGCGTACTCTTGCTCATTTTTTTTTTCTTTCTAGAACTTTGGTTTCATTTGGCTCACAGCTTTTCAGACTTCCTCTTTCACTTTGATTTTTAGTCTCCGCATCACGCCCAGCCACGGCCGCCGGTCAGCACCAGCTCCCGTCTGCTGGCAACCAAGATACCTGGAAAACGGACCAAGGGAGCAAGCCGGAGACCTTACAGACCATCTCCAAAGAACGGCCGCACTCCTTAGTGGAGAGCAAGGGCTACACGGACACCAGGGTCTTGGTGGCTAAGTTCTTGGAACACTCACACTGTACCCTCCCTTCAGAGGTGCGACATGTGGTGGGCACCGTCCGCTCAACGGTCACCTCGGAGGAGCCCAGGATGGAGGAGGCCATCTTTGGTGCTGGCGTCCTGGACCAGCTATGAAGCAGCTACAGACCTGGATGTAGACACTGATGGACCCAGTGCCTGCAAGTCCAGTCCTGCATGATGCCACCATGTTTGATAGAGAGAGGCCTTTGGCCTGCAGGGCAGAGAACAATCAGAATACCCAGGCGAGGCTCTCTGGTGGCCCGGGCAGGGAACTGTTACTCTTTCTCCCATCGGTTGTCTTCCCAGGGACTGTTTGCCCCCTGTCCCACTAACTCAGCAAAAGGGGGATAGCACCTTGAACTGAAGAATGTGACCGGAATCCCTATCTAGGTACAGGTGACACTTGTGGAACATAAGGACACTGTATCTGTTCCAAATCAAGGCCTTGGACACAAGGTTGTCTTCTGGGCCCAGTTCAGCTCAGTGTCATCTGAGTAGAAGGTGGCAGCAGCGATGGAGTCATCTGCCATGTGACTGGTATCACTGCAGTGAAACCTTTAAAGAATCCAGACCCATCACTTTCTTTCAAAGGAAATAGGCAATGTTAGCACAGCCTGGACGCTCATTTTTGATCACTGGGCTATCATGCAAATAAATCTACCATGAAAACTCTTCCTAGGCACGCTTGGACAGCGAGCAGGTGTCGTGAAGGCTTGAAATGCCCGCCTCCTTGTGTCCTGGGCCTCTCCACTAGGCCTCTGACTGTGAGCTGCTACCCCCACATCCTTCTCTGCGCCCCTCCCCCATGGCCTCCCATTCTTTAACCACAGCAAATAATTGTCACTTGTGTCTTAGCAATAGGCTCCTCTCTGCACCCCTTGGAGGGCTTCCCCCAGTATCTGACCTCACCCAACCGAGCTGGGTAGGTCACAATGTGGGCTAAGATGTGTTTATCTCTGCTACGTGTGCACCTTTGGCCAAGGCATGCCTTCGTGAGCCAGAGTTGCCCCTCCTCGATTCAGGTGGCAGCAGACACACCTGTGTTAAGGGATGCAGATGGTCAGTCACATATTTCTGGGAGAATATAGAAGCAGAGCAAAACCAGCTGGGGCATAGCCAGGTGACTTTGGGGAAGATGACCACCCCCAGACTTTCTTGGCTGTTCAGACCTCATTTTCTGGCCCGATCAACAGTAACCATGTCTCGGCAATGGGTCCAGAGCAACGCTGCCTGCAAGAACTTCCTGGAAAAATGGAAACCCCATATCTGATTCATCCAAAGCAGCAGCTCCAAGCACGTGAGATCACTGTACCCCAATTGGCCTGTGAGCCTCGATATCGGCACCGAGGCCCTAAGTCTATGGAAAGGGCCAGGGTGAACCAGAGTGTGACCACCATTGGTCAGTGTCCAGCTGGTAGGCTTAAGAAGCCCTTCTCACCACTCTGCCTGGGCTTGCTTGTCCTTCAGCTTCTACTCCTATGTCCCAGCCCCCAATTCCCTGTAGCCAATATACTGAGGACCTTTGTGTGTTTGGAAGCTGGGGGTCTTCAGCACCCATATGGCTTGGGAGACACCCCATGGTGGTTGGCTTTCCATGCTCTGATGACTTGACCATTGCCGTAAGTTGTGGCCTTCCTACGGATAAGGAGCTGGAGAACATAAATCAGGCACATGATGGCAACCTTGCCTTTTCCGCGGGAGACGCAATAGAGATGAGTTTTTAAGCACTTTATCCAGACTCTAAACTCCTCTCATTTTCCTCAAGTGAGGACTTTGTCAACTCCCTTACAGGTAGAATGGCCTCCCCTGAGCCTATCAGCTTGAAAAAAACTTCCATAGCCTGGCCGCGCGGCATTTTTATCACCTCAAAAATGAGGTGAGGTGAGGTCAGGCAGCTGCAGGGTGTCTCGTGATTGGAGGGTCCATGCCACAAGGTGCTTAAACACTTGTGGCTCTCCGATCAAGCTGAGATCCAAGAGAGGCCGGGCCCCACCCCACCCAACTGACCCAAGCTCTAGGGTATCTTCATGATGCATCCAGGGTGAAGGGTTTCTGGGCACAGTGCCGGACTCTGGCCTTCACGCTGCCCGTCTGCAGCAGGCCCTTGTCTGTCCTGCAGCACTCTCGCCTCAACCCACACCGTCCCTCGGCTGCAGGCCACCACTTCCTGGAAGCCTTGAGTCCTAGGCAGGCTCAAGAAAGGGACATGCACAAACCATTCAGGCGAAGTTATGAGATGGCTCCGCTAACAGGTTTATCTTACGATCACAGAAACCACAGAACTTGATGCACCTGGGTGGGTGAGAACCCCTGGCTCCCAGAACAAGACTGTTAGATGACAGGTCAGTCTGCATTCACCTTGGCAGGGCCCCACGCAGTCCACATGAGGACTAGGAATGCTCAGCTCCAGGCTTACAGCCACTAGGTGATGTTCTTGCGATTTGTCTTGTCTCTTCTGGGTCCCTTAGCTCTGCCACAGTGGTGACCTAGTATACTAGGAACCCCAGGCAATATGTGGGATCCATAAAGCAAAAACTGTCATCCTCCACATTTGCACAATTGTCTTGGAAGCTTTTTCTTTTCTTTTTTTATTATTTTTTTCTTTTTCTTTCTTTTCTTTTCTTTTCTTTTCTTTCTTTTTTTTTTTTTCTGATGTCTGAACTGGGTCCAACCGTGATCATTTGGGAGGAGATGCTCTTACTCCAGGTTTGCCTGGTCCTGCCCTATCACCACCACCAAAAAACAGAACAAAACAAACAAATAACTAAAAAAAGAACAGCCAGTACCTTCTAAGACATCCTTCAAGTGTCTGCCTAGGGACAGGAAGATGCTGATGTGAACCCACTGTGGGCATCAACTCTACTTCGAGGAAGGCAGGGTGGGAAGCCCCATCACGAGGACTAAAGGTCTCAAGGAGGCCATGATAAAATGAAATACTTGCAACCAACCCTGGAACAGAAAGCTCATGTCGGATCTTCTCTCCTCCCCTTCTGCTAGAGCAGCTCACAGATGCAGCTGATGCAGAATTTATAGGAAATTGCTTTCAGGCCCCCAGAGACCTGTTTGTACAACTTGAAAGTTTGTATTTATTTAATGTACCTCAAGGTGTTTTCATAATGATCAGTGTTTTAATAAAAAGTATTTCTGGTCACTGAGGTCTAACTGGGACTAAGAGGGTCCTGGAGGGGCTGGATCTGGTGGGCCACCACAACTTTCCACCCAAAACTCAGTGCCAGGGACTGAGGAGTGAAGACAGTCGCCTGTGCCTACAGGTCCAAACCACAGCTGCCCCTCTGTGGACCTGACATTCAAAAGAACCTGGAAGTGTGGTATAATCTGACGTCTTCCATTTAAGGTCCTGAACTTGTTTACCAGGTGCTCGGTGGGTAAAGAACTCACTGGACAATCATGAGGACCTGATTTGGATTCCAGGAGGAGGGGAGGTGATCCTGTAGCCCCACTGCTGGGATGTGCAGACAGGCAGATCCCAGGAGCTTGCCAGGTGGCCAGCCCAGCTGAAAGAGCAAGCTCCGTAAAAGCCTCTGTCTCCAAAGATAAGATTAGGTGTGACAGAGGATAACATTCCACACGTGCACAGATGGTCACTCGTGCCTGCACACAGGTGAAAGAAAACCCATGCACACCCCACACCCACTGTGTAACAGTTGGTAGATGTGGTACCCTCATCTCATCCCAGTGCATCTGTCCGGAGCTGGGCACATGCTTGTCCAGGACACACAGGGGCATTCTGCTTGGCGGGCAGCAGGTGCCAGCTCCTCTGCTCTGTAGCTTTCACCCCAGGGACTGTTCTTTTCATTCTGCAAGAACGCAAGCCATCTAGAGAGCAGTTTTTTAATGTTGGCACAGGGAAGCATTTTCTTTGTTCTCGGGCTTTCTGTCTTTGGGGAGTGGGGAGACCTCTGTGCTGCATTTCTGATGCTGTTTCTTTCCACCACCTCTGTTTAGAGCCAGAGTTCACAGTGAAAGGCTGCTTCTCACCTGCCCCGATGGCCAGAAGTGAGGGGAGCACATGGCTCAGGCCCCTTGGGAGGTTCCTGCAGAATTACGAGCAATGAAAGCACGTGGCTGACAGCTCACGACGGTGGGACCTGTTCTACTATGGCCGGTCAGAGACTCTGGCTTGCCAACGTCTCCCACCCCAACATCCTGAGAAAAATCCCAAGTTTACTCCCATTCCTCACTCACGTCAGGGAACAGCCCACCTGTGGCCACTGAGCAAGTACAACGCAGCCCAGATGTTAATATTCTACTTGTATGTATCGCAGGTGTGGAGAAATGCCGGGGTGTGGGCCGACTTCCTCTCACACGCTCATACACAGAGGTGGCTGATCTGGAGAAGCCTGTCTCCACTTGCTCCTTTAATGTAGTCAGCAGACATCTCCAGCCATGTCTTGTCCATGCAGCCGGTGCTGGAGCTGGCCTGGTGACATGATACCATCAGTGACACCTGGTGATTTTAGCACCTGCCCTCGAACTTCCTGCGAGAGCTACGAAGGCTTCAGACCAGGGAGGGGTGACATGACCACAGGTAGACTCACAGACCACAGTCCCAGCTGGAAAGCGGAGGCCCGCGGGGCCCGCTCAGCCCACAAATGAGGCGCACCAAGTGCTTTTCTGTCATGACTTCAGGTTTATTAGCGATATGCGGGAAGTCTTCCTAGGGTCGGCTGCATGCAACACACAGGTTACTCCTCGAGTACAGTAATTCTAAAGCTTTAGTTACTGTGTAATAAGGCTTCTTAAGTCACAGTGTATTCTTCAAGGCCTGAGCCAAAAAAAAAAAAGAGACTGCCAGACAAAATGATGTCAGGTCACACTGATCGCTAATGACCAGAGCCAGCCGCTGCGCTCTGCCCCACACACACTGCTCCGCGCGGGATGGCCAAGCACCTCACTGGACAAGTAATTTACACTCTCGCTGTTCCCTTCAGGAAGGGAGGAGGTGGGGGTTTTCCGCTGTGGGCTTGCTTTGTTGGGGACAGTGTGTGTGTGTGTGTGTGTGTGTGTGGCTACGGGGTATACATAATTTTTTTTTAAATAGGGATGTCTCCCATGCTTCTGCCTTTGTTCCTGGCAGGATGTTGCCCCCCTCAACAGGGAGCCTTGTGGTGGAGAAGGAGTCCACGTGAAGATGTCCAGGGAAATTCACAGGGTCTCAGGGGACTCAGAACAGACGAGGACAGGAGAAGCAGCTGTGGTCACAGGTCGCCGGAAAACCTAAACGTCTGAAGAATGGCTTGCCAAGGTCAAAGTCCAAACAGTAATATTTGCTAAATAAATATGGAGTTTTGGCATTGTGACCATCATTTTTTTTTTATTTAACTCGGGAGTATCCCCTTGCTGCGTCAATACTTACAATCAATCACAGGTTCCCGTACGTGGCACAAGCCTCATCCGGGGTCCCAGGAGCCAGCTTGCCCCTGCTCCGGTGCAGATGGAGGCTTACGCCAGCATACGGGCCCTTTAGGACTCGGCTGGACCCCAAGTGTCCCAGCCAAAGGGAAGAGATGGTTGCAGCTGCATCACAGCTGCAGGGGTGGGCACCACATTCACCTTCCATAGCCTCAGGGAGGAAGAACACAGCACAGCACACAGAACTACCTGTGAGCACCCTTCATCAGCCGCGATGAGAATGTGGCAGAGGACCGGTAAGTGTCCCAGAGGCTTGTCCCTCGACTCCCCCTTGGTAAGGACGTACCTTTTTTTTTTTTGTGGCAAAACCAAAAACCAAACCAAAACAAGAAGACTAGGTGGTGAGGACACACCCTTCAGGGGAGCCAGAGTTCTTGGTTGGGCTATGGGATGAGGGATCAGGGCTGTGCCCTGGCTTCTGGCTCCTCTGGGCCCAGGTGGGTCTGCCTGGTGTCCCTGCTCCACGGCGAGGCTGGGTGTACCTAGATGTACAGCGGGGTCTCCTGGCCTGTGAGGAGTCTGAACATGGCCGCAGGCATGGTCTTCATGTGGATCTGTAAGCAGAGAGGAAGGCTGAGCTGCCCGCCGCTTTCCAATCAAGTAAAAATGAACAGCAGTTGTCCAGTTCCTGGGGGGGGGCTCTGAGAGGGACAGACCGGGCTGAGGCAGGGGGACCACTCCCTTTCCAGGATTTTGTGCACTGTGCAGCTCTCTTTCCCTCTCATCTCATCACACTGACACCAGAAGAACGAAACATGAGACTTCCGAGGGTGACTACAGTTTGCCCGTAGGATGCAGGCACCCCACCCCCCAGAGCCGCAAGGAGGATGCTGGGCATCTGTCAGGGGCACATGCTAACACTGGGTGATACAAGAGTTCTGAGACTAGGAAAAGGCCAGAAAGACAAGCTGTCCCAAGACTTCATCCTCTGAGGAGCAAGTAACAAATGCTTTTAACAGCCTGATTGCCCTTGCCGGCTCTCCATAGGCTGGGTATACAGCCAGCTAACCATGGAATTGCTTCCAGGGCGGTGGGATGTAGGAAGATACTGAGCCCCTGAAAGCAAAGAGCAGGTGAGCTTCATCATCTCATCATCCGCTCCTCTCAACAGGGCCATGCTCCTGGACTCAGGTGTGCTGTGTTCTTGCAGAAGCTGCCAGGGTCTCAATTGCCCCCCAGGTCTGCTCTGCCCCAGGCAAGCAAACCCCGACTCGAATCTGCCCAGCTCATTCAGGCTAAAATCTGCAGATGTTTGCTGCGTTCGTGGTTTAGCTCCTCCATATCCCAGGACAGCCTTTCTCTACCCTGCCCACAATCAATGTGGAGGAGGAAGGTTCTTCCTCTTGCTTACCAGTGACTCAGTCTCCAAATGTGCTTGGGGTTAGTGGAAAATGCAGGCAGACATTTTAATCCCCCAGTTGGGAAGACGCAGCCTCAGCCCACAAGCTAAATGGAGTCTGTCACTCAACCCCCTGTTTGCTGCCTCCTTGGGTATCAATTATGCCCAGGCCTGAGGAGGCAGAATCATTTCTTGGGGTCCCAGGCCCACGCCTCCACGGGATTGATTTCTTTAGGTGTGAAGCTGAACGCTCCCATGAGGACGGTCATTTCTAAATGTCTACTTAGGAAAACTGGATTTTCTTTTCTTGGAAGACATTAGTAAGAGACAGCCAACGGTTCCTTCCTGTCGTCTCCTTGAGAGTCAGCCATCACTACTGCCAGCCCAAGGAATGTGCTGGCCCCGGTATTTCACAAGATGCTGACTCTGTCACTGAGGGACATTAACCAGGATACCCTGAGGAAATAGCAACTCACACCCTTCCCTGCCCACAGGGAAGGAGCCCTGACCATCTTACCTGCATGGTCACCAGGTGGCCACCAGAGGGAGTTTGGCAGGGACCTTAGAATCCAACCCAACATCAGAGGGCACCCAACTCCCCCAACGCTTCTGCTGAGCACCAGTCTCACCCTCTCTCCTAGCACCCACACCCTTGGTCCCACTCACTGTGACCACCCTGTGTCAGTTCCCACTGGAACACTCATCCCACCCCCCCCCATACACATATATACTTGGACTCACGTGCGCCCACTCTTACACAGCAAATTCACAAAGGCATTTGCGCGTGCGCGCACACACACACACACACACACACAACCTGCCTTCATGCACACCCGTTCTTGTACATGTATGCACACATCACAAACACAGCCTCACCCCCGCATTCCCATGCACCCCCACTCACACTACCACCCCTACTCTCCCACACCTGTGGCCGTACTCCATCTCCCACTGCTGCATGCACAGGTCACAAACACACGTCGACCCCACAAATCACAGATCTAGTCACTCATCTACATAGACACTGACACAAACACCTCTCGCTTTTTTTTTTTTTTTTTTGGTTTTTCGAGACAGGGTTTCGCTGTGGCTTTGGAGCCTGTCCTGGAACACCTCTCGCTTTTAACGCACCTCATAAACATCCGTGGACACATGAAAACGTACCACAAACTCGCATGCATTTGTACTGACACCCCTATAATCACTAGCACCCACATTCATACCTACTCTCACAGGTAGAGTCATACATACCCCTACTAAACACACTCCCCGAACCTTATATAAACACATCCATACACCCACACCCTCACCTCAACTTCTCCCCACTACACGTGCTCACCACCTCACCCATGCGCGCGCACACACACACACACATCTCCATCCCACAAACCTCGCCCATACTGGCTAAGTCTCCATTCTGTGCACTGTGGCATCACCCAATCTAGCCTGCTCCACACCACGCACTCTGATGCTCACTTAGGAGATCCTTGAGGACAGCTGCACCCCTCCACTGGGACCCTCTTGGTCATTCTCTTGTTACCATGGAGATGACCCAAGAAGAGCTAAACTAGGGGATGGTTACAGACTAGTGAAACAGGAAAGGAAAGGCAGCCTGACCCTGGGCACAAGGGACAGCAATGACACAGCAGCTATGTGGTGACCAGAGCCACCTGGCTTAAGGGCTGGATTTGCAGGATTCTGTTCAGAAAAAGTGCTGGGAACTGTGCCTGGTGGCCTCTGCCCAGTGGCCTTTGCCCCGAGTGTCTGGGAGCACTACATCCACTGTGCTCCTCCTATTCATGGACACTATGAGGTGGGGGCATAGTGTGCTTCTCAGCTGGCATCCAGTGGCCACTGGAGGGCATCTGGGTCATAGATGTTAATGTAGGGCATGAGCTAGCATGTGGAAGTGAGTCCAATGTCCCATAGGCTCAGGTTATCCTGAAAGGGCTACTTCCCTCAGAGTATATCATATGGCCCACAGGTTGGCCATTATAGATAGAAAAAGTAGGAGCCCAGTCATCCTGGACGCCATCATGAACAAGATGGACTTTGAGGCCGGGTCAGAGTCTTACCTCTCCCACTGAGTTAGACAGAGCCTGGACTATCTTCTCGTGGGCTGTGGCCACCACACTCTGTCCGTTGATCTCGATGATGCGGTGGCCGACGCGGACACCCCCTCGCTCTGCAATACCCCCTCTCATGAGGCTGCAGATCTATGGGGACAGGTGAAGTCAGCACACACATGGCCACCACACCCTGCACGTGTTCCACCATGTCCCAAAGATACGAGAAGAGAAGCTACTTTTGCAGGAACCCAAAGTGTCACTCATGACTCATGAACGAGGCCATCTGTGAGTTAGAGTGCGGTTTTAAAAAGAAGAGCCAGCAGCACAGTGTGGGTGTCAGAAAGCTTCTTCCTGCTGCTGCCTAGAGCAAGCATCTCTCCATCAGCCACACCCCAGTGCTCTTCGGAGGAAGACAGTCGGTCCGACCCTTTCCCACCTCATAGAGAGTTCGGTGATAAACTCTTAAGCAGCACCCGGAGTTCAGGGAAGTGACACTGAACCAGAAAATGGTACTGCATCCACTCACTCACAAAACTCACGAAAAACTAAGGCATTAGAAAAGCGGCATCCATAGAGGCCACGGAGAGGAGAGGGACATGTCACGTACTGGAAAGAGAGGCACAAAACCTCCTTCCAGCTGCTTCCTGGGAAGCATAGTGTTAATTAACCAGGCCATGGGGCATGCAGGAGCAAGTTTTGAGGTGGGGCTGGACCTTGCTCAGGGTCTCAGTTAGGGGCAATGATGAGGACCCAGCCAAAGGAGTCTATGAAGCTCCGGGGTGTCCTTGAGGCACCCAGCCCTACCTGGGTTTCAGTTGCCTGTAAGGTCTTAGGTACTTGCTTCGGTCTCCCTCCCCACCACCACCAGGGGCCGGCCAGCCCTTCTCCCCTGCTGAGCCTGCAGGGAGCCTAGTTCCTCTCTGCTATGCACCCTGATTGAGACTCCCCTGAGCCTCCTGGAGAAGCTTGCCTACCTCGCGGCTGGTTTTGCATAAGTGCTTTTCCCATTTTCAGCCTCATCTCACCCCAAGCACAACACATTAGTTTGCAGACAGGCCCCACATGACCCAATTAAGGCTATTTCCATATGGATCCTCCCTTCTCGTCCCACAGGATCTCCCAAGGAGTCAAGAAGTCTCCAGCGTGGAGACTCCCTAGAGTCCATACTGAACAGTTAGAGCATACAGAGCCCACCTCAAAACCCCTCTTGCATGCCCCATGACCTTTGGAGACTAACAATTTTGTACCCAAAATTATACATTTGTTCCATCAACTCCAAACCTCTCAGAGCCAGACATCTGAACTCTGCACCCCTAAACTTCTACCACACACCTCACTGCCCCCAAACAGGCTTCCCTCTACCCTACAGGCCTCCTCAGTGATAGGGTATTGCAAATCCCTTGGTACCTCCAGCGTCCCTGTTACACACACACACACACACACACACACACACACACACACACACACACACCTTGCCCTCTGCCTCTGCTCTGGTCTCTGAGGAAGGGGCTCATATCCCACCTGGCCCACCACAGGGGTCCCCTTCTCTTCTCACTCATCTTAATTCAGCCCCCACAGGCTCAAGCCAGAGCCTCCCCCCACTTCTTACCAATACCCCCTCTCCAGCCCCATGGTACACAATCCGCCTTGCAGGCTATATGACCGAAACAGAAAGGGACCTGTGACATTACCCAGGTTCTGTGACCCTACAGGAAACAGTGAAGACAGTTTCCCTCAGTGGTAGTTGTCTTTCTAGAATGCTGTCTAGTACTTTTCTGCGGGGTCATTAGGGAGCCCCCACATCCCCTTGTCTTCCCTGCAAATGCTCTCCTCATTACCCTGAAGCTCTTTCAGCTGTGTAAGCAATCAGGAACAAGGTTCCTTCTGTACTCATTTAGTGGCACTAGCTCTGCCCTTCGGAACCTTCACACTAGGTAAACCAAGGAGCCTGAGTTTATGCTGGTCAAGCAAGTCAGAGAAAGTAGTGTCCAATTGGAAGAACTTATGCTCGGGAAGCAGGTAGATGCTTAGCCCCGCATCCCTTCCTTCAGGAAGGCCTCCTGTCTTCTTAGTGCCTGCCAGAGAGCCTGACAGGGAGCCAGGGTTTTACCCATGTCTGCTGAATGGATAAGCAAATGAACTGAATGAATGAATGAATGAATGAAATAATAAACAACGATGTGTTTGTTGAGCATGGTGAGAATGATGCCAGCATTTGGCTGTGTGTCCAGGCTACCCTAGCTGACAAGGTTTGCCATTCCCCTTACAAGTAAGCACTTGATGAGAATACACCTCAAGAGAACACTGGTCTACGTTTGACAGATCCCAGGCCACACACTGGCCATCCCTGTCTGCCTTGGCCAGCATATTCTATCCAGATCTGTCTGGCTTGTATGTTCTCCCTAGAGCTGGCCTGGTCAGCTCTCCCTAGACAGAGCGGCACCCCAGCCTTCAGTGCCCAGTAGCTACACATGGAGTGGGTAGCCCGGGCAGGGAGTGTGGGGTAGACTCACAATTCCATTCTGCACGCTGAAGCCCAACTGGTACTTGAGGTCAGGACGCTTGATGAGGACCGTGGTGACCGGGGGACAGCTGACGATGTTGAGCTTTACCTGTGTTTGGTTCTTCAGACCCTGCAGAGCACGGGGACATGTCACTAGCTGATCCCCACGAAGAGGAACCGAGGGGTTGAATACCAGGGTCACACTCAGGGGGGTATGGGAGTGACTGTCACCAGGCTGTATACAAAAGAACTTTCTCTTCTCAAGGGCTGTGAAGCGGTCATTGTGTACTCAAGAACACTCCACAGATTGACCTCCCCAAGAGGAACATGCCAGCTCAGTGAGGGCCTGAGCAGGCGCTGGGGGCTCAGGGACTGCATGAGGACAGGCTAGTGAGGCGCCAAGAGGAGCTCCAGGCTGTAGAGAGGACAGGTCTGCCTCCAGCACCCCAGGCAAGAGTGATTTGGCCTTTCATGGCTGCAATTTAACTCACCCAGAGATGCAGATATAAACAGGGCTCCCAGGACACATAGCTCTGAAAAAGCCAGGCTGGGCCTGTAGGTATCTGTCCCATTGGATAGAGGCTACTCTAGATGGGCTCGTAAAGCCCCTCATGTCGCATTCTGGTCTTAGAAAAGTTCCTCATGTTGTATGGACAGAGAGGCTTATTCTAGTTTCATGGTTAGGAAGGACGGGGGAGTCAAGCACAGCTTGCAGTGCTGCTACCAAAACCAGCACCCCCTACCTTGAGTATTGAACTGGGCCATATGAAGACCTAACCCCACCTACATGTGTTCCTCTGCCTTGGCACCTCTCAAAGCCCTCTCAAGCTCACAGGACAGGTGGTCAGAAAGAACACCAGCCTCCCGGTACCGTGTCCACTTAAGACAGCCTACCTTACAGGCTGCCATGACTAAGAAAACTTCCAGACGCGCCCCCTGCAGGGCTAACCTGGGAATATCCCAGGCACAGCAGGCTGAGGAGTGAGATAACCCCTTCCTTTTCCTACGCTGGTGAAGCTTGGATCTTCCTCTGATTTCAGGTATGTGCTACTCTTGGGATCAGCTGACTGTCGTGGACCCATCCCTGGGTCTCTCTGGGCTTCAGTCCCAAGTGAGGGTTATGAGTCAAAGAGCAGCGGGGCTGAGGAGACCACTGGCACAGGATCCCAGAATACACACCTTGATGATGCCCTGGCAGGTAGCCAAGGGCAGCCCCACCAGGCTGGTGCCATTGATGGACATGATCTGGTCCCCAATGCTCAGCTTCCCTGAGCGAGCTGCAGGCCCGCCATTCATCATATTCGCCAGGATCACAGTGGGCAGGATGGAGCCCCAGCCTGATTCCACGACCACCACACCCAAAATCTCACCCTTGTGCTTCTCGAGCTGCAGCTGCAAGAGAAAGGACACTGTGAGGGGGCACACTGGTAGCCAAATCCAGGGAAAGACATAACTGGCCTTGGTCCCTTGGATCCTGTCTTGCGAAGGCCCGTTTATCTCAGCTAGGAAAGGTTTGGGGCTGAGAGAACTTCCTTTCCTCTGGACTCACCCTGCACCAGCTTCTAACACTATTTAGGACCCTGGAGCATTCTGGGAACTGAGAAGCAAGGTGTCCCTCCCTTGCCCAACTCAGCAAGGATTCTGGGATGCTAGCATGGCTCCTGGGCCCTGAAGTTTTCCCACCCATCAAACCCTCTGAGGCTATCCCATGGTCTAGCCTTTACTCTCATCTGCAAAGTCCTATTTCTTCTTTGCTTTAACGATGTCTAACTATTCGCCACACATTCAAGAAGCCAGGATGGGGCATGCACCCAACAAGGATACAGGATAATTCAATCACTCCTCCAATAAACACACGAAATCATCCCCTCACTAATCCCCAAAGAGCAGACTCATTCATTCCAAAGCCCCCAAAGAAGGCCTTTGGGACCTGCTAGGGCTTCTGTACCAGAATTGCACTGCCAACTCACCCAGGCTCCCTATTCTCAAGATGCCTCCCGTGAGCTTTGCAGAAATATCTCCTTGCGCTAAGCCGAGTGGTAACAACATTAAAACGCACATTTTCGGGGCCATTAAGACTGATTGGAATCTTTGTCTCCACTGCAAGCATCTCATCTCACACCTGCATGCACAGCTCCAAGGCAGGAGCAAGACGCATCCTGAGGGCCTCTGTGTTGGTACATTGGTGAGTGTGTGGACCGATACCTTGAGCCCATCCTTGTCTGGTGGGCTGAGATGGGGAGGCATTGAGACAGCCCCACACCCAGGCTGCCTGACCCATCTCTTTGGCGGCTCAGTTCGGAGAGCAGGGTTTAGCAGAATGAGCTTTGGAGGGGATCCCAGCTAATGTGGCTTACCTACCTCCTGGGGTCCCCCAGGCAATGCGGCTCACCCCCTGGGGTCCCTCAGCCGATGCGGCTCACCTCCTGGGTGCACCCAGCCAATGTGGCTCACCCCCTGGGGGCACCCAGCCAATGTAGCTCACCTCCTTGCAGTTCTCCGAGTTTGAGAAGTGGATGAGGTCATCATTATACATCTCCTGGGTATTTATGATATCGCTGTATTCCTTCTGGCTCAGGTCTTCAGGGTTGATGCCGTTTGCCCTGAGGAACTCCTGGTAGGCCACGCTGAAGGCCTGCCCGATAGACTGGGCTATCAGCTGGGCCTGTGGGAGGAACAGGCCTGCTAGACCAAAGCATGGATACACAGGCTCCACTAGGTGCCCAAATGCCTTCAAAGGAGCCCTTTTGTTTGGGCTTCAGTGACTCTGGGCTCTAGGCTGGCAAAAGCTGTCTGTCACTCACATCCCACCTCGGGCCACCATGATGACGATATCTGTTGTCTGTGCTACCTCAAGTCCAGATACTGAGACAGAGCAAGGCTTTTGTAAACTCACAGAAAATGACAAAGTAGAAGGATTTGCTAAATACAAAATTTATTGCTTTAATTAGGAACTGTAATGTATTTTTTATTTTGCCTATTTAATTCTAAAAGCAGAGTTGAGATTCCACCCCACCCCCTGGAGTGACACTTCCATGGGTAGCTGTCTATCTCTCCAGAATTAGAAGCCCTTAAGAGGTGGAGGCTGGTGTGTGTACCACAATGCTCTGGTATGGAAGGGTATGCCAAGCTGAGGGCCACAAGGCATGGATCTGGGACCCAGAACAGACTCCATGTTCTCGAGAAGATCATGTCTTTCTATGCCCCAGGAAGAAACATATAGAAGCCTGGATGCTGATGACAGACAGCCTCCCTGCCTGTGCTACAAACAGGACACCAGGAGGCAGGATCTAAAGAGGCTGTCTCCTGGACCACATATGGATGCTCCAAGCTATGCAGCCCTAGGAAGGCATGGGACTTTTGGGAACATCTCATTGCATAGCAAATCCAACATCTCCCTCCCCCGTCCAACCCTCTTGCTGCGTGAGCTCCACCTAGCCCCAGTCCCCCTCTGCTTCTCCTCCCACACACCTGCCATTGCCTACTCTGTAGGGTGACTCCAAAAACCTTGTTCAGTAAGATCTGAGAACAGGGGGTTGGTCTGGCTTCAACCCTTTACTCCCTCTGCACAATGCTTGATTTAAGTGCTTCCGAATGAATAAGCATATCTGTAATCAAGCTGGGATGTGTCTCCGCACACACGAGGCCTTGCTTTAAATATTCACTGATTCTAGGCTGAACTGCCTGCCCAACAATGTTCTTGTTCCCACATCAGCATATTAGCAGTGGGTGGATGCGGCAGCCCAGGAACCGCTAGGTGGCGCTGCCGGCCTGGATAAGAATGGAACTGTTGCAGGAGCAGATGGGGGGGTCTTGAGAGGAAAACAGCAGAGGGAGGACTGTGCCACCTATCCCGCAAAGGAGAAGGGACACAGATTGGGGACGGGGGATCTCAGTGCTCCCACCGCCAAACCCTTGTCTCCACCTGGGAAGGGTGGACTGACGGCATCAGGTGTCTTTGCCCACTGTCCTAGGTTGTTCTGTGAGGCACTTCCCATCCTCCAACTCACTCTTCCTGCTGTAAGATGCGCTCTCTACTTATCCCAAGGAAATGCCCGAGAGACTCAAGTAGGCCATGCCATTTGGAAAGATCACCCTCTTCGAGCACAATCCATAGAGCCATGGAGTCTACACTGCCTGCTGTCCCCCACTTTCCCCTTTGGTTCCCACCTCCCCTTTTGTCCTTACCTGCCCTTGCTGTCCCTACCTCCCCTGATGCCTTCCAACCCTACCCCTTCCCCTTATGTCCTGGTTTCCCTCCTGCCTGGACAGGAGTCAACTAGCTGAGGCCCCACTCCAGCCCTTCCCACAAGAGCTCCTTGCTTGCTCCAATTCCCAGCCAGGCCTGTGGGTATAGGCTGCTATAAGGCCCCAGCTGAGCTGAGGGCTAGGTGCAAGGGCCTCAGTGCCTAGTGGCTTCCTGCAGGTGGGTTCAAGGTCCTAAAGAAGTCAGGAGGAGGCCGTGCCTCGCTCACATCTTCCTGGCTTCTGGGCTCACATCTCCACAGTCATCTCTGCAGTAGCATATAGCCTTGCCCTAGCCCCAGAGCAGTGAATCCTACCTTACAGAGGGGCACACGGGCCTCAGCAGCCCGCCTGGACAGACTTACCATCGTGTCCCCTCTCTGAGCAGCTGCTCTGGGGTGCCTGACATAGCCAGAGCAGTTTTTTTTTCTCACTCCTTCAAGGATTATTTGGGTTCTACCTTCACTGCACTCCCAACTCGATCTCCTGCCCGGTGGATGGCAACTAATGTCACAAAGACAGCTCCTACCTCAGTCTCTACCAAAAGATGTCTGCCCCGGCTGTGCCTGGGCCCCTCCCATTCCTTTCTCCTCCACGATCTGCATACGAGCCCCACTGCTCGCTGTCTCTTGCTCACACTGCATCTCAGTTGACATCTACCACACCGGCTCTCTAGGACACCCCCAAGCACACGGACCTGTCTATCCACCTGTGCACAGAACCTCACACGGTGGTGCACACTCGTGCACTAGCAGGCATGAACAGAAAGAAATGGCTTCTAGTAGAAAACTCCCATTGCTTCAAAGCACTTTCAGTCGATGACTTAGGGAAAAGATAACAGCTCTCACACCCTGGTCTGAACCTTGTTTTCAGAGAAAGAGTCTACACTGTGTTTCAAATGTTGAACTACCCGGACCCTACACCAATCCAGTAATGCTTGCAAGCCCTCCTGTGAATGAGCCTGCCTTAGCCCCTGCAGAGATCGGTGCTCCCACAATATTGCCACCACTGACAAAAGCTTGGAATGACCTCTTCACAGAAGGTCAACAGAGAAGAGGTAACAGCTCAACCACAGCCTTCCTGGAGGCTAAGGACCCCATGGAGACACTGGAGCCCCCCCCCATCCCACAGTCACCTCAGGTTCTGTTTCTGTTGTTTGGGTTTTTTGGTGTTCTTTTTTTTTGTTTGTTTGTTTGGCAATTCTGATTGGCACAATGATCCCACAGCCTCGGCTTCAGAGGAGTTGGGATTACAGGCTTTGGTCACCCTAGGATCTTTCAGCTATGGCATTTCAAATTTGAAAAAAATGTTTTAAGTTGTTACATGGTTAAAAAAAACACAGCAAAGGCAAAGCCTACATAACCTTGGTGAAGACACATCCTTCTATGTATGCTTGGCATGTAAGCATGTGCATTTTCATAAGAGAAAAGTTAGGCAAAGATGAACTTTATCTCTGAGCGAGAGGCTATGCAGAATGATTTCTTTGGTTAGATAGTTGTGATGTATTTAACAGCTCCAGAAGCACCCGTGCTATGAAGGGAAATAAACCTGTTTATTTACAGATACAAGTGTGAGGAAAGGCGCTGACTCCTCTCACGCATGGACTCTGGAGCTAAGTGGCTGCCGGCTTTTGGGAGAGCAGCCAGCTCCCCACACCCCGCATCCTAGCCTTACTTACGTCCTCTGACTCAAACACATGACAGATCATCTTGTACTGCTTCTTCCCCTCCTGGGCCCCAGGGGTGGTCTCAATGCAGTCCTGAGAGGCTGACCGGGGCATGCGGCGTCTGGCCATCAGAACCACGATGTTGCCGATGTCTGCAATGTAGGAGATGGTGCGCAAGGCGTGGTCCATCATGGTTTCCTGCAGGGGGAGGGGGAGGCCACGTCAGGGAGCACTGAGAATATTCATCTTGAACAACCAGGCTAACAAGGAGTTTTGTAACGTTGGGACCAGGTCACTCTAGTGCAGAAGACAGGGCTGTCCTGTACACTGGATGATGGTCCTGGCATCACTAGCCTCTACCCACTGGATCCCAGAACCAAAAATATCAGGGTGAGGGTGTTGAAGCAGCCCTTGTTGAGGACCACAGCTCTAGTTGACATAGTGTTTCATGATGGTCCTGGACAAAGTGGCCTGGGGTGGGGCTATTCAGCCATGGAGAAGAAGCATCCATGTGCTGGAGCACATCCCAGTAACACGTATGCATTCACACAGACTGACTCCATGTCCTCCTGGCTTTCCTGTGTCAAAACCAATGATGAGTTTGCCACAAGTTCTAAGAAGAAGTAGCGAGCCTGCCTGTAGTGGTCCCTGGCCTGGCCCATTACTCTTGATGTCTTTTGTCACTTGATGGGAATCTCCTTGGGCATCTTGCCCATGACCCCTTCCTAACAAGGCTGCACACAAAGGCTCTGAAAAACTAATCAGTTGCTCCTTTGTGCCTTTGTTCTCCTGTCACAAAGGGAAATCTGGTGTCTCTGAGGCTCTGACCTCTGGAGTTCTCTTCCTCTGCACAGATTCTTCCTCTTGCCTTGCTTACACTTGACGAGGCAGTGGTCTTTTTGCTGCCAAGGTTATGGGGAGGCTCACCCGCCACAGCACTGGGAAGGTGGGGGCCGAGTCTTTGTCAATGAGACTCTGGCATCTGAGACGCTGGCCACTAGCAAAAGCTCCCAAATCTTTGCCCAGCTCTGGCTTCTCAGACAGAAGCTGCCACTGTAGTGGCCTCACTGTCCCTGGCCACACCTGATCACTTCAGCCTCTATCCGCTCACCTGTCCTAGCCCTCCAGCCATCTGCCAGTGCTCCAATTTTCCATTCAAATCACTGTCCTGCTGCCCTCTCCTTTCCAGTTCCTTCTAAACAGCGACTTGGAATAAACTCACTAGCTCTCTCGATGGCCCATTCCCCTGTCCCTGGGAGATGGCATTCTGGCACGAGCACCTTGAACTCAGGAATAGAAGCAAGGTCCTCCCGAGAAAAGCTCTCCTGCAGCTGGACGCCTGCTCTGCTGAGGCCCCAGGCGCAGCAGCTGGCTATGGTGATGTGGACAGCTGTCTGTCCAGTGCTTACCTGGGTGTCAGCATTTAAAACTTTGATCCTCTGGGTAGAGATGAAGAGGTCTACTTCTGTCAGTGTCTGGGCATCACCTTCCGAATTCTAAGACAGAACCACAGATGTGGTCACACCCCAGAGGCCCACCACAGTTCACTGCCTTATACTGTCCTCTAGCGACCCTGAGGTGACACGGAAGGAAACACTAAACCAAAATGGGGCAGCCACTGGAAGCCTGCACGCATGCTTGGTGGGGAGCCCCCTTTTGAGTGAGAGTTCTCAGGGCACAGGGCACAGGGAAAAGAGGCAGCTTGCCATTGCAGGTGCCTGGCTGGGGTCTTACTGCCCCACCCCCAGCAGCAAGCAGGGTCCCTTGGCTAATTCTTGCTGGATGTGGTGATGGTGACTGTCATTACCCTCCAGGGACATTCTTGAGGGTGGAGACAGGGACAGGGGAAAATGTTCTCAAAGAAGCTTGCTTGAGATGTAAGCCTTTCCTTTCTACTTAAATATTCATAATCACATGACCGCCCTTCCAAAGACCACCAGGAGAGACAGAGGACAGGGCTGAGCATTGCCTGACAGTGACATGGAGGTGCAGGAGAAACTGTCACACTTTGTGGTCTTCACTGGAAGCAGCTCAGCTCTGGAGCTGAGTAGCTGCTCAAGGCCTGCCCC
The DNA here is from genome assembly GCA_025134845.1 of Neodon shergylaensis. NCBI lineage: Eukaryota > Metazoa > Chordata > Mammalia > Rodentia > Cricetidae > Neodon > Neodon shergylaensis. The sequence continues at coordinate 3,811,917 of JABTXL010001975.1, read as the reverse complement.
TAAGCAGGACAGCGTCTAATTGTTTCTCACACCTCTGAAGATACTGATCACCTCACAGTGGCACTGAGATAGAATCCCCCCATCTCCTACTCCCCTACCTCCTACCCCCCCCACCCTGTTTTCCCTTGTAGGGAAAGGGAGCCCAGCAGGTGTGGTCCTTTGGCCACAGCCCCAGAGAACGTTGCTGCTTTGAGGACACAGGAAACTAGATTTCTCGTTGTGGAAATGTAAGGAAAGAAAGTGGGACGGATAACAAGCCATGGTGCTGTGTCTCCCATGGGCTTACCAAGGCCCTCTGACACCAAGTTTGCTGGAGTTTTATACAAGTACATAGAATATAACCAGCATTTACGAAATGACCAGGTCAACAAACCAATGACTGTCAACCTAAGTTTTAAAAGTCTGCCCAGGCTTAAACTCTTTTCTTTTCCTTCCTTTTTCTTCTTTTTTCTTCTATTTCCTCTTAGGTGTGCATACCAAGACCTTTGCTCCCTAGGCAGATGCTCTGCCCCTGAACCACATCTGGGAGAGAGGGTAGTTCCAAGACAAACTACTCTTTGTCTCGGTTTAGTGGGTGAAAACTAATGGCCCAAATATCAGAACAACACAGTTAACACTATGAGGCAAGCCGAGTTCTAGACACTCTACGCTGTCCAAGCAGATGTCCTGTTTAGGAGTGTCCATGCAAAACAGAGTTCTGCAGACATGAACCTTGCTCCAGGCCATGAAAGACAGTAGATAAGAACAGCTCATTAAAATAAGCAATATGGCTTCATTCCCAAATCCAGCATTCTCCTAACAGAGAAGGAAAACCTATGCTCTGTGGTATTCCTTGAATGCCCACCAGAAGTCCCCACGCACAAAGGAAGCCAGGCACGCACACACACACACACACACAAGCACTGCTCTTTCAGGCTCGCATGGGTTCTACACACCGCTTTTTTCTTGATCTTAGCAGCCTTCTGCACCCTCTGAGCAGCATGGAAGAGAAAGAACATCAGGAAGGAAGCTGTGGCAAGGTTATTTCTGCCTTGTGCTTAACAGAGAAAACTCAGACTCTGCAAGTCCCCTGCAGGGACCATTGGACAGTCACCACCCTGCTGAGAACACACAATAAAGAGAGACCATTCATGCCTGCCACCCCCAGGCATAGAAATGACTGTCGACCACTCCATAGACCCGAGGATGGGATTAGGTACCAGGAAAGAGGCCAAGGTGGGTCAGGAGCCATAAGGCCCAAAGGGGCAGGTTGGGTCCAGCCCGAGTTCTCCCTACTTTGCTTATCTTCACCAGCATAGATGGTCTCGTGGTGCCCTCTGCTTCCATCCAAGGAGATTAGCGTGTAGTGGGGGCAGGGAACATTGTTCCTCTTCATTCCCACAGGCTGACAGTATATTCAGGCTCCACCTTATCCAGGGTGGGACACCACCAGCTCATACTGTCATGTCCCCTCCCCTGACCTAACTTAGCTTCACCGGTATGGTCTCATGTTCCGCCTGCTCATCATCACCTGCTGGAAAAACCACACAGGCCCCAAAGCCTACAGAGTGTTGCCTGTGTCGGGTTTTCCTCGAGGCTATGCATTTGAGTGACAGTTGATATATTCTCCTTGCTTCTAGAAGCACTTTGGTGTTAAAAATACACGGTTGGGACCGGATTTAAGCCTCCAAACAAATATGCTTAAAGGCTGGGATGCGTCAGTTATCTTTAAAAGACTGTTTCCCAGTGACTGGCTGGACCACATTTAAGGAGCTAGTGATGACTCTGCCCGGCTGAGCATTGGCCAGCCACGCTACAGGTTTGGGATGCTGGGCTACGCCCGCTTTCCGTGCTGGACAAAGTTCTTGAAGCCCATTGTAGTTCCCCGCTTCAGAGCTCCCCCCAGGGACCCATGCAACCAGCCCTCAGGGTCCAGAAGTACTCCCACCTTGACCCTGCTGACAGCCTCCTGAGCCTGCATCATTCGGATGTTTTTGGAGGGGTTTCGCTCAGAGAGCAGCTGGGTGGAGCCCAGGTAGTTGGCTGCAAAGATGATGCCATCGATGAGGTCTTCTGGTTCGCAGGGCCCTGGAACTGAGGAGGTACAGAATGAAAGAACCACCAGGAACCAAGGGCTCACATGCCAGGCCCGGCACAAGGTGCACAGCCACCAGGACGGTGGAGTGGGAGGACGGAGCTGTGCAGCTGGCCTGCAGCTCAGTGGAGGCCAGTACAAGTCACGCAACTGACACATGGCCGGATGGCTCTGCATGAATGGTGTGATGAGGGGACCTCTACCCCAGTCAACTGTCGCTTCCTGGGTGACACGCACCCGCTGTGACCCAGAAAGGACTGCCTCCAAACACAGAGGCACTTACCACGCTTTCATGGAGGTACGTGAAGGGCCATGTTGAACTCTTCGGGGACTTTCTCTCCTCCCCTGTCCAGTCTGCTGCCAGCCTGCAGCTTCTCATCCCACCCAAACCAGGCCTCAGCAGGGCACCAGGGCCCTGATTCTATCTGTTGCCTCTAGACTATGGCAGCACCACAGACGCTCTGATGGCCTGCTCCGCCTCAACCGTGCAGTGCAAGACCCCTGGACACTGGTGCCCTGAGCACTGTGGCTGAAGACTGGCTGTCCCCGAAGGCACAGCAGATGCCCTGTGTCTGTGAGCTTCAGAGCCTGCACTATGAAGTGAGACCCGAGATGGTTGTATCCATGCTAGGCCAAGTGCAGACTTTCTGCTGTGGTTATTCCCTGAGAAGCTACAGTGGAGCCATGTTCACATGACACGCCTATTGTTGTCATTGCTTTAAAGGCACACACAGATAAATGCGAGCATGAGGGAGGGTGTGCAAAGGACAAAGGATACAGGCAGCGGTAGACTGGCTGCCAAAGGGATCTTGGAACCAGTTCTCCATAGACATCAAGGAAGGGATGACTGTTATTTTAATAAATTGAAGCATTAAAGGCTGCAGGTTAGTGGTTCATGGTTCCTATCCGGGCATCACAGCTCTAGTGTGGGGTCTACTAACAGGCTCTATAAGGGACAGATGGTGACTACTTCATGGCTTGTCCTGTCTGTTGCAAGGGCTGACTTCTGCATTTGAGATGCAAAAGCTGAGGCAGGCAAATGGAACTGAATGTGTAGGGTGTATCCTCTTAAAGTTTTATTTATAACATTAGGTGGGACTACAGTTAGCCAACCGGCAACCTAGTGGAGGCTTACAATGCTGTGCCTGCTGCCGGTCAGGATCTCCCTGACCATCCTGCATGGATGGATGCTCCAGTGACTTCCGGTCTGCTGGCATAGCAGGATAAAGCCATTGAGCTCCTCCACCATGCCACGCCCTTGGGGAAGAAGCGTGCCCCACTGTAGAACTCTGTAGGTAAGTGTGACAAGTCAAGGAGGATGGGAGGTGGTCCTTTCTCAAGCCTGTGTCCAGAGGTGGACACCCTTCACCACGACAACCAATGTGGCCTGGCTGACAGGGTTCCATCTGGAGACCCTTGGGAAGGAGCCATGCTACAGGGCTCTCCTGGGGGCTCTGCCTCCTGCAATGAAAAAGCTTGAGCTTTCTGGGCTCAAATTGGCAATCCGGCAAGCACCCAGATACCCAGCAAATAATCACACCACAGGTTGCTCCTCCCACAGTCGCTGTCACCTTGCTGATGGCCAGTGCAGCTGCATCCTGCTGCTTGGGTAATGCCTTTGGTACCATACTTCTTTCAGCCTCCCACCGTAGCACAGAGCATGGTGATTGCTAAGGTCAGAAAGACCCATCCTGCTGAAGCTCTCTGGTGGGTGTCAGGCTGGCATGGACTCTCAGGGAGCTCCCCTAACCTAGAATTTCCTCCTGACTGTCAGGCTCATATCCCACAGTGCTACCCACCAGTATGCCACATAAACACACAGACACATGCTACACACATACACACACACACACACACACACACACGGCCGGGCGGGGGGAGAGAGAGAGACCAGTTGCTGGGGATGGGAGTGGCACATGCTCTGGCTCTGAACCTCACACACTGGCCCCATACTCCTCTGGGGAACGGCAGGGTTGTGAGCTTCCAGCAATGAGGAGCTCTTGGCTCTTGGTGGAGAGCAACAGCCACTGTGGAAGACACCTTAAATTATTAAAGCAACAAAGTGCCTGTGATTATCTTAGCCCAAACTCAGATGACAGAAGTAGTCTGGGGGAATTGCTGGCACCTGAGGGAGGCAGGTCTGGCATCTGGTGGCCAGGTGCCTCGTCCCAGAGAGATGACGTGTGTGAGCCAGCACTTTTCCATGAGCCAGCTACTTCACCCTGAGTGGAGACAGGGGGAGCAGAAGGGTCACAACACTCAGAGAAACTCCTGACCCGTGAACTCAACGCAGCTGTGGTTTGACCCTCTACAAGACTGGGTTGCTCGACATCTCATCATGGAAGAGGGAGGGCTCATGAGGTTCCCCTCCCTAGGATCTATTAATGGTTGTTCACGGAGGGATGTCACTCTTCAGGGGCATAACTACTAGCAAGCTGTCATGTTCCAGTAAATAAACCCTCACCTATGCTGTATAAGCTGCCAGTAAACACAGTGAGCTCTCTCTCCCTCTCTCTCTCTCTCTGTCTCTCTCCCTTCCTCCCTCCCTCGCTCTCCCCCC
>JABTXL010001975.1:3795702-3807273 GCA_025134845.1 Neodon shergylaensis | reverse complement strand
TGTGTGTGTGTGTGTCTTTCTGCCTTCCTCTGTCTCTGTTTCTCACACACACCATGAAGACAAAACACCACGAAGACATGAAAAGGGAGTGAAAAGGGGGGACTTATTGTGGAGGGTTTCAGTGAGAGAGGGAGGGTGAGATGGGGTAACCAGGTATGAAAATGTCCAGAGTTAATTCTCAAAGAATAAAAAAGAGGAATCAAGGCTTTGACTTTCAAATCTGTGGCGGCTGGGCCTCTTAACTTTCTCTGAGTATACAGCTGAGACTTCACGGGGTGAAGCAGGGGCCCTGGTCAACCTCTGAGCAGGCCTAGAGAATTCAGTAAGCCCGGGATTGGGACAGGCATGCTCAGACTGCAAGACAGCCACAGTGGAGCAGAGTGGAATCAGGAAACTCCTCCCCAGTCGGGAATTTCCCAATCCAAGGACCCTCGGGAATTCATAGATCCACAGTAGCTTTCTCAAGCAAGGTCTCCCATACCCTGCCCCCAAGGGCAAGACAGCCTCTGAAGCTCTCCATCCCTGAAGCTCTCCAAGGTCAGGGCCTCATGGGGCTCTTCTTTCCAAAGGCACCATAGCCCTAGGTCTGGAGGTAGCTATTGGCAGTGATGGTCCTTGTCCAGGTGTACCAGTGGGGGGGGGGGGGTCAGAAGCCATGCAATACAAAAGAACAGGAACTATCACAACCCAGATGCTGCCATCCTGACTTCTGGGACTTCAGGCTGAAGGATTTCAGTTTTTCTATCACAGGCCACCTTGGGATAAATTCTCTCCAGTGAACGCAGGTCAGAGATTTCTGTATCATAGCTCATAGGCCTGCATCCCCAAGTGGGGCCCAATGTAATAATGTGTGTGAGTGTGTGTGTGTGTGAGTGTGTGTGTGTGTGTGTGTGAGTGTGTGTGTGTGTGTGTGTGTGTGTGTGAAGGAGGAGAGAGTACTACTGTGTTCTGTGGATGGTGCAGGGCCTTTATCTACCCTTGGTGAGACTCAGCCAATACCAGAGCCTAAGCTAGGTAAGTGTCCTCTCCTCTGGTGGGAGGGCAGGGCAGGGACGGGTCTCTGAACCTGACTCCCACTCTCAGAGGCTGCCACCTTATGGTTGTTTCGGTCGGCTCCCAGGAGACCTGACCAGTTTTCTGGACCTTGATGAGGCTCATGCTCCTGAAAGAACTGTGGACGGGACTGCTGCTCCTCACAAACCTGGAGCAGTGGAGGGCACAGAGCCAGCCCTGTGTGTGAAGGGCACTTGTTCTTCCTTTGCTGCAACTCCAGCAGCAACCCTTAAATGACACCAGCAGAGGGCGATGGCGAGCAGAGGAACTCCAAAGGCTTAACAGACAGGTGAGCCCGAGTCCCCAGAGGGCAATGTGCTACTCTGAGTCACACAGCATATTGTCCTGTGTGTACAGTTGACAGGGGTGTGGGACACTGTTCTTCCTATGTGAAGCAGCCTTTGTTTGCAGCATGGTTAAAGAGCCTGCGCTCCTGCCCTGGAGAGTCCATGTGCTCTATCCGTGACCTTGGGGTCTGTACTTGGACCTGAGGCTTCTTGCTGGCTCTGTGGACAGGGAGTTGCTGGGGTCTCATGGAGCTGTACCTGGGATCACCCATCTCTGCTACCTGGGGAGGACAATGTAAGGAGTGGGCAGAGGCTGCTAGCTCCAAAACTGCCCACCTCTCCCTGGGTGCCAGAGGGCAGAGCTGTGGGGCTGGAGCACAGCTCTAAGTGGACAGAACTCTGCAGCTGCAGCTGGGAGCCCTGGGTGCGGCTGCCAGGTCTCACTCACCAGCCCTGTGTGGAAGCAGAGTCCCAGCCACCCGTCCTTCACAATGCCCTGGAACTAACCTCATTGTCCCATTTGATGAGAAAGGACCATTTCAGCCAAGTCAAATAACTTTCCCCAAATCAGTATCCTGCCTGGGAGGACTTGTGACGTCACAAAACATGGCTCACTGGCTAGAGGATGAGGCTGACACCAGTCCACAGGCCAACACAAGCTCATCATGAAGGACATGAAGGACTGTGGTGAGTGCCAGGAAGGGAAGGTGTGGCCTCGAAGGAGGAGCAGCAGGCCTGACCTCTTGAGGAGCCTGAGGAGGGCTGCCAGTGGGTGGGAGTCTGTAACACGGGATGACATCAGTACATCACAGAAGAGAACTTTTCAGGCTGAGGCAAGAGCAGGTGCAAAGGTCCTGAGGTGGCAGAGGGAGAAGCAATTCAGAGGGACTAAAGGACGTCCAGACGACCCAGTGCAAGGAATGAGCCAGAGGTTGGAATAACTCAGAGTGTAGAAAATGCGCTGGCCAGATACGAGGACTCTGGAGCCATTTCAAAGGTGGCCACTCTGGCCTAACAGTTGGGGAAGCAGCCCAACCACACCACTTTCTCTAGAGGGACAAGACAGAGAGGAAGAACAGACAGCAGCTAATGGACCATTGCAGGGGTGAAAGCAAGCAGGAGAGGATGCTGGGGTAGACCATGAGGATGATGGGAATGGAAGATTCAGTCCAAATTCAGGCTGAATGTGAGGTGCGGTTGAGGGGAACTAGAAAGACGTTACATCTGTGCCTAGATGACTGGAGCTTCTACTCACTGTAAAGGGTTCCTTGCAAAAGCACTGGCGTTGGGGTGGGGCTCTTGGACCAGGTCAGCTGCAGGGGCCAGGGCACCTTCCAAGAACAGCATAGAAGACAGCCCAGGTTAGACGACAGAATAAGAGTGAGCAGTGAGAGATGCCAACTAAAGTTGCAGGCATGGGTGAGTCACTGTGGGGAGGACAGCGAGCGAGGTGGCAGAAGGAGGCCCCAGGAACCAGCTCTGCCAGGCATCATGACAAGAAGGGGTTTAGAGAGAGAGGAGGCAAGCCCATCTGTACCGGGCTGGCAGGAGGCCATCTACAAGGGGCCCACATGTACTGGGCATCCTGACAAGACAGCCAGCGGTGACCTTGGAGCAGTTTCAAGGGCTAGCAGGTGGGAGCCAGCCCATAGGGTGAGGAGCGTGGGCAGGGGCAGACTGTGAGCCATTCCCCAGTTCCGGCTCCGAAGAGAAGAGGAGGATTGTCAGTGTGCAGGTACGCAAGGCAGGCAGATGGATGCAGTAGGAGGGAGCGAGGAAGAAGAGGCTCCAGATCTTGTGAGGACTATGATGCAGAGGGACACCTGTCTCCACAGCCTCAGAAAGGCCACAGATCTCACATGTCACTCTAGGGGGACTATTCAGACCGCATATCAAGGAAGCCACACAGGTCCATGAAGAGCAAACCCATCGGAAGGAGCCCCAGAGAGGGGGAAAAGAATGGCCTCCGGGCCTCACTGGAAAGGCTCTGGGGTCTACAGTGTTTCTCTTCACACCAGCCTAGCCCAGCAGCAGCTGGGCCTCTGAGATGCCACCATGAAGAGCACCCTGTGCTACTCATAGATGGTGCCACCTGTAAGTAAATTCAGACCTGACAGAGGCAGAGTTGTCATGGACAGGGACAACTCGTAGTGACACGGAGTGGTGCTTTAGAACCCAGTGAACGGCAAGGGTCAGTGGCCGCAGGAGGAGAAGCTGTGACAGAGAAGGCCAAAGTCAAGTCCATCCCAGTCCCCGACTCTGCTGAGGACACCATAAGCATTAGCTTGTGTCTGGGGCATTTTTTCTGTGGCATTATTTGTAAAGGCAAAAACCTGGGAAGCCCTCAGGCACAGCTGAGCAGGAGCCATTCTACAGTGGAGTCCTGTTGAGCAGTTTGGAAGGCCACTAGCACCATGCAGCTCCTGGGCACATGGCTAGTGTTAGAAGGAAGGCACGATGGATAAAAAAAAATCGAAATTCACCCCAATTACCTAAACAGAGGAAGGTAAGCTCACAACAAATACACATGAAACATTAGCCATAGCATAAACCAAGTGTGTAAAGAAACTTTGTATAACGCCCCCCCATAAAATCCTATTTAAAACTTAAAAGACTTTTATGCGTTATGTGTGCATTTAGAAGTATATATAAGGAACAGAGCAGTTTAGAAATCTGAAGGAAGCCACGTTAAATGTTACAAATGGCTGTCTATATGGAGAAGTATCCAGAGAGAAGACAGGAGGTAAGGATCCAGGACTAGACACCTCAGCACACAGCATACCTTGAGTTGTGTCTTTAGACCCATGCAAGTACTTTTCATAGTCATACTGACAAAAGCTTAGCCCTCAGAATTAAAAAGAAAAATGAAACAAAGTAATCTGAATGTTCATTTGTGACCTAATCAAACAACTAAACATGAGTCAAGCATTTTTAAAAAGCCACCGCAAGACACAGTATTGGTCTGGGATTGGCTGCTGTGGGAAGAGAGGTACCAGGGACTCCCCATGGGCCATGGAGACGGTTCCCTCCCCTCCTGAGGCCATTTGGTGGTACATCCCTGCTGAGCCTTGCTGCAAAGAATGAAGGCCAGGAAATCCTAACTGAGCCTACAGCCCTGCGTCCTTGGCAACGCTGATACTGTTATCTCTGGGACTGGAGTGTGATTAGCAGAATGAGACAAATCATAATCACTTTGAGAATCAGAGCCTGGGACACGGGAACAAGAGAACATGAGTACAAGAGCCCTGGAGCCCTGGCAAAATAACAGGACGAATCAGTATGCGGTGCAACTTTGAAAATATAGCACACTAGTTATTGTTTATTGAGTATAATTGCATAAAAATTACCACCAAATTTAGTGGCTTAAAACACCAAACACTTATTATCTTGGGAACACAGCTATTTCTCAGCTGGGGCCTCTGGCTCAGGATCTCTGTGGAGGCTGTAGTCAAGGTAGCTGGGAAGCCTGTTACAGTCTTAAGGCCTGAACAAGAAAGGCCAGTTCCAAGTTCCCTGCCATGGTTGTTGGCAGAGACTTAGATCCCCTGCCTGCTGGCCTCTCTGCAGGGCAGCTCAGGACCACAGCAGAGCAGCTTGGCTCTCTTCGAGAACAAGCAACATGGAGTGATGTGAACACCGCACTCTTCCTATAACCTAATTTTGGGGGCGACATCCTAGTAATCACTTTTCCCAGCTTATGACCAGAGTGAAGGGCTTGCATGATCGTAACAGGAGATGGGATTGCTGGGAGTCTTGTCACACGTGCACACCACATGTTCTCACTGCACAGCACATGTTCTCCCTGCACAGCACATGTTCTCACTGCACAGCACATGTTCTCCCTGCACACCACATGTTCTCCCTGCACAGCACATGTTCTCACTTCCGAAGCTCTTCACCAGGGAAGCCCGACTGTGTTCTCTCAACAGTATCCCCCAAGCTCCATGATGAAAGGATTAAATGATTCCATTCCAGGACAAAGCAGTTTTGAATTATGCCAGAATATAATATTAGAACATACTGAGGTCATCCGAAGACTGAGGGACTAACAGCACAATGCCAGTTGGTTAGACACATGGAAATATCCCTAAGCAAAGTGTCTTCAGGGCCACCCTACCTGGCTGCAAGTCAAGGATGCACAATTACATTGCCAAAGTCTGCCATTCACCTTTATAGATTGGTAGGGAAACCCATTATCTTAAACATTGCTAATGAGAAAAACTCAAGACAGACAGTGTTTCTTGTGTGCATAGAATCAGGAAAAGTTCATCTGTATAGGAGTTCAAAGAATCAACAACAGGGAAATGATTCTATCAGAATAACCAATAAATGGATCTAGACAGCGATAAATTTATTGCTGATCCAAAAAAAAAAGGAAAGAGGGACAGCCAGATGTAATGCTATCTAAGAAGCTCTACTGAAATAAACTTATTATGATTGGCCCTCGATCTATACCCTGACCATTTTCTAGACATGGGCAGAGGGCCACGCAGAGGACACCATCAGGATACAATCAACCAATCCTAGAGTGCAAATAAAGAGTCACTGGATGAATGATACAGAGACTTCCACAATGTGTCATCAAGACCACTGTGAAAAGGCAAGCAATCATTGTTAGCTTTGTCATCTTGTTACAATCATATGGAAGGGTGACTGGGAGGCCTCCCTTGAGGAATTGCCTGGATTAGATTGACTGGTGAGCATGTCTGTATGTCTGTAGGATCATGTCTTGATTGCTAACTGATGGAGGAGAACCCAGCTCATTATAGGCAGTACCTTCCCCAAGAAGGTGGACCTGGATTATATATAAAAGCTGGGTAAGCATAGGGTCTTTGAGCAAGCCATCAGGCAGCATTCTTCCACAGCTTCTGATTCAAGGCCCTGCTGGAGTTCCTGCTCTGACTTCCGTCAATGATGGACCGTCGTTTGCAAATGTAAACCAAATCAACCTTTCTGCTCCTGAGCTGATTTTGGTCACAGTGTTTTATCACAGCAATGAAAGAGAAGAGAGACAGAGACAGAGAGAGAACAGATGAGTGGAGAATCTGTAAGAGGAGGAGGACAATTATAAAATGTATCAGCTAGGCTCACTGGGGACCTGGTTTAGATCTCTATTGAGATGTGCGTGGGCAAATGCAAACAAGAGCTGGTGCTGAGCGACACGCAGAAATGACCAATAGCTTCATTTGTGGCAATGGCATTGCAACGGTTTTTAATAGCATTCCCATATTTTAGAGATACATAGGTGAACTACTTACAGGAAAAATGGGATTGCTTTAGAGAACTTGGGGAGCGTGGGGGTGGAGGTTAAGCACTATGGGTCACGAGGAGGTAGGCACTGTGAGCCTGAAGCCAGTGAGGGTGCATGGTGACAGGTATGACTTTCTAAGCTTTGTATGTGTGAACATTTTATAGCAAACCAAAAGGATGGATCTTTTAAAAGGACGCTACATCTTAAAAAAAAAAAACTAGTGGGCATATCTCATCATTATATAACACCGTTTCTTATTTTCTGCCCAACTCAATGAGATAAGAGGAAGAATTTATGGAAGACAAGAAGGGGGAGTGGAAGGGATTCTAATTTGTAGATGGTATGATTCTAAGCCAGGGAAGAGCCAAGAAGACAAATAAAAATTTATTTAGGGGAAAATAAAACTAAGAAAACTGACTGAACCAATGGTTTAGAATTTAATATAGGAAAGAAATCAATAGGTTTCTTTGTACCTACAAACAAGTCGGGAAAATGTAATGGAGCAAAAAGATAACATTTACCAAAACAATAAGCGGGATTAAGGACCAAAGAATAAAAGACATGTGTCAGAGTTTCCAGACAAGCTTTAAAGATAAATACGTTTGACCTGATGGGGTGAGAAGCCTCTCTGGACGTCTGAGACGCCTGTGTTCTAGAGCTGGTACTTCCCCTCTAACTAGACACACCGAATGGATGCCAAATAAAGACGCCAAGAGGGCATTTTGTGTATGTACCTAGATAAGCTGACCCAAAAATGTACATAGAAATATAGCCACAGACAAGTCTCCAGGGAAGATGGTGGGGGCAGGGAGAGGATGGCAGCAGGAGGGGGTGGGGATGTAGAAGCACAAACAAGCTCCAGCAAGTTATAAATGTTTGTAAATCCGGAGAAAAGTAGCTTCAGTCGGGACCTGGGAACCATCCCCAAATGGATCCAGAGTCAGAAGATACAGCAAAGGTAATACCCTTCACACCAATGATGTTCCCCCACAGTCAGTCAGCTGCTTGAGTACAGGGTGCTCAAAACGCGACCTCTGTTTGTATCTTTTTTTTTAAATATTTATTTATTTATTATGTATACAACATTCTGTCTGTATGCCTGAAGGCCAGAAGAGGGCGCCAGACCTCATTACAGATGGTTGTGAGCCACCAAGTGGTTGCTGGGAATTGAACTCAGGACCTTTGGAAGAGCAGGCAATGCTCTCAACCACTGAGCCATCTCTCCAGCCCCCCTGTTTGTATCTTTACACCAAAAAAATTTATAGATGGATCAGATTCACTTAAAAAAAATAAAAGTTCTAGCTGAAAACTTTAAAAAAATAATCTGAACAGTGTGAGGATTCTTCTGGCCAGAATCTACATAGAATTATGTCCATAGCTAGTCTAACAGGGCTGCTGGATGGCTCAGCTGTGAGGGTACAAAGCTCCCACTATGAAGAGCATATGGACCTCATGCGGTTTTAAAACCTCCTGTTGTCAAGAGTCTCGCGGTCATGTAGTTCTCATACCACTTATACGGAGCTTCCAGGGACCCTCCAAGAGACATCCTGATTAGAAGAGTGACACCCTTAGTGATTCTTATCCCCGCACCTAGATACAGCGCCATTCTTTATCATAGCAATGGTGCTCACTGACAGAGCTGACATTCCCCCACCTAGACACGGTCTGCTAATCAAAGTATCTTCGTCATAACAATGCTGCTCATTGATACAGCTGAAAAACTATTTCTTACTTGCCTGGTGAACAGGCTTAGAAAGATATTGCAAAATACAATCTCAGTTGCCTGGTGAACAGGCTTAGAAAGATATTGCAAAATACAATCTCAGGCAGATAACAAATTCACTCTTGTGTATGTATAATGTGTATGTGTTCATGCAGGCACATGCATGTGGAGGCCAGAAGTCAATGTTGGGCATGTTCCATGACTGCATTCCATCTTACTTTTGAACATCAAATCCAGAGCTCATGAATTTGAGTAAGCTAGTAGCCAATGAATTTCCAGGATCTCCTTGTCTTCAAGCTCACCAAAATGTGTTGGGGTTACAGACATGTATCACTACACATGGCTTTTTACATGGATGTTGGGGATCTGAACTTAGGTCTTAATGCTTACACGGCAGGCACTTAAATAGCTGAGACACGTTCCTCGCCCCTTTACTCACTTGTGGTACTGAAATTCCTTAATGTGAAGGAGACAACGGTTGATTTGGGCATTTCTCTTTCTTTTCCTTGCTGGAACAGGAAACAATGGTCATGCAGGCAATGAGGTTACAAACCGGAAGACAAGAAAGACCAAGTGAAGCCAGGAAGCTAACCTGACATTACAGTCACGGAGTGGTCAGTGGCTCCCTCAAGATTTCTTCACACCACTAACATGCTTCTCTGCTAAGCAAATGTCAGGTAGGCCCTTGCACACACGCCCATCCCAGCTGGTAAAGGTGTCTAACACCAGATGCTGCCCTTAAATTCATTGGAGTCCAGGTTTTTCTGTGATACTCATCACTATCTCTTTCTGTCATTTTTTTTGTGACTGCTGGTTACATTTGTTGGATGTGAATTCTCTTGGATGAAGAGATGGGCTTTTGATTAAGGTTTTCCTATTTTCATAATGACCAGTTAGTTTCTCTCCTAAATTGGGGCTAATTTGTGAGTTGACCACACTAGTGTGAGCTTTCCATACTAATGTGAGCGGCCCACAAGCAGTTTATCTATCTGAGCTGGTGGGATGGCTCTATCTCATTCTAACGTGGGAAAAAACAGTCTCAGGAGCTCCAGACACATGAGCCTTCTAGAAAGTACCAAGACACAGTCAGATGGAACACGTGGACAGCTGCTGGAATGCGCCCCCCCCTCCTTGAAGAGTTAAGATTGCTGCGCTGTCTCTGCTAACCATGACAGTTTGAAATTCTTTCCAAATGAAGCCATGATTTACTGACAAATCCATTTCTTAGGTGCAGAAGGCCCCATAGCCTTGAATGGTTGTGACCAAGTCACGTCCATTTTAGCTTCAGCCCAACAAGAAAAGTGGTGCAGAGAGATTCGATATTTTTCACTGATGTTGCCTCCTTCAGATCAGAACCCAGCCATGCCCTACTGGGGAGTGGCAAGAGGGGCGTGGTGTCTTCCTGTCAATCATAAGACCCTGGAAGAACTACAGTCAGCTGGGTGACTACAATCACCTGCTGTGATCTAATGGAAATCAGCTGGAGCCAGTAAAAATACACCTAAAGCCGCAAGTCCACAAGTGAACTGCAGGACAAAACCCATTTGAGTCTATTTGTGTTGGGCAACATGGAGTCGTCAACTTGGGTTTTAGATAAGTCCTCACAATTAAAATTGATACTCTTCTAAATTAAATGGCATTAAGCTGGTAACAACAGTCACCACAGTGAACCAGTTGGAACTGGTTAAGCCTGGTTTGAGCTCATCCTTAAAGGAGAACTTGACGGCTTCTGTTATTTACCATCAATGCAAAGCAGAATAGCAAAAGTTTGAAGCCATTTGTTTCTGAAGATCCATTTACTTTGCTCCTATAAATATTCATAGGAATTAATTATCAGCTTATTTGAAAAAAATTAATAAAACTCACATTGTTTATTATAACACATTAGAGGCAAGAAACATTCTCCTGGCAGAGAAAAGGCCTACTTCTTTGCTCTGATGTTGGACCCAAGGACACCTGATACATGAGGCCACTGTAAGCTAGCTTCATCAAAAGCTGAGTAGGAGCGCCCCCACTCCAAACACTGACACAGAACCAGTCAATCAAGACAGTCTGCTTTGCTCTTTCTGGAATATGAACAGGCACTGCTCCTCCTGGAAAGGGTGGGAGGGAAAGTGAAAGAGGGCGTGAAAAGGAACAGCCAGCATTAGGATGTCATTATAACCATGCTGATGAAAAGTAGATCCCAGCAAGCTGCTCAGATAGACACCTCTCAATGCATTAAGCCAGCCCTCGGTGTCACTGGCGATGCAGTTAGTGAGGGGAAAAACACATGAATGGTCCTTGCTGCTCATTACACTGAATCAGTGGGATGAGCTGGAAGCCCCTCTCCCAAGTGCGCTAATGCAGCACCCAACGAGTCAAATGCCTGCGGGCACCTTGTTGGAAACAGGGCTTTCTAAGGAAGAGTCTCTGGAGGAAATCCACGCACAAAAGGACCATTTGCTTTCCTATAAAGTCTAACCGCCTCCCGAGAGATCCAATTTGAAGTCACTTACCAGCCACAAAGCTTGGAAACGATGCCACCTTCTTTGTCTGTTGAGAAATAACAAAGAGAATAAAACATAATAACCGCAAAAAGCTGACTTACAAGAATTATCTCAAGATGTATACCACCCTGGGCTGGAACAGTCTAACCCCATGAATGGCTGGTGTTCCTAAGAAATCAGATCCACACAGCAAGCTGGTCTTATGTGGGGCACAGGATGCTAAGAAGGGTCACAGAAGTCCACAAGCCAATCTTTAAGAACCCCTAACTTAGCACATCATAGTTAGAAGGAGCTTCAAGAGCAGTCAGCCCAATGGTTCTCAAACCACTGGGCATGAGAATTTCCTGGGCATGTCTTCAGGACCACAATAAAGGAGATGGGATGGCTACAACTATCTCAACAGGGCTAGACAATCGTGTCTCAACTACCCCACAGAGAAAAGGTAATTTGCCAAAGCCCTAATTTGAATTAGATAGCCATGTTATTGGTTTAGACCACTGGCTCTCAATCACGATGATTTTGTCCTCAAGGACACATTGGTCAATATCTGGTGACATTTTGTTGTCATAAATGAGGTACAGAGTAGTGGTTGCTAGTATCTGGTGGGTAGGGTTGCTCATAGACCACCTATACAGTACAGGGAAGCCTGTCAAAAAATGACTGTGCTTGTGAGAAATCCAGGCTTCCCTTGAGTTTCTACCAGATCAAGGAGCACCAGAGGTCCCCACACCATCATCAGGGAGCACCAGAGATCCCCACACCATCATC
>JABTXL010001975.1:3777033-3788051 GCA_025134845.1 Neodon shergylaensis | reverse complement strand
AAGGAAGGAAGGAAGGAAGGAAGGAAGGAAGGAAGGAAGGAAGGAAGAATGAGGAGGTTAGAGGTGCAAGTCAGTGGTAAGAGTGCTGGTTTAACATGTATAAGGTAATAAGTTTCCACCCCAACACCACATGCACACATGTACATGCATGTGTATGCATGTGTGTACGCATGCACGTGCGCACAAACACACACACACACACATTAGAGGACAAGTAAATGGAGCAGGGAGTAGATCACAGCAAGGAAAGACTCTTGCTTTTAGAGACTAGAAAGAGAGGAGTAACAAAGGGGCTCCAGGCACCTGGGAGTCCTGGTATTGATATGGAGTGGTCTGAGGCTCTTGCGTGACTGAGTCTTTGCAGGGGTGTGCAATGGCCCAAATCCACAGATACAGATCCTTCCCACCCCCATCACTCGGAGAAGAAGTCAGGAACAGATATCTCCCAGCCGGTTCCTAGAATTGCTTGAGGAGAAGCAGGGCTGTGTGGGAAGTGTCAGGGAGCATTGCTAGGGTACCTCAGAAAGTACAGTGGGCACAAACCAGTCTCAAAGGCAGAATCAGAGGCTACTTGCAAGCATACGAGCCAAACGAAATGATGAGGGTAAATGGGTAATGTCTCCTCCAACAGCAGTGTCTGTCCGGCCACAGCCATCTCCATGAATGTCTCTCTTGGATCAGCAGCTTCCCAACCACCATACAATGAGGGCTCACAGTCCTCCACAGCCAGGCAGTAGGTGGAGCATGCCGCCATGAGACAGCGCTGCAGTGGATCAGCACCAAGGACAGTGCCTACCTGGTTTCACTGGCAGGCTCTTAGGGCAATCAGAACCATGAGCCTTCCTGGTATACTAGTCAGATGTTAAAACAAGAGGCAGCAGGCTTTGGGCTTTTGAAACTTAGGTGTGGCTCTCTCTCAGCTCCAACTGGTTTGGACCTTGGCTTGGTCTCAGGTGGAGAGACACCAGCTTCCCTTAAGCTGTGGGGTCAGAGGGTAAGCCTTGATTCTGCAGGTTTGGGATGTTACCATCTTTCTGTTCCAGGGACACCATCACACACACCTCCTTTCCAAACATACCTTGGTTGGGCTTGTGTTCCTGTGCTGTCTGACACTCTCCACCATATGATTGGAAGTTATGGTGGATGAGCGCCTTGCTACAACAGCTCCTACCCTCATTAGTGTCTGATTTAACACTGACTGAATGAATACTACGGGGTAAGACTCCATGACTGCCACATCACGCTGTCACATTTGAGGTGAACACACCATGAGTGACATTATGCGTTTCCACACCTCATCTTTATTCATGCCCACTTCCTTTCCAAGCAGATGACACTCCTCAAGATTATTGCATGGAGACCTGTACTTTTTAGGCATTGACATGTGACTAACCATGTTTGTCAATTGGATGTTGGTCCAGTCTCTGGCAAATACAAGACCCTGTGGGATGCTGTGGGCCAGGGATGGGAACCAAACACGAACAGAGAGAGGGACATGCACAGAGGCCAGCTCCTGGCCTCGGATCGTGTACCTGCAATCATTCCCACTGGCAAATAAGGGATATTCTAGTAAATACCACAAATGCAGTGGGTCATCCTCTTCAGTCTGCTGTTGTCTCTTCGGGTCCCTCCTTGGAAGTCCCTGCAGATACTACCTATATCCTCTTCTCATTGCCAAGAGTGACTCTCTGTCCTCCCGAACCCCCAGACCTGCTCCACTTTGCCCCTGAGGATCCTCATGACCACGGTTCCAAGGCACTTCCTTCCTGACGAGCCCTCCCATACTTGCCCTTCTGACTTTGGCCTCCTTCATGTCTCTAGCCCTTGGTTTTTATACTCCAATTCTCTTCTAGCTCTTCCCCTTACCCAAGATGACCACTCTCTGCCTCCCTCTCACCACCACCCTCAGTCTGGATCCTCTGTCTCTCCCTGTCCTCTCTTTGGGATCACAGTCCATCCATGCTGAGGATACTTACATACCTCCATGGTTAGCCTCACTCATGAGCTGACTTCCTAAAGCCTCCCTTATTTCTCACCCATGCTAGAGTCTGTCTTCTTCTCCCTGGAACTCCTCACTGAGGTGGGCATCTCTCTCTCTCTCTCTCTCTCTCTCTCTGGTACCCAGTTCCCCTGTTGTCTTTCTCCCTCTCTAGAATGACTTTTGAAATACATAAGGAGGGCCATGATCACTTTGACAATCTCACTGCCTGATACACGGAGGCACCAATCTGAATGGGTGGGAGGGAATGTGGAGCCAGCCAGTTCAGGACACAGGGTAACCTGCAGAGGGGTGGAGTCGTCTTTGAAGGAGACCAGGCTTTAAGAGGAGACACTGGTGAGATGGTGCCCACAGTGACAAGAGAGAGCCTCGGGCATCATTTGATGTCAGAGAGACAGCTTAGCTTGATGTCTGAGGTGCCAGTGTGGGTCTCCCATCATTTTTTCCCATTAAAAAGCAGGTATAAGGAAATCGGGGCAGCTACAGGAGCTATGGGTGTCTCCTGGGCGCAGGGCTCCAGGGAGAAAAGAGGCTGGGGAGATGGGGCATGAGAAACTACCCTTGCTGTGACCCTCAGAGAGGAGCAGTTGCCCCTCTGCAGCTCTGCACAGCCTCAGTTCTCTTCCCGTTCTACCTCATCAGCTGGAATCACCTTTCCCTGTGTCACCCGAAAGCAAAGCCACAGTTTAACTCCACTGGAACCCCCCAGCCCCCGGCCGGCATGGTCTATCTCCCAAACTGAAGATTTCTGTGGACATAAACCTTGTCACCGTCATCAGAGCCAGGACCACACACCCCATAGGCACTCAGGTCCGAGGTGATACTCCTTCCCAGACCCTAGAGATGGGTTTGGCCAGTGCAGGCAACCTGACCAAAATGTTCTGTATAGCAAGGTGAGATCCAGGTTTCCTGGCTGTGGGAGTCTCAACCATCACATGCTTAACTCTCTATAGGGACCAGGAAGGATACCTTCTGGACATCTATTAGTAGACAGACTAACAACACTAGAGGGTGTGAGCATGTACATGTGTTTGTGAGCATGTTCATGGGTAGGTGCATGTTTGTGCTAATAAACATGCCTGTGCATGCCCATGTATGTGAGGACCAGATTCTGAGAGAGAGCCATGACTCTCCACTTGACTTACAGAAGCAGGGTCTCTTGCTGAACCTGGAGCTTGTCAGTTCAGCTAATTTAGCCAGTTTGCCTGGAGGAACCTGTCTTTGCCTTCTGAGTGCTGGGATAAAAGTCTTCTTCTTCTTCTTCTTCTTCTTCTTCTTCTTCTTCTTCTTCTTCTTCTTCTTCTTCTTCTTCTTCTTCTTCTCTTCTTCTTCCTCCTCCTCCTCCTCCTTCTTTCTCCTCCTCCTCCTCCTCCTCTCTTCTTCTTCCTCTTCCTCTTCTTCTTTCTCCTCCTCCCTCCTCCTCCTTCTCCTCCCTCCTTCTCCTCCTCCTCCTTCTTCTTCCCCCTCCTTCTTCTTTTTCCTTCTCCTCCCTCCTCCTCCTCCTCTTCTCCTTCTTCCTCCTCCTCCTTCTTCTTTTTCCTCCTCCTCCCTCCTCCTCCTCCTTCTTCTTTCTCCTCCTCCCTCCTCCTCCTTCTCTTCTTCTTCTTCCTCTTCTTCCTCTTCTTCCTCTTCCTCTTCTTCCTCTTCTTCCTCTTCTTCCTCTTCTTCCTCTTCTTCTTCTTCTTCTTCTTCTTCTTCTTCTTCTTCTTCCTCTTCTTCCTCTTCTTCCTCTTCCTCTTCCTCTTCTTCTTCTTTCTCCTACTCCCTCCTCCTCCCTTCTCCTCCCTCCTTCTCCCTCCTCCTCCTCCTCCTCCTCTTCCTTTTCTTCTTCTTCCTTGGCGCTGGGAACTGGAACTCTGACCATCACACGTGGGCATCAAGCCATCTCCCCAGTCCATGCCTTCACAATTATCATAAAGAATCAAGAATGCTCTAATTAAGCTATTCTACACTGTATACATGATGAAATTATAACACTGAACTCCCTTAATTTGTGAACTGAAAATAAAATATATATATATAAAAGTCAGTTCATTAACTTTTGGAAACCAAAATAGTTTAGACCCTGACTTTCTAAACCCCTGCCTACATCCCCACTTTCTGCTAAATCAACTGCTTCCTCACAATAACAGTCACTAGCCCCTTCTTAAAGCCACAGAGAACGATTCTGCAGGCTAGGCCAACATGCCCTGGGTATCATGTTCAGAAGCTCTGGGAGAAGGGCAGGCAGTGACATCAAGCAGCACCCACGGGGTTTCTCTTTCAAAAGCAATCCTTGGAAATTGTTAAAGTAGATACAGAGGTCACCCTGTCACATTGCCTGGAGAAAAGAGTAATTACAGGAAATAGAGGCCCAGTACACGCAGTATGGGCTACAGAAAGCAGCCCACAGGCAGACACAGAAGGTATGTGTGGATGAGGAGGATGGGTTGCAGGAGGGCTGCAGAGGGGAAGAGGCCAGATGTCCTTTCCTCCTAAGACTGGAGAGAGCCTTGGGAATCCCCCCCCCCACAAATCCCTGTCCTGCAGGCACTTTCTAAAACACTATCTGAACTGGGATAGTTTAGACCGTCTGGGCACAAGGCAAACACTAATGTCCTTCTTCCCAGCTCTCTGTACCCCTCCTGCCCACTGCAAGCAGATCAGGTGATGTGGGAGTGATTTCTTATTAATAAAGAAACTGCCTAGGCCCATTTGATAGGCCAACCCTTAGGTAGGCGGAGAAAACAGAACAGAATTCTGGGAGAAAAAAGCTGAGTCAGGGAGTCACCATGATTCTCCCACTCCAGACAGACGCAGGTTAAGATCTTCTCTGGTAAGCCACCTCGTGGGCTACACAGAATATTAGAAATGGGTTAATCTAGATGTGAGAGCTAGTCAATAAGAGGCTAGAGCTAATGGGCCAAGCAGTATTTAAATGAATACAGTTTTCGTGTAATTATTTCGGGCATTAGCTAGCCATGCGGGAGCCAGGGCAGCCGAAACGCAGCCCCACCGCTCCTACTACAACAATCAGGGAGGGACCATTGCATGCAGATCAGGGAGGGAGCACTGTAGGCAGATCAGGGAGGAATCACTGCGTGCAGATCAGGGAGGGACCACTGCATGCAGATCAGGGAGGAACAATTGTAAGCAAATTAGGGAGGGACCACTGCATGCAAATCAGGGAGGGACCATTGTAAGCACATCAGAGAGGTACCTAGATGCTAGCAATCCCCCAGACCTCCTCTCTTGGTTCTCTTCTTACAGTTGGAGTTAATCCTTGTTTCACATACCACCATATAGGACACGGTGAGATACCTTTTGAAAATGAGTTCAGTACCAACTCCACCAGAAACAGGTCAGGGACAGGCATGCATGCACACAGCACCATGTCTGCCCATTTAGAGCCACTATTCACTTGCAATTTGGAGAAGTCCTCTACAAAACCAGCCTCGGTGAAATGTCACAGACAAAACACCTCTGCAACGCACGATGATGGGCGTGACACTCAATGTGGCTGAAGGCCCTGGATCACACTTCACTTTAGCTGTTGTATGAGGCTGGCTACGAGGTATCGATTTTCTTGTTTTCCTATCATCAGAGGGCTCTTGCTAGAAAACACTGTTGAGTTGGCGATAAATAGAAAACAACAAATAAGCAAAACATGTACTTGGTTCACTGGACCCACGGCTCAGAGCTGCTGAACTAGGCTGTAAACCCAATGCTATCAACTGAGTGGCTAAGGTTCCAGGCAGGGAACAGTTTGAAATCCCCAATCCAAGGACTAAATTGCTCTGGGGACTTTTCAGGGTCCTTTATCTCACAACAGACCACAGAGGGCAGCAGATATGGGGGCAAAAGTGGGGAGGCTCCAAAACAAGCGAGGTAGCACTCACTAAACCCAGTCTCATTCAGCAGCCCACGCAGAGAACCCCTCAACACAGGCCACCACACACCCACACCCACAGAACAACAGGTATGTTCTTACAGTGTTCCTCAAGAGCTCAGGTGAGCAATGCCTGGAGCAAAGATCAGCCCTTTTGGCCATACAAGGGAGAGCTACTTACCCCACGTAGAGCTCAACTGCTATACGGTTGTTTGAATGACAATGGCCCCCAAAGACTAATATACTTGAATGTTTGGTTCCTAGTTAGTAGGTTGTTTCAGAAAGATTAGGAGGTGTGGCCTTGTTGGAAGAAGTGTGTCTCTGCGGGTGGGCTTTGAGGTTTCAAAAGCCCACGCCAATCCCAGTATGCTCTCTGCTGTAGACATGGGTGCACACTCTTCAGCCAGTGCTCCAGCACCTGTCTGCCCCACCACGATGGTCATTGGCCTAACCCTCTGAAACAGTACGCAGGCCCCTGTTAAATGTTTTCTTTTCTAAGGTGCCTTGGTCATGGTGTCTCTTTTGCAAGCACAGATCAGTAGCTAAGACACAGCTCACTTGTCTTATGAGTACAGCCTCAGCACTGAATCTTTGGATTGCTCCAGGAATTCCTGAGATCAGAGACTTTGAGTCCTTTGTGACTGAAGGATGCTCTCCAGGACAGCATCCTGCATAGAATGGCCGAGAGCGGTATTTTTCGTACTTTGCAGTGTGTGCATGTGTGTATAATGAGATGTGCTGGGGATGAGATCCAGAACATGAGAATTCGTGTGGATTTCCTACACGAAGAGCCTGAGGGTAACCTAATATGCTTTTAGTGCATGTGTGCTTCGCCTATGACCTGTCTCGGGATGGCGGGTATGAAATTTTCCTCTTCGAGCCCATGTCAGCAATTAAGAGGCTTCCGCTTCCAAGTATTTAGGATTCTGTATTTTCAGATTAGGGGCACTCAAACCACACTTCAAAAACTAACCCTGACTATCATTTTTAAACTTTAAAATGAGTAGGGGAGACATAAAGGATGCTGTCATGTTAGGAGCAGTGAGACCCCAGATCCTGAATTTCTTGTAATTCCCTGATCTGAGTGCCTACAGCTGCTCTGAGCACGAGACCTTCAGGAGTTCCTGATGGCAGGAGAGTGGTTTCTGGTGGGTTTGGCTGGGGCGTGGCTATCTCTATATAATCTGCCCCTGAACACAATAAAGGGGGCATTCTTGGGGAATTCAAGGATGACCCGTGTCGCTGTCTCTCTGTCTGTGTCTGTGTATTTTAACCTCCAGCCCCCTTGCCCGAAGCTCACGAACTGGGTGCCAGCGAAAAGAGCGCAGACACGGGGGTGCGGTGCGCGGCACTGTCATGTCCCTCCAGCTAAAGACCTCCACAGTTTGCTTCTCTGACTGAAATGTACCACCTTGTTGAAATGCAAATAGGATCGAATAGTATTGGGGTGCTTCCTGTGAGGACCATCTAGGCACACTTTATAGAGAAAGTCTACACAGCGGCCAGGGCTATGGAGTCCTCTCTCTGCTGCTGCAACTTCATCTCTAGGCAGTGCTATTCTAACCATGGGGATGGCTCCAAGAACTGGACCAAGGACTCTGTGGCACTCTGACTGTTGTGATCTTAGGCCAGGCACCAAGATGGTTCCTGACACTGCTTAACTGTCCCCAGGGGAGCAAAAGATTCCTTTTAGGAACACAGCTGTGACTTCAAATGAAGTATCCGAAGTATCCAGTGTCAATGCATTTTCTAGAGAATCTGGTTTCCAAGGCGATTCCATCACCAGCCGATACTCACGCCCACTTTCAGAGGTCCATGTGTGAAATGAGCTACCTAGGGCTATGGGATATACACCTTACCCACACGGCAGGGCCCAAGAGAGTCTGCCAAAGGTGCTCAGGTCATTCATTTGTGAGGGCTTTGTCAGCCTAGAGCTAGATCCTGCTTGGCTCTCTCTTGATAGGATTCGTTTGTAAATGACTGGACAAATTTATAAACGAGTCATTACAACAAAAACAAAAAAACTAAGAAATCCAAAACCAAAAAAACCAACCTTGTATAATCATTAGCTAGCTCTCAGGAGTTTTTCCAAATCTTGGCTAAGAGCATTGCCTTCAGGGACACCTTGGTCTTAGAGAATAAGACACCTGTTTTTCCTTTCAACACCTTTCTCTGTCTCCCATGATGGCCTGAGACTTTCTTACTTCTACTTGCCCTTCTAAATAGCCACCACCACCACTCATTCACCCATTTGCATTCCTTCACCGCCCCCAACACTCTAACCCAAAGGACTAGGGAATTTCATTTAACTTAGCATCTGCTTATCATGAAGCAAAAAAAGAGAAAAACACCAGGTCTTCTCACTCCACCACCAGGTTCCAAGCTAATTTTCTCTTGACAGACCTTTGACAGTGAGGCTACTTATGACAACAAAACACAGCATGTCCCAAGCTCCATACAACCCACATCCATCCCTGCAGTGCCATCGTTGCTGTTGGGGACAAGCCCATGCTCTGAGAATGAATGAATAAAACTGTGGGCATTTTGGCCTAAAGCCCAGACCAGGGCGCAGAACCCCTGCCCCCAACATTCACTAGTACAATAGCACTTTATATCCCACAGCACCCCCCCGTGAAGGCAGAACTGCTGTGAATAATAGGCGCACCCCCAAAGTGAAGTCAGCTGGTACTTATTAACTTAGCGAGAACAAAAGGGCACCAAGATGTGTGGGGGAATCTCACAGCAAGTCAATGCGATTTACATTCCAAACATAAGCGTTCACTGTGTGTATGTGTGTGCACGTGTATGTGTGTTCAATTCAATCTGTATTAACTAAATATTCAAACTCACAAGATCTTCTGGGAGAAAACGAGGCTTTACAAACCATGAAAGCAGTGCATATAAAGGGCCAAGAAGAAATTCTTTTATACAGATGCAGTAATTACATCTACTTGCGGTGAAATTTTTTTCTATTTGGGGGGTTGGGATGGTGTTTTTTTTTTTTCAAATGGGTTTATTAGACTACATACTTGCTTCAATGTGGCTTAAATCAACCATGGCTATGCTTAGGTTCCCTTGTATTATTCTCTACAACTTTATCAAATTTCAAATAATGATTTTCAAGACAGTTCATTTTCACAGCTAAGTCCCTGTCAGGTCAAGAGAGCTTGGTCGACATTGCAGCGGGAACTTTGAGACGCACTTATCTGCCTAAGTAGGGAAGTCCATGAACGCCTGCATCTCCTGCCACCACCCTGACCAGTGCTCTGCTGGTCTGAGGAGCCACCTCAGTGAACCAGACGGTAACATGCATATTCTCCTGTCAGGAGCAGATTCAGGCGGCGGAAGACAGACTGAACCTCCCAAGGACAGAGCATGCCCTAGGAGATCAGAGCTGCCAGTCAGTCCTCTGGTGATACGGGTTCCTGAATTTAAGGGATGGGCTCGTAAGTGACTAGAGCATCCCCAAACCGTCACAGTTACTGAACAAATTAACTTAGCTTCCATTGTGAACTGTACAACAGCTAATCCCCACCCCCCATCATCCCTCCTAGGCTCCACTATCCATTGGGTAATGCCTCACTGTCCAGGGCCCTCTACCCCTTTCTTGGGGGTAGTCAAGGCCTACCTGCTCTTGGGGCCACTTTGGCCTCTCCTCTGGGGTCCTGGCCTTGAGTCCTCTCTGGGGGTCTCCAGGGTGTTTAGCCTCAGAGGGAAGGTTCAGCGACTTGGGTCTTGCTTCGTGCCTGCTGGACCCATGGCCAGTCTCGCTGGGTGGACAGGCCTCTGTGGAGTCCCCAGGGTCCAGCTCAGGCATGTGCTCAGGGCTAGCCTCGCTGGCACTGGTGATACTGGTCATGCTCAAGCTCATCTTGATCTCAGCCACGATCTGGTCGATGTCTTCCTCTTGATCCTCCAGGTCGCCGTCCCCACGCCTCATGCGATACGGGGAGGCGCCACCTGGGTTCCCATTGGCCTCCGCAGGGTAATAGTCCTGGTAGCTCTCTTTGCTGGGGCAGTAGTGGCCATCTTCTTCCTGGTCATGGACCTCCAGGGCGGATGGGTCGTCCTCTGGGATAGGCAGGTGGCTGTCTGGATATTCCGGGCTGTTCTCAGCCCCGTGGCTATGAGTATGAGGGCCCACTGAGTCCGTCCACTCCTCCACGGCTTCCTGACACTCATCAGTGTCCACGGGATGTGTGCCATGGGCTATGTACTCCTCTCCATTACAGTCCATGCCCTCCAGGTAGCTGTCATCCTCAGGACAGTATCGGATGTAGTAGGTAACGCCCTCCTCCTCCTCCGGGAGGCCCTCATCATAGTCCTCCTCCTCGGATGTGTTGTTCACATAGTCAGAGCTGGAGTCCCCATCAGGGCTATGGTTATGACACTCCTGTTCCTCGGGAGTGGGGCTCTCTGGCCGTAGAGTGGCCAACTCCAGGCCCGTGGGCACATAGCCCTCCAAAGGAAGCTCTGCGTCCTCGCTATCGGGCTCCTGGTCATGGGGGATGGGACCTGGTCTGGTCCTGTGGTCCAACATGCTGCTCGCAGTGCTCTGGCGCTTGCGGTGGGCCATGGCAGACACTCACACAGCCATTATGACCTGGAACCAGCCACTATGGAAAGGAAGGGAGAGAGAAATGTCAGAGTCATGTGGACCATGGTCAACCTGAGATGCATGCCACTTATTATGTGACCAAACCCGTATCCCTGTATCTGGACAGCTCATTTGCTCAGAGAGCTGTGAATTTACAGCTGTTCACAGGATGTGAGCATGCTGTCTGAGGGCCTCATGGGTGGGGAAGCCATGGCCAGAGGGGTCTGAGGACACAGAGGAGAAGACAGTCCCCAGGACTCACAGACTCACTGGTTTGTTTCATTCTGGTGCTAGGGAAGAAACCTAGGTAGGCACTCTGCATTGAACACTATGGCATACAGGTTCACTCTTGCCCTCTGCACAAGGGCAACCCAGGTGGCCAAGTCAAAGGGTCATAAGATTGGGTTAATTGCTCTCAAAAGAGAAAAAGATATAAATCTCTATAAATTCTGCAAAAAAATTATTAAAGAAATTAATTGCTAGAAACTTTTAAATTCCTGCGAACGATCTCTCTCTCTCTCTCTCTCTCTCTCTCTCTCTCTCTCTCTCTCTCT
>JABTXL010001975.1:3751270-3777023 GCA_025134845.1 Neodon shergylaensis | reverse complement strand
TCTCTCTCTCTCTCTCTCTCTCTCTCTCTCTCTCTCTCTCTCTCTCTTCTTGCTTTGTTTTTCCAGGCAGGGTTTCTTTGTGTAGCCCTGGCTATTCTGGAACTAGTCCTGAAGACCAGGCTGGCCTTGAACTCACAGAGCTGCCTGCCTCTGCCTCCCGAGTGCTGGGATTAAAGACATGTGCCACCAGACATATTTACTTTGAGATATGGAACATGTTTTGTGCACAAAGCACAAATCTTGCTTTTGATTATACGAAACACTGAGAAAGAGGTTCAATGCTGAGTTAATTATCTAGTACATAGTTCCTTTTGTGAATGTTCTGCTTTTATAATACATGAATAAGGGATAAAAGTTTCTAACAAAAAGGATAAAAAAACCGTGTAAGTAAAATAATGAATTCAATCCATCTAACCTAGAGAGCACTGACACACAGCCTCCCTGACCCCAAACACACTCATGATTCAATACCAGTATTCCCTACAGCTGGGGGAAATTCTCTAGCACAAAGTTAGCATCCCATTAAACACTGAGTAACCCCGAGTGGATTCTAAACATTAGGCTGGTGGTGAGAAGCAGGGTAGTTGCATGGCTACACTAGCACACCATTATAAACCTGATAGTCGTGAGTCATGAGACAGGCTATCTGCACTAACCTTTGTGTAAGCCCAGTTTTTCCCCAACTCGCTAGTCTATGCCATTTGTTCTCCCTAGCATCAGCCCCATGCCATTTTAACCACCGCGGCGGTGAGATCTTAACACCAGATAACACAATTTTCTCCATTATTCTGCTTTTGCTTTATTAGTGTTTTCTTAGGGCTGTGAAGACAAGTGAGACGCCGGAATTTTCAAGAAGAACAAAGACTATTTTATTTACGATGGCTTAAAACAACAATGACAAATAACAGAATGTTAAAGAAGGAAAGATAGCGTTCATATTGCTGATTTTTTTTCTTTTGAGCCACATTATGATTCTAGTGGGCAGTGGTAAGGATCTGAAGATTTGTTTGTTTTTGCAAATGTTTCACTATCAAATGCAGCTGCGGCATCGGGTTTGACATCATAGCTCTAATCTGGGCCTCCTTTCAGTGACTATAAAGAGAAAAGGACCCACAGTGGCCACCTGGGAGGGGAATGATGCCCTTTCTAAAGAATCTGCAGACTTCCATTTCACTTTCTGGGCACCTTCTGTGTAAAGATGGTGTGCTCCCACTAAAGATGGACACTACCTTGTTCAAACTTGGAAGCAAATTTTCTGGGAGACTTCGAGCAAAATATTTGAGATGGTGTCCAAACTTAGGAAACTGAAATGCCCCTGTCTGCCTGCAGGTCTTGAAGAAGTTAAATAGGAGAGTTTTATTAGTATACTTTCTGTTACTGCAACAAAGTACCTGAGGCTGGGGAGCGTTATACAAGAAAGTGGTTTGTTTACATCGGTTCTGGAGGGTTCAAGACCAAGACACCAGCATCAATTTAGTTCTAGTAAAAGTCTAAGAGTAGATGGCACAGGTGTGGTGGAGTATGATCAAAAGGGAGGGGACACGAACCAGAGAGCCAATGAGCACTCCAAGGACCAAGCAAGGTGATGTAATAATTCTCTCTCTCAAAAGGTAACTCAGGATCTCCTAAGAGCTACCTTAATCCCCACTGAGAACAGCACTCCCAGTGACTCAAGGGTCTTCCTCTACCCCCATCTCTTAACGACTCCATCACCCCCCTATATTATCACACAAGGTCTAACTTCTAACATGTCGACTTCCCAGGCAACGTGCTATATATTCATACCACAGCAGAGTAGCCAATTCAGGTCTGAACTCGACAAATAGGGAGTTAAGGGAAGCTCTGAATGGATGTTCAGGGGGACGATGCACGGTCAGAATTGTGTCTCACATGGCTCTACCAGCACAGGAGGAGAGTGGTTGTGGCAGGGACACTGAGCCTAACGTACATCTCTTCAATGGAAGACGAGGGCATCTAGGCAGCAGTGCACATAGGAGACGGGGCATGGCAGAAAGCAAAGGGCTTCCCAACAAAGTGTTACGCTCACTCTGAAAGCACATGTCAACTTGGGGACCTGCATGCTTGTGGCATGTTCTGGGTGGGCGTGTCATGCCTAGCCCGGAGCTGCGAGTGCTTCAGAGACAAGCCGACCTAGGACGTCACTTGAACAGTAGGTCTCTGGGGACCCCCTACTCTCTGTGAGATGGGTTTGACCTCTTTACCAAGCAATAGAATACCTTTGTCTACACACCCACCCAACTCATGGGGCACAGGGAAAGGGGGAGCTCCTGTAGACTGTGTCCAGCTTATAGGTGGCTCCACTGCCACCAGCAGGGCAAAGTGGGGCCATTTGGAGAAGAGCAGACAACTCCCATACCAGAGGACAAGGTGTGGCCGAGGAGCTGAGAGGCAAGAAAAGTGTGCAGAGATGTTTGCGGAACAATGACTCCTGAGAAGGAAACAGCTCAGCTAGCTTTTTCATGCCTGTATCTCCGATGAAATGCTTATGTGTTACTGATGTTTAGAAGTGAATTTGTGGACATAACCAACTATATTAGATGCAGTTATGAGGGTGGAACCCCACATGATGTTATTAGTATCTTCTAAAAATTATTTATTTCATCTTTTTTGAGATTGTAATCCAATTACATAATTTCTCCCTTTACTTTCCTCTCTTTAAAGAATTCCATATACCCTTTACTCTCTTTCAAATTCATAGCCTCTTTTTTATAATGTTGTTATATTTATATGTTCATCTATATATATATACACACACATATATACACACATATATATTCCTAAGCACATACACTGTAACCTGCTCAGTCTGTACAATGCTACTTGTACATTACTAGTAGCCTTTAAGAAGACACGTGAGCTCACATATTTCTCTGTCCCCTTTTAATACTCCACCACGCTACACCCTCATCAGGGACCAGTCCCCTGCTCTTAGACTTCCCAGCTTCCAGAACAAATGAAGTCCTGGTCTCCATAAGTCATTCCTTCTGTGGTCTACAGTCACGGAACAGACATGAAAACAACATCGTGGGATGTTCAGGCAGTGCGCATTCCAACAAGGTCTCAACACATCACATGTGGCATGGGAATACTTTACAGCTGGATGATAAAGGTTGCTGTTTTCCACACCTCATCTTCAAGGAGACTTTTTCAGGTAGCCCCTTGATGCCTAGGGGAAGCACCCACAGAATCGCAAAACGCCGCCTGCTTGGCTGCCATCATCGGTGAACTCAGGCAACAACTGGTGGACAGATTTCAATTGCACATCTAGGGGCGCAGCTACTGTAGGAGGACAGCTGCCCTGTGGAAGGCCTCAAAGAGCTTCTCTCCCTTCACTGGGAGAGAGCCAGAGGTGTGA
Source organism: Neodon shergylaensis (assembly GCA_025134845.1). Classification (NCBI taxonomy): domain Eukaryota; kingdom Metazoa; phylum Chordata; class Mammalia; order Rodentia; family Cricetidae; genus Neodon; species Neodon shergylaensis. Next base: position 3,773,647 of record JABTXL010001975.1, on the reverse strand, counting down.
GCAATCCGGCACGCTGTCTGCTTCAATGATGTGGGCAGTTTTATGCTGAGGGGGTGACTGCTTTCTGAGGGCTCATTACTTTCTGGTGATGAAAATGGTGACCCACTGCCCTGTGCATTTAACAAGAAAGGGGAGTGTCAAGTGATCCAGCCAAAGACAGCTGCTGCAGGCTCTGTGGTGTGTATTCTTTTCTGTTCTTTATTCAGCCCATCCCTTCACACAGCTAAGAACTTACTGGAAACGCAGTTCTGTGTTCTCCTCTCTTCCTTTCTTATAGCGTATTTTACACTTTTATATTTATTTGTGTGTATGTGTGTGGGTGTGTGGTGGGGGTGCAGGTGCCTGTAGAGGCCACAAGAGGACATCCGATCCCCTGGAGCTGGAATTACAGCTGGTTAAGAACAACTCAAGATGGGCACTAGGAGCCAAACTCGGGTCCTCTGCAAGAGCAAGTGTTCTTATGTGCTGAGCCATCTCTTCAGCCCTTCCTCTTTTATTTTAACATAACACTATAAGCAATAAAAACTCACCGTGAGTTTCATTTTAATAGTTGCTAGAGAAGTAGACGATCTGCTATAGACCGTATGGTTGAGTCTCCTAGAAGTCCCTATGTTGAAATCCTAACCCCTAAAAGGTTGACATTAGGTGGAGATGTGAGGAGATCATGCCAGAAAATTTGAGCCTTCTGAGCCTTATAAAAGAGGCTCAAGAGGCCCGCCTTTCCCTTCCACCATGTAAGGGTCCAGTGCAAAGGAACCATCTACGAATCACAGGAGAATCCCAGGCAAATAGCAACGCCCCAGCATTTTGACCTTAGACACCCCCCAGACAGCCTGAGCCACGCCCATCTGCAGTATTTTTGTTAGTGGCTTCTACTGATACAGAACCCATTCCCTTACTTAATGCAGTGTCTTGCTCTTGCATAAGTGATGCTGTAAGGCTCCCGAAAGATATGACAGAAGCCATTCCCCCACCCCAGGGCCTCTGTTCAGAGCACCTCAAAACCTTTGTTGCATTTCGTGGCCCACATCCTCAGATGAACACAGGCAGGCGTGTGGCCAGGAAACAGTTAACTGCCTGCCAATAGGGGTCCAGAGGCTTCTATTGCAGAGCATGTACACAAACATATTGTGGTCCTTTGCTTCTGATTAGTCATATTAGAGACAAATCCTTCATAGCAGACCATCTGGAAAGCTATTTGAATGTACAGGAGAAGCACGATTACCTGCTACATGTCCAAGAAAATGAGACCCCGTGTCCAGACTCAATTAATCCTATGACAGCACATAAATCAACAGGAAACACATCCTCTGCCACTGTTCAGCCCTCGGTTCCCGAAGCATCCTAATGAGACGGGGATAAAGGCTCATTGTCGACCAGAGAGAGCAGCAACGTCCTCATTACACGTCACTCTTGTCTCCTACATGGGGGAACGCACTGGCTGGCTCTGAGAGGAGCTTGTAACAGATGCAGACGGAAACAGCTATTCAGCCACCGCAGGCCAGGCTGGGGACAAGCATAGCATACAGATAAGATGTGGACACAGCCAGGCTGGGGCCAGCACTTCTGTCTTCCAGGATGGCCATTGTGTGTTGTAGAGATAGCATTCTTTTGTTGTTTTCTAATGTAATTTAGCTGCTTGGACTACACATGATTTGCACTGACATGATCTTAGGGAACACTCAGTCAGCTGGAACTCTCTAGATAGAAATCACCAGATATTTTCTTACAGATCATAGGCAACTCTGAGCTCAGAGGGACCAGTTCATAAATTCTTCTGAAACCCAGGCTGATGTCTACCATTGTCAAGCAAGACCCCAGAATCTACTTAGGATCACAGGGGGTATGTTTTCCTTGGAAGGCACAAAACTGTTGAGCACACATCAAACCTTCATTGACAGGATCCTACTTAAATGAGTGTTGGTGCAACCCCAAGACAACTGTGTGGCGATGGTAACATTTACAGATTTTAGCACAGAGAATGCAGTGCTGGGGCTCAACTACAGCCATGTACAGACAGAATAAACTGAGAAAACGCATTGAGTATTAGCAAGCACGGCCTTTGAGTCATAGAACAACAGAATTTACCTCCTGCCTCTCTTTGTATCTTCACGGCACTGCTATAGCCAAAAATTAAAAAACAAAACAAAGCAACAACAAAAACTAGTGCCTCCCTGCAGGCCCTATGAAGCCCAGGCAGCCACAGGGTCAGGTGGCTTTTCTACAGCAGGAAGTATGAGGGTCTCAGCCCTTCTTAAGGAGCACAGGGTGGCGGTGTGGACTAACTTGTGTGGACTAATTCGTTCCTCTGGGATATTGTTATGCTTAGTTGGCTTTCCCACCGCATCATTACCTCAGAAAGAGTGCCCAGGAATGGCCTGAGAACACAGCCACAAACTACAGTCAGCCCTTCTCAATCAGCACCAAGGCCACGGAACAGATTTTTCCAGAATCTCATCGCGTAACCATACTGAAGCCATAGCTAATGTCATCCATGTCATCAATGTGTGTAAGGACTTCTACACAGAAACTTTAGTTTCCTCGCTGGTTGTCTCTAACCAGTAAAAAACAGTGCATTCTTCTGCACAAGAACTTCTCAAGAGCTTCTGGAAAAGGGAGGAGATACTGAAGTTAACCACTGTGTGGCATATTTGTTCCTGCAAGCGTGGCGGGCTGTAACGCCTGTGGTCTTAAAAGTCTTCCTGAGGGCCACATGTTAAAGTTTGGTCTACAAAATGGGACTATAGGGAGCTGGTGAAGCCTTTACAGAGGTATAGTTGGGCCCTACTTAGGGCAGTTGGAGTGTGCTCTTAAAGAGGGCTATTAGGCCTCTAGGGCCTTCCTCTACTTCTCTTCTGCTTCCTGGCTACTGCCCTTCCTCTCTGTAAGTTGACAGTGTCAGGTATTCGTCATAGTGATGGGAAGCTGACTGAGGTGCAGGATAAGCAGGAGCGGTGATATGATGGCAAATGACACAGAACATGCCCAACACTCACCGTTTTCTCATCCTGCCTGAGAAGGAACTTCTCCACTCAACAAACACAGGGGATCACAATAGCAACAAAGAAGTCTAACACGCTCAGAGCAAACAGTTTCAAGATTGCCCGGCTTACAATGATTGTTGGTGCTGCCGTCCTGTTATTTTCAAGTACATACATCAATGACAACTTAAAATAATCCAAGGACATATGGGTCCCATCCCCACACCCACCACAACCCACACATGTAAATGTCAAAACCCATAGGACCTAAGGATACAGCCCTAATTTGAAGTCTGGACATGGCAGATGTGACTCTCTCGATATGTTCATTTGGGCAGGCCCCGATCTGGGATGACTGTGTCCTTCTGAAAGAGAACATCTAAAAACAGCTCTAGAGGGAAAGCAGGACAGGTACCCTCCTCAGGCTCAAAAGGAACTGACCTACCAACGACCTGTGAGGCCATACATTTGTGCTGCTGGTGCCACCGCTGTGGGGACTTTGTTATGGCAGCCTGGAACATTAACACCATCCATAAAGATAATGTGCACATCACTCAGAGCTAGCTCTGTGGAATCTCCGCAAGCCATTAGGGCTGCTGCCTTTCTGACTGTTGTTTCAGCTGTTCAATTTCCCTTGCCCCTCTCTATATATTTTAGAAGCAATTTCTCAATACCTATTTTTTCAGCCCTATCAGGTATTTGATTGATTAGGGTTGCTTTGACTCCATCGAACAACCTGGGCAGAACTTAGATCTGAGCCATATTGAATCTTCAGATGCATAAATGTGATAAATCTTTTCATTTACTTAGGTCATCTTTCCTTTCTCTCAACATGATTTTATACTTCCCAGCATGAACATTCTGCATGTTTTCTTAAGGAAATTATTCTCTCCCTCGCTGGCCCTGGCCCTGGCCTGCCTTCTTTCTTGCCTTCCTCATGCTACTAGAAATGCCATTGTCTTTCTACAACTAACTATTGAGTTTCATATAGAAATACCACTGAGTACTGAGTATTAGCCTCACTGAGTATATTCATTAGAACCAGGAGTATTTTGTAGGTGGCAGGGATTTTGCAGACAATAATGCAACCCGATGAGGAGCTGGCTTGATTCATTCCATTGTGTGCATGCAGACTTGCCAAAGGCAATATTCTCTTTCCCTCCTTCTACCTCAGTCCCTCTGTCTATCCTTGACCCTCCTGTCCTCCCTCCCCCCCATCTTGCTCTTCTTCCTTGCTCCCTTCCTTTCTGTCTGACCCTCCCACCTCTCTATCTTGTCTTCCCTCTTCCTTTCCTCCTTTTCTTCTAATCCTGTTTTATGGGTTACATTTTGTTTTTGGCAAGAATGAATGTCGAATTTTATTGAGTGTTTCTACCCATACTGAGACACTCTTGGTTTTTCTCCTTTTCACTGTTACCACCACGAAATTCACTAATGAACGGTTGAATTCTGAACTCCAGCCATGTATGAGATTAACCTACTTAGCCATGATGTGTTTACCTTAGATATGCTGAGTGCACTTGGTGAAGGATTTTTCACATCTAATTTTGCATTTGATATGAAATTTTTATATGGTGCCCTTTGTTTCTCATATGAAAGGAATGCTACATTCACATCTGAATTGCTTTTTCTGTTTTCTTTAAAAGGCTATGGAGGATGGGATCATCATTATTATTATCTTATTTCTTTTTGAAATATTTGAAGAATTCAGCAATGAAGTCATTTAAGTTAACTGAAATTTTTTGGAAGTTTTTTAACCATAAATTTGACATTTTTAATAGAGAAAAGGAAATTTATGTCATCTATTTTAATGAGCTTTTTAGTAGTTTCATCTTTTTTTAATGAATTGGTCCATTTCTCTAGGCAAGATCTTATGTCGATGAAGAGTGCGCATCTTTCATTGAATAAAGTTCCTTCAAAGCCCTATTTTAGCCGCATGCAACAATATTTAACATAGTTGAATTTAATTTTCACTTCTTTCAAGCTGTTTCATTTCTTGAGATTTCTTCTTTGACCCCTGAGTCTTTTAGAAGTATGTTATATTATTTCTAAATATTTGAGAATGTCTTTATTCTACGGCTTCCAGTTTAATCCCACTATGATCAAAGAGCATACTCTGCAAAATTTCAATCATTTTAAATTTATTATGATTTGTTTTCTAATACGCAATCTGATCTACCTTAGTGATGGCTTCATTCTCACTTCACACAATCTATTTTACCGTTAGTGCATGGAATTTTCTATAGATGACCACAGGACGTTTTAGTTGGTCAGACTGTCCATCGGCTCTGTACTTCTTCTGTCTTTGCCTTATTTGTTCTATGAGCTACTGAGAGGGCACTGCTGAGTTATCGCCTGCTTCTCCTTGCACTTCAGTCAGTTTTGCTTTGTGCATTTAGGGGCTCTGCTGTTAGTCACATTTACACTTAAGACATATGCCTTCTTTATCATCAATAGTTGCCTCTCTTTACCTGCTAGTAATTCTCCTTGCCGTCAGGTCGACTTTCTCCAACATTAAAACAACCATTCCAGCCCTCTTTAAATTAAAGGTGGAAAAAAATGTATCTTTTACTAGTCTTTTATTTTGACCATGTCCATTTTATCTCTGGTACTAGAAATCAAATCCAGGGACGTGGACATGCTCGGCAAGTGCTCTTCCACCAAGCTCCAGCTTCCACCTTCTTACTTTAAATCTCTTTAAGGTTGATTTCTTAATAGAGAAAGCATGGGTAAGCCACTCTTAGAACCCAGTCTGTGCATTCTTAGCTGACATTTAGATCACTTAATTTAATATATTTATATTTAATATATTTATATTTAATATATTGATGGACCTAGCTGAATTTAGATCTACCCCTTTGATTATTTTTCTCTTTGCTTCCTTCTTTTCTTTGCTCATCTGCTTCTCCCTTCCTGCCTAATTTTTGTTATTTACATTTCTTTAGTATTCCCTTTATTTGTTGCCCCTTTGGCTTAATTTCCCTTTTTGTTGTATGTTGGGGTTCTGAAAGAAGTTCTCACTATATAGCCCAAGATGGCCTCAAACTCTCAATCCTTCTGCCTCAGCATCCTGAATGCTGGGATATAGGCATTATAGGGATTATAGCACCACCACACTCAGATCTTGTATAATTTTTAATGCTTATTCTATGGATTAGACTATACAACCTAAGGTTTTATGGTCTAGTTTGAGAAAATTTTTACTACTTTAAGGAAAATATGAAGCTTTATTACCATATATACACCTTACCCATATCTCTTATACTACCCATACCTCTTATACTACCCATACCTCTTATACTTATACACACACCGCTTTCTTTTCACTAAGGAGTTTCAGTGTTGTGAATCCTTGCATTTCTGGTATTATTCTAATAGTCTCTAAGGACTTCCTATTTTTTGAAAATGTTTTCTTTCTGTTACTTGAAGGCAATTTTATTCAACTACTTACAGATAAATAATTCTCCCCTATGGCATGTCTATTTTGCTCCCCAGACCACCCAATGGACATCTTTATTTCATATATATTTTTCAGTTTGAAATTTTCCATTTTCTTCTCCTTTTTTAAACTTCATATTTGTCTAATAAGAATTTCTTTCTTTTCACTTAAAAAATTGCTAACATCTACTTCATGAAGCACTTTAAAGCCCTTGACAATTACAACATCTAGGCCACCTCAGGGTGACATTTGTTATCTTCCCAATTTCAGAACTGGTCACTTTTTTAAAAAATAAAATCGTGATCGACTGGAGAATTATGTAGATTTTCTTGCTGCTTTGTAGATCAAAGAAACTTGGGTTTCACCCTAGACATTGTCAGAATTCCCTTTGGAGACTCAAGTGAATGTGAATGCCCTTCTGTTCCTGGGGCAATCTACCCACTCAGAGCAGACTTCAGCTCTATCCTACTATTTTCAGGAGGTGACTCGGATGCCAACTCAGTCTCAAAAGCTTGGCTATGTCCCGAGTCTGCCTCACAAGAGTTGTCTAGGGGTTAAATATTGGTCCAGGACCATGGCTCACACTGCAGGTTAGTTCTGAAGCCCTTGCTAAGGGTCTGTGCCTGTATCTGATGCATATAGCTGGTCCAGACTCATAGGTAGATAGGTAAATGTTAGGTAGGTAGGTAGGTAGGTAGGTAGGTAGGTAGGTAGGTTGGAGGTAGGTAAGTAGTAGGTAATAGGTAGCTGTCCTCTCCAAGATCTCTTTCATAGTCTCCAACTACCAAAGACTCCTTGTTCTGGCTCCTCTCTCCACACAACTGGGCAGTCTCAGAGTTCTAGCCTAACATCCAGTTCCATAGTTTTGCTCAGCTGAAGGCCAGGCTGAGGAGAGAGCAGCGAGGGAAGGGGAAGTGGGAATCTCCATAATGTTTACAAGGGAATTGGTTCGCCCGTCCAGAACCAGAGGTGAAGCACTTCCTTCAGCCCGTTAGCCTACATGCCAGTCCTCTGGCCAGAAAGGCCCATTTTCAGACTTCTACCATCCCTGCTCATTAAGCCACCTCCCAAGAACCAGCATTACTACTAAGGGGAAGTAAAATCCCCAAAGCAGAACTCAATGCCAAAACCCTGGGCATCTAAGCACGGGCCAGCCTCCCCAGGACGTAGCCTCTAATTTTGTGCAGTGAAAGAGACTAGCCATGGCGCAGTGACACCATCTGACCAGCACCGTGTGCTTGTTATTGATCTGTATATTGATTCTGAAAGGCACTTTAAGTTCAAAGTCATTTTATTTTTATTTCAGTCGCTTCAAACCAACGCAGCTGCTGTCGCTCCGGCTCGGCTGGGTGGCGTCACCATTAGCAGCAGCAGGAAAGACCATGCCATGGGGAAATGGACAAATGCTACCGGCTCTGGGGACTTCCACCCAGGCTTCCTGGTACAATTAAGCCACCAGTTCTAAAAATATCAATTTGTGGGTCACATCCTAGTGCCGGTTCTGAGTAGGGTTCCAACACTGGAAGTCTCTGAATGACTAACACACAGCTAACGGTGGAAACACTGAGTGAGATGGGATGAAACCAGAGAGGGTCCATGGCCCATTAGGGTCCTGTCACCTCTCAGGGTGCACAGCTGCAGGTGAAGAGAAAAGGGAGGAGATAAAGAAGGATTGGGAGAAGGACAGTGCTGAAGGCTGGCCAAGCAGTCCCATGTCCGAGCCACCCATGGCCATGAACATCTGAGGCCTCTGGTGTGTGTAAGATGAAACCACCTTCTTTTGCTATCACACATGCCATCAAAGACCTCACTGAGTCTAATCCTTCACACTAATCTATCACATGAACCTCAGAGAATCAGGACAGACTCCCAGAATCCTCCCAGCCCTCATCCCCCACGCAGACACCTAGTATGGCTTTCTTCTTACACCCTAATATACCCCTGGAATAAAGCTGTATAATCAACAGACACTTCAGGCAGGGGCTCCATCACTGACTTTATCAGCGAGAGTACCATTATCTAAAGCTCCTTCTAGCAAGCACACAGATGGTCAAAGGACTGAGAAGCATGTACATACGTGCATGTATGTCTTTGTGTGCATGTGTGCATGTGTGTGTGTGTGCATGTATGTGCATGCATGCATGCCCACGTCCCTTCAGGCTCCCTACTCCAGGTAAAGGAGCTGGGTGCCCATCCTCATGTTTAACATAATACTTTAATCCTATCTTCCAGGGGACCTGAATCACAGGAATTGCTACAAAACTGTCCAGTTTCACAGGAAAGGAACCCAATTCATGGCAGGAAAATATATAAACTCTTTTTCCCCAAACTAACCATGCAGAAAGGCCTGGAGTTCTGGTTCCCCACACTCTGTGGTCCTCCCCAGCTGAGCTTCTTATCAAGTCCCAGCTACTCTTCTGCATCTAGGGTGAAAGGGGCCCAGGAAGGGACTTTTTCAGAGGTGCTCTAGAAGAAATGGAACTTGAATGTGAAGGTACAGAGAGAATCACAGTGGTAGCTGTCGAGCTGTGGCAGAGTCTCAAGGATTGTGCAGAAGTGTCTGAGAGTGTGGAAAGGACGCAGGGCATAGGGGTCATGATCCTTTGGAAGGGTGGTCCCTCTAACTTCTTCCCAGTCCCACCCATCTCCAGTTGCCTCTCGCTGCCTGCTCTAGGCCCTCACTTACAAGGGATACTAACGACTTTCACAGTCTTGCATTCTCCACCCTTGGTGACAGTGACCCCGTGACCACATAGGAATACTCAAGTCATCCTCCCAGGAACTCATGCAGACTGTGTGCCTGGTCCCTGATGCTTCTGTCCATGATACCTCTACACCTACACAGTCCAAATCCAGTGCAAACAGGAGCTGGGTCTCTCAGTAGCATCCTCTTGCAGCTCCACATAGGGGCTCAGGGATGGCTGATAACAGGAGGAGAATGAGAACTCAGAATGCTAAAACGAAACATGCAAATGGATACAATGTGGTCTGCTCCATCACTTTGTCAAATCTGAATAGAAATCTCCCAAGGGCTATCTTTACGTGATCAGTTTCTCCTTGCTTATTTTAAATGTTCCAGTTATATTTATGGACAACAGACTTTACAAAGATCTTCCCCGTGGGAATGGAGCAGAGGATTACTGCAGAAGAGATGTGGGCATCGCCACTGCACATCTGGCTACAGACCCAGTGGGGAGATGAGCTAAGGTAAAGGTAAAGAGGATCCCGTCCTATGCCCAAGCTTCTGGGGTCAGCGGACAGGGAGCCTACCAGATTCTCCTGAGCTGATCTCTAACATGGGCTCAGGACAGTTACCTTCCCTCCTGGTTTGCGTGTCCTGTGGGCTCCTGGGATATTCTCCCAAGGAGAGCATTTCTGCCAATGCTGCCCTTTCCCAGTGCAGGTGTCCCTGAACCCCCTGTAGGAACCTTTGTTTCCTGAGGACTACGTCCTCCCAAGAACAATAAGGGACAGTGTGCACTGTTAAGAAAAGGCTCTGGCTGTGACTTCAAGTCAAAAATAAAAAGCACGCCCACTGTAGAGCAGCAAGCTGTAGCTGACAGGTTAAAAGGAAGCAAGAGTCTGGAGAGTCCCTGCTGGGACACATGACCTTTGACTCTTCTAGCTTCCCAGAGTCCCTTCCTCACCCCAAAGGACCAGGTGAGTGATGTCACCAGGGGTGGAGCCACTGGTCCTCGGCTTGCAACTGGGAAAGAGTTCCATTATTATCCTTGATTGGTCATAGTCCATCTCAGCTCTCTCTGTCGCCTGGTGCCACCTCTGGACTGCTTCACATTTGACAGCGCGTTGTGTGACAGTCATCTAGGAGCTGGAGTAGCTCCAAGCAGGTATAATGCTGCAGGGGTTAGAACTGAAAATGTATGCTTCCAACAGGAGCCTCAAATGCCACCAAGAGCCCCTGCTTTAACTCCAAAGTGTTGCACAGATTTCTTGTCACATGATGAGTGACATGACCCCTGCCCATTGGTCAGCGGCCACATTTGTGAAACTGATAATAAAAAGTCCATGTGGTTGGAGAGACGGCTGGGCGGTTATAAGCCCTTGTTGCTCTTCTATAGGGCACAAGTTCAGTTCCCAACACCCACATTGGGGAGCCAACAATGACCTCCAACTCCAGTTCCAGAGGACCTGACACCCTCTTCTGGCCTCTGTGGGTACTGCATACACACAAAGTGTTGGTTCATACATATCTGCACTGCCACCACAGACACAAAATAAATAAATAAACCTCTTTTTATTAAAGTCTATGATGACTTCTAAGAAAGGTGGATAGACACAATCCAGATCTGAGAGAGACTAAGATACAATCTATTCCTGATTTCCCCCAAGTCACTGACCAAGAGGAAGAACCCCCAGTTTCAAATCCTCTGCGATGCAAAGATAGAGCTGAGTGACAGGACCCTGCCTGAAATAAAGTTCCATTCCTGTTTCCTGCCAAAATCTGCCAGATACAACAGTTTCCCAGAGTGTCTCATTTCCAAAATCTGAAGGCTATTTACCAAATATTCCAGTGAACCCTCAAGTACAGCCCATGTGTGTTTGTTGTGCCCTGTCCTTCCTCACAGAATTCCTGGATAAGGGTGGCCTCTACCAGACCAAAGGGAAGACAATGTCTCAGGGAAGGAGGTTCAGAAACCCAGGAGAATCAAGGTCTGCCTTCTTTTAATGATTCAAGGACAGGACAGATGTCAGGTGGAGGTGGAGACTCCAAAATCTAGGTTACTGATGTCCCTCTCCAGAGCCCATGCCCTGGTACTTGAAGAAGTCAGAGGCAGCGGCCTATGTAGGATCTGTCCACACATGTCCACCAACTTCTATCACTGTACAATGAGCCACGAGATTTGGGGCTCGAATGCCCACTGTCAGCTGGGCAGAGGCCCCAGGAGAGACAGAGGGCAGGAAAGATGTTGTTGACAGCCTGTGTGTGGAAGAATCTCTTCCTACCAAATTCTCCCTTCTATCATTGTAATCTAAAAAGGTCAAGACTCTAAAGCAAGAAATACCCAATGTGGTCTATTTCAGTGGTGTTTTGGTGTGGCCCCTGGACCAGAAGCAACAGCATCACTTGGAAACTTGGGACTGGAAAATCATGGGTACCACTCTAGGCAAGCTGAAACATCATGGCAGAATACAGCAATCTACCCCTCCACCGCCATGCTCTGATGCACGTTCAGGTCTGAGATCCATCATTCTATCTTTGCACATCATCACTCTGTTGGGATGAACAGTTTTGTGCTGCAGAAGGCAGCCTGGTTCTCAGCATCACTAGGTGTAAACACACACATGCGTGTAACCTTCCCCATCCCTTGCTGTCATGTAATCTTCGTTTGCTTCATATTACATACACAGTCAGCCTTTGTGTAATAAGCAACTAGGTAACCTCTGCACCTGGTTTCTAGGAGGAAGGTGCTAAGTCCTGGGGATTTCCCAGGGGAAGAAGTGTTTCTGCTATTATCGATGGGTTCCTGAATTTACAACTCAAGGGTATAGGCTTCTCATCCTTGAGACCAGTCCAGCTATTGTAGAGTTTGAATCTGAGATACCTGATACAAGCTAACCTCTGGAAGGAAGGACAAGGAGGCTGGAGATGAAGTTCAACAGTGACATAATCAGTCCCAGCCACTCAGTGAAGCCCTAGTAAGCACCCTGGACAAGGAAGGTCAACTGAGTCTCTTGGTGGCTATACTCTGCTGAGTATCACATTTCAGCACAGGTAAAGAATTATAGACCCCTGAGACTACTAGAAGTTTTGAGTGTAGAAGTCTTACAATCTTCATCCTGTATGTCTCTTCTCTTAGGTTATAGTAAGATCTTTAAGTTTGGTGCTTTCTTGAGGTCCATGAATCTTTCTAGAAAATTATCAAATTAGGATTGCTAGTTGGAAGCCTAGAATCTATATCCCACCATCAGAAGTAAGGGTGAACTTGCGGAAGACTATCTTTTAACATTTGGATTGGCCAACCCTAGCAGATGGTTAAACAGATTAATAACCATAGGTCTAAGAAGGAAGGAAATACAAGAACAGTGGAGAAGAGAGAAAGTTTCTTTTGCAGAAAGACATCTCAGAATGTAAACCAAGAAAGGACATATAAGAAAAAGTGTCTGGCACCAGAGAGACATCAAAGACGGGAGGGCTGAGTGGTAGGCATCTTGTCAATTCCAGGCATCTGAAAGCTTTTACTCCACAGCTTCTGAACCCATCCCATGTACACGTATCACTTGAGCATCCTGATGATACTGCAATTCTGGCACAAAGTGTAGGGTGAGGACCTACATCCTTAGAGCCAGGCTGCTCAGGCGGGAAGGGGGGCATCCCTTAACATGCACGAAGCCAGGCCTTGCAATAGGGCTGTCTGACTACAACAGTGGGCAGAGCCCACACTACATACACCACAGCTGTTCATTCAGTGTGTCTGTCTGACCTATCTTTATACATTAGCTACCCCTGAAGTGATTCCTACCACAGGGCTGGATGAGGTCCAAAGGAAGTGTCTGTGCCTTAAGTGGGCTCAGCATTGGGGTCTCAGAGGGGCAGCCAAAGTGCTGAGCTGCAGGCCTGTGCATGGGGAGCTCAAGGAACCAAGAAGGGTAGGCAGTGGCATTTGGGGAACAAAAGGTTTAATAGCAGGTAGCTCTTTCCTGAATCTGAGATTGTCCCAAGTTAGAAGCTGGTGAGACAATTATACGGATCACCAACTGAAAAGCTGAGGAACTGGTGGGAAATCTCTAGAGAAAAGACAATGGGGTATGTAGAGAGTTGTTCCAAGGAAATAGCTCATGTGTTTGTGAAGATTGGCAAGTCTGACATTTGTCGTGAAAGATGACAAGCTAAAGACTCTAGTAGGGTCTCATCATGTAGTCTCGAGTCTGAAGGCAGCCCAGAGTGTAGTTCCTTCCTCTAGGAGGACTCTGAACTTTCCTCTGAGATCCTTGAGTGGATGGATAAATCCATCCATCCTGGGGAGGAGAGTACTTTACTCAAAGCCCAGTGGTGCATCTCCCAGCCAACCACCAGAGCCAGACAGCCTAGCAAAGCTGACACACAAAGTTGTACGATAAATGCATGGACATTACTCTGACCTCAACACACATTAGGCAAGGGTACCACAAGCCAGGACAGATAAGACAACATCATGTTTCCAGTGTAAGTATCATCTGCTTCTGTTCTTCCCATCACATCCTCCAGGTATCTAATCCCTTCTGGGGAAAGTCTCTTCGCTGCATAGACATGGAAGGCAGCATCATTTCCATACCTGCCACCGCCACCCCCACTTCCACCTCGCCTTCAGTGGGTGTGATCATCCTGGGATTCCGAGCTTAGATAACTTACCCTGGGCAGCAGATCCCGGGCAGTGGTACTTGGTAGTAGGTGCTATACTGTCCCCAGCTCAGTCATTCAGACCCCAGTAAGGAATGAGATTCCCCTTTTGGGTGCATATTCCAAAAGTGAGACCTTGTTTATTTCACAGTAGAGATCTTTATCAGAGGTTATTTTGCTCACCCAATCTTTAAATACACAGAGATTCTTGTCATCCACATACAAATATACTAGTTTACCAGAACCTAAAGGTGAGGTGCTAAAACACCTTCACCTGTAGAGTGATGTAATCCATGATTAATATCTTGTAGTAGATAGATACCATTCCTGACTCATGGACCTATAGTCCATGAATGGTCTGTTCACTCTCCCAAGTCGCAGGAGTTCCCTACATTCCAGGGCAACCAGAGATATTTGTTCTTAAAATGACTCTGAGATAGAAAACCATGGCAGGCAACTCCTAAACCACTATGCTGGAAAGGCTGGAGGTAGGCCTGAGAACCTGTCTTTGCATAAAGCATTGTGGATAATTCTTATGCATCTTAGAATCTGATCATTTCAGCCAGGGCTCTGTTCTTAGCGGCCCCCTCACCTAAGAACTCCACCAATTTAGGACTGAAAACATTTGGGAGAGAAATTTTGTTATTTCCAAACACATACAGGCATTCTGCCATAAGCCATAAGCAATTAACAACTACATACATAGCATCCCTGTTGTTCGATTTTAAGTAAACTAAAGAGAAATTAAATCTCACGAGTGGACGTGTATAGTTTATATATAAACACTGCACTATGACATAGAAAGACTTGAACAGTCCTTGATCTGGGGTACTCGAGGAGGTTCTATAACCAATTCCCATGGATACCAAGGACAACGATGCTGGTCTAAGGACACTCCTCTTTTTCCCCTACTGTGTTGTTTTGTTTGAGACAGGGGCTTGGTAGAAAGGTCAGGCTTGGTATAAAGGTTATGATCCTCCTACCTCAACCCTCTGTGTGCTGGGATATAGGTGTGCACCTCCATACACAGCCAAGGGGACTCTCCTATGAATGGTGAGGGCACATGAGAGTAACAATGAACATGCAAGGAAATGCACGCCCATTATTTAAGCAGTACATCCTATGGATGCACGCCTTGGCAGCCCTAGAACGTGAGTCTATTGTTCTTCCTACTTTGTCTGAGTGGCACGCATTGAAAAACAGACTTTCAGACTTGAGCTTCCTGGATCCCTATGCCCAAAACAAAACAGATGAGGACTGCCAAAAATAAGGAGGTAGAGACAATCTACCAAGGAGGTGCTAACAAGAATGAAGCAGGTACAGTGACATTGACTGTGGAAAATAGATGTAAACAGAGAAATATATAAAGATAAGAAAGAAATAGTTCCTGGATCCAATTAGCAACACACTCCCAAAATGCCCATGATGGTGAGCGAAGGGAAGACTGACAACTGTTATTCCCATGGGAAACATTCACAGAGATCAAGTCAAAAAGATAAGAATAAGCAGAGATATACAATTTAAATTAAGAAGATTTACTTATAACTCTGAACCCAATACAGCTTAAAAAGAAATGTATGCATGTATGTATGCATGCATGTATGTATGTATGTATATGCTAAGCTTTCCATGAACATATGCAAATATATATGCTGAGCTTGAAGTAGCCCTGAATGTGTAGAATCAAACTTCAAAGGAAATTGTACAATTTATAAAGGGCAATTTGTGGCCACCACATTCGCTGAGTATGTGGCAAAACGAGACATGACAAAGGGATTGTGCCAGTTATCAGTTTATTGCCTCGCGATTCAGAACGCGTGCTTCCATGTATGCTCTGTGATGAGCGACAGAATTCCCTTAAGCTCTACCCGTTCCTGATGATGACAGCGCATACAGGAAGAAGAGGTCCCCTGCCATTTCCAGCTTGGGCCACAGGCCTGGAGAATTACAACCTCGAAGCTTTGGTCTCGCCTGCTGCACTCCCTCAAACCCACGAGCATCTGGTCAGGAGAGCAAAACTGCTCAGTTCACATGTTCTGTATTTCCCCATGGCTTCTGTCCTGTTGGAGCTGGAACTGTCCCCTCTGCATCCAGCCAGCAGGAGCAGTCCCTTCCTGCACCATAGAGTGTAGTCGGTGGGTACATTAGAAACCGCAGACCAGCTGCAGCTTGCTGAGCCTGCAGCTTCTGTGCTGTGTGCAGGCTCAACAGTGCCTCAGCAGTGCAGTCCGAGGCTTCCACGTTTTCCTCTCCTTCGGCATTCTTAGCCTTAGAAGTCCGCTTACAGTCTATATTTTATGTCTGAATATTTGTTTGGCTTTACCTTTTTCCTTGTCTATTCTTGGTTGTGTCATTTTCTGTTTTTGGTGTGTTTCTGTTAGTCTGTTTGTTTTGTGAAAAAAAGGTCTCACTCACTATGCAGCCCAGGTTGGTTGGGAACCTTCCCGCCTCAGTCCCTCAAGAGCTGGGATTACAGGCAGGAAGGTACAACCATATTCAGCTATGCTCCTATACCTTATAATACTGTTCTGTTATGAGGAATCATTCTCTGCATGGACATTCTCTCCTTAGCCGACTGTGTTGTTTCTATCTCCTGCTTGGATGCAGGCTGCCAGGGAACTACAACCTAATGTTGTCCTAAGAAAAATTCCCTAGAGGTTGGGTTTGCAACTAAGTTTTGCCATAGTGTTCCTGGGCTTGAGTGCCATGCTGAACCCTTGCCCGTGGAAAATGGCATGCTTGTGTCCCACAGCATGCAACGGCACCACATTTGGTCCACTTACCAACTGCATCTGCTATGTCAAAGACGCAACAGTCACCATTTTAGAAATACAAGGAGCTTCCTGTTCATAACTGCCAAGGCTGGAGTCAGGACTACATGAGCTGAGGTAAGCTGGATTCTTTTGAACTCATTTGGGTACCTGACTCACCAAGTCCTGGTTTGAGGAAACAGCTTCCATTAATGGCCCTGAGAGAAGAATTTTTTTTTTTTATTGAAAAAAAATTTTTTTTCGCCTCCTCCCAGCCTCCCATTTCCCTCCTCCTCCTCCCGAGAGAAGAATTTCTTGTGGCCAAATAGCCATTATTGCCAGAAGTCACACGTGACACTGAACTATGCAAACTGCTGAGTGGCAAGGAGAATTGACAATCTGGTCAATTGTATGTCACAACAGCAACCAGGAAAGAAGGAGACCTTGAAACTGGAAACAGGAATTTCTAATTAGGTCCAAATGAGGCTGATAACAAAGTCCAAGCAATGTGAGCAACTCCTCTGCCTCCAGACAGAACTCCCCAAAGGTGTCTGAGGAGAAACCTTTACCTTCGCAACCTCATGGAAGCTTCACTTGAGGATGGTGGGATGGTGTTTTTTTGCTATGTCTCTTCAAAAAAAAAAAACCCATCACCATTTGCTACCATGACACCTATAACTTGGGATAAGTCCAATGGCTCTAAGGTCAGGTGCACATACAAGCCAGGAGGAAAAGACCTTGCAGAAATAGAAGTCTGGTGGCAACATGGCCTGAGGGTGTTAGGTAGACTGTACAAAGTGAAACACAACACCAGGCTGGGACAAGCTCTTGAATGGAGAGATTTATCCCAGCTTCCAAATTTAACATATGAGAGAGGGCTCCAAGACCTCACTAGATTAGCTGACTAAAACGTGGACATGAAGGTAGGCTGCCTTGGATAACTCCTGATTGTAGCTTCTCTGTCACACCATGGAGGAAGAAATCCAAAGACAATCCTGTTGGGATGATCTACATATGTGACCTGAACAGCTACCCCAGCTAAACTCCTGAGAAGGCCTAGAAGGCACCCTTCACAAAGGCTTTGACTTGTGGGGTAAATAACTGCACCCCTAAAAGGCCCATGGCTGCTCTGCTTTCTGGGCGAGACTGTGGGGAATGCCACAACTCAGATACGTTTCCAGATTTTTAGAATAGTGGAGGCCTGATGCCAAAAGGAGCTATGTCGGGCTGTGACCCCAGGCACAATGCTTTGTCCTACAGAGAGAGGTCTTTGGCAATAGCTGGTTACTCATGGTGACTTGGGGAAAGGGACTTAAGTCTCCTGAGGAAGAACTACACGGCTGCCCATTGTTCCCCCAAAGAAACTGGCAACACAAGATTGTGAATTGAGGTGAAAATACCAGTTGTACCCTGGGGAAGGTTGTTACTAGATGTTGGCTATATAAGAGACAGTTTATGGTAACCCAAACCATCATTACAACCACGAGTTAAAGTAATGCCCTACTTATTTCAATTCGGACTCACTGTGGGTCCAGCTGGTGCATGGGCCCACTACAGGTCTAGTTTACCCAATTCCTGAATATTCAATTAGAGAAACATATTTTGCAACTGACAGACAGAATCCACTCAGCACTTATCTGACTCATGGAACAAGGCCCATTATTTTAGGAAGAGCTCCGTGGAAGTTTCTAGAACTTCTTTGCATTCCCAAGATAGTAAAATGAACACCACTTCCCATCTTTGCTTGAGGAGGGGGGGTACAGAAATCAACACTGTCAACAATGATAAACTTAGCAGGGTTGTGGATTCTTATAGTCTTACATTGATATGACCTCCACGAAAGTCAGTGACTTAGGCAAGGACAGTGGGCTGGCATAGTTAGCTAGTGGTTTCTGTTATAGTTGCTGTCTCAGATATGACATCATTGTAGGAGAAAATCGATTCAGCCTCTAGTATAGGGTGTGAAGCCACCCACCCAAAGAAACTCTTTTCATCGGCACCAGCCTGCAAGTATGAGCAGAAGCAGGGTGCCTCTCCCTGGCTGGGCTGGTGGTACACCTGTCCACTGTTTCATCCATGCTGTGACAATTCTGATTCCTACAGTGACTCTGTCTGGGGTCTCACAATCATCTTAGCATTCCAAAATCCATCACAGCTGCGCTGCGCTGACAAGTTCATGCCGACTGGTTATAATTAGTAGGATGGTAGTCTCGGTGAGAGAGGGCCTAGTCTGGGATCCAGCGATAAGAAGATAGGAAATCTTATACTTTTGGTTGTGAACCTAGCCTTCCCCAGGAGTCAGGAGACAGACAGAGGCAGATCTTTGTAAGTTCAAAGTCAACCTGGTCAACTGTGAAGCCTCTGGGGACCCCATGGCCTGGAGCACACCAAGATTCCTCTCTATGGAGGAAAACAGGTCATATTCTTTGCACCACCCTCCAAAGGAGAAGAGACACAATGCTTGGAACTTCTCTTGCTTGTTAGAAGGACAACACAATCACACGGAGTGTGCTGCCCCCACCTACCTGAAGTCACTTGCTTTGGAGTGGGGACCAGAGCAGACAGAGGAGCTGCGGTGTTCAGTCTGCAGCACAGTTTGTTCTGCCACTCCTCGACGCCCTGACACAGCAGACATGAGGACACACCGTGTCCCCAGCACCAGCAAGTGTCCGTAGGGTTATCACAGGCTGGCCTCGGGGATAATAACGCAAGCCCAGGCCCTTGCCTGTTAGAAACTGTTCTTTTGAGAACCAGCTTCTAGCTTGTCACTGTGCTTGGGGATTCCACAGCTTGGGGATGGTTCAAGCGAGTATCCCAGTGTGCGGCAACTTAAACCCTGCCGGGAGATGTGTAGGAGGATGGAAGCTCCGTCGAGGGGGTTGTTTGTTTCTTCAGTGCTGCGGATTAAACCCAAGGCCTCCCATCTGTTAAACAAGTACTCTCCCACCGAGCCACACCCCCAGATCCACCTGTCTCATTTAGAGGTGGGGCCTCTGGGGGAGGTGATCTGGAGTAGGAGTTGACATGATTTCATCTTGGTGGTGTGAGTGTGTATGCGTGCACGTGTGTGCCTGTAGAGGCCAGGGGCAGACTTGTCACAATTCCCCTCAGCCCTAACCTTTGAGAAAGTCACTACTATTATATGTATAACCTATGTAAGTGTGAGGGTGGGGGTGTGAGTGCCAGCGCACATATGGGAAGGTCTGAGGTCAACTTTGTGCAGTTGGTTCTTTCCTTCCACTCTTACATGGGTTCCAAGGATGGGTCAAGTCATCAGGCTTGACCAGCACAAGGGAACTCCCAGTCCCAGAGATGTGCATTACAAGATCATAACTGAACCCCCTCTTCCTGGACCAACTTCTCCCATTAGGACCATCAGCTGGAGATGAAGCTTCTACCACGTGAATCTTTGGGGGCAAATTCCATCCCATTGCAGAACTCTTGCCCAGACCTGCACCAGCATGGCGCCTCCTCTGTTTACCATGCTCAATTATTCTATGTTTATATAAACTTCTCACTGTTTTAACCTACTGCGTGGCTTCTACATCCTGGACAAATGATGATGAAGGACTATAATGACTTTAAGATTTTCCAAAAAAGGGGGGGGGGAACAAATATTAATAAAAACAAAAAGTTAACTCAGACTGAGCAGACAGGTGAGGGCGGTGTGTGTCCAGTGTTCTGGTTCCTCTCCTACTGTGAATGAGAAATGTTTAAGTTCAACAAAATGAAAGTGGCTGTCAGCTAAGATGCATCGCCACCACTGGCCTTCCTCTACTATCTGTCGGTGTCTTAGACCAAAACAACAGGTCAATAGAAGCTCTGTACGACCAAGTGTGATGAAACCTGACCTGCTCCTGCTTAAAAAGAAACGTCACGGACCATCTGGTGCAACGAAGTGAGGCTCTGTCAGCCAATCAACCAACAAACAAGCAAACACTGGAGAGTAAATGAAGGGGCTGGAGAGATGGCTCAGCAGTTAAGAGAGCGTCTTGCTCTTAGAGAGAACTGGGCCCACATAAGGTAGTTCGCCATCACCTCTAACTCTAGTTCAGGGCATCTGACCCCTCCTTTAGCCTCTGGGGAACCTGCATATAGGTTCACACACTCACACACAGACTGACAGACAGACAGTCTTTAAAAAACAGACTGAGAAGCCACTTTCTGAAACTGTAAAGACGATCTAACAGCAACACGCAGCAGAATGTCATGACGGTCAGAGAAGCAATAGAAGGCTTTCTGTAAGAGGAGGGGCAGAGGCGAGGAGCAGGGCACAGCCACCCCGTCCTCCCACAGCTTGGTACAGGTCACCCCAGCTACAGCTGCTACCACAGGACGAGCCTCACGCTGTGGAGAGCTTTAGAGGAAGAGGAAGGGGAACTACTTGTCAGATAAAGAGGGGGTCTTACAGAATGAACAGATGCTACAGCACAGCCAAGAGAAACGTTCAGCCAGACACCAAGGTCCTCAATATGAAGGAAGACTCAGTGGATTCCTCTGCGCCAGGAGTTAGAAAAATGTGACAGCAAAAAGCATCTCACAGGAACAAAGTTAGAAAGCATCTAGAAAGAAGCAATATAAAAACATATAAAAATTTTGTCTCAATATGCGCTATATTCCTGGAATGAAAGAACACTGTAAATATTTTAATTTGATTTCAATCAATTTAGAATGTCAATGCAGCATCAACAGAATCCCCAATGAAAATAATTAAGCCCTGACAGCAGAGGAAGCCACTGGACAACAATGAAGGTAAAAAAAAAAATGAAATTACACAGGAATCTTTTGTTAGCATAGGATGGGCAGAAGTATCCAAGAAGACTGTCCACAACAGCCCGGCACATATGGGGATGAAGGATATGATAATGATGGATTTTCAAATAACTGGGATGGGCAGTACAACTGCAACTCTTTTACTTAAAGAGCCATATCTACCCCCCAAACTTTTCACAAAAATAGACTGTAGAAAGGCTAACAGATGTCTCTAGAATACTGGGTGTTTGGCACAGGGAAGGCCTTTGTGAGTGACGGACATCACAGTCATCAAGCAAAGGGGTGACACCCCACCATCAGGCAAGAGCAAGTGAAACTTCCCTCACATCTGTGAGGAAGGCTGCTGACTCAAAGGGGAAAGGAAACAAGACATGGGAGGGCGGAAGAAGAATGGTACCCTGTGAGCTGCTAGCGGAAGTGTAATAGCAAGACATCCATGGAACACAGAGTGAAGAATCCTCAAAGAATTAAAAGGGAAGCTATAATTTTCCCTTATAACCCTATCCCTGGCTATATATCCAAAGAATGAATTCGGGGTGTAAAAGAAACGTCTGCCCACCCTGTTCACTGCAGTCACTTACAATGCCTCACCTAGGCAGACAGCCTCCATGCCCTCTGGCAGGTGGATGGGGGAAGAGAATATGGCACACATATGTGATCGTGTTTCTCAGCCTTCAGAAAGAAACTAGTCCTGCCATTTACAGCAATGGGCAAACGCAGAGAGAGCAGCATCAAGTGCAACAAGCCAGGCGCACAACCATGACTCTCACGCTGTCCCTGGCATGAGGAATCTACTACAGATCTACAAACTCCTGGCAGAGGCTGGGGGGTATGAGGATGGAGTGGGTACGCAGGGGCTAGCCAGAGGTATGCAAATAAGTCTGTTCTAGAGATCTGCTAAAAAGGCAAAACTAACTTTGTACCAAACACCATCAACCAGGAAGGGAGAGCCATTGTTTCTATCTCGAAAATAAAGAGCGAGGGGGTAGTTTCTACAGGTGGGTGTTAATGGCATAGACTGCAGTGACAACATCCTCTATGTGTCTCAAAGGAAGGAAGGAAGGAAGGAAGGAAGGAAGGAAGGAAGGAAGGAAG
>JABTXL010001975.1:3702078-3751260 GCA_025134845.1 Neodon shergylaensis | reverse complement strand
AAGCAACTAACCCAATGGGAACTAAGAAAAGGTACAGAAAGACAATTGACCAGAGAGACAGGCTGGTATTTATTGACCTCATAAAGCATCTGGGAAACTCAAGAATTGAGATCCTGCATCTCACTTGAGTCAAGTTCTGGCATCAGCACCAAATGCCGCAGTCCACTCCAGAAGCAACATGGCGGCATCTGTAGGACTGTGCAGGCAGCCACTCCACCTCCTTGCTGTTTCCTCGAGAGAACCATTAGCCCACAAGCATCCTGTTTGTGAGAGCAGCCTTCAGGAAACAATCTAAGAGTTCATTAGCAGGAAGGCATTCATTACATGGGGCCTAGAAAAGTGGCTCAGGGAAGCCTCTACTGCAGTTAATGCAAATGAGGCTGAGCTCCTGAAGGGACCGATGGGGTTTCCCAGAGGAGGCAAACGTCACAGACTCTGGGATGCAGCCCCTGCCTATAAAGCCCACCACTGCTGTGTATATTGCTAAGCCTAAGGAAATATATGTGTGTCCCAAGGGCTCAGGTCTTGGAATTGAATCCCCACAATGAAGTTTCCATGAGGAAGAAACAATTCATCCAACTGACTACAGGAACTGAGTTGTGGAGAAAGGAAACCACTTCTTCTAACAGTGTTCAGAGGTGGGGTCTTATGGTGTTGAGTAGATAAGATCATATTACGGTGGACCCCAATGATTGGTTCCCAAGTTTTCCTTTTTGGAGGGGGGTTGTTTGTTTTTATAAGAAAGGGGAGAGAGAATATAAGGGACACACACACACACATGCTGCCATGGTGTCACACAAAATTATCCAAATGGTTTTAAAGGGCTACAGAGAAGGCCCAGCCATTAGGATCACATACTGCTCTTGCAGAAGATCTGAGCTCTATTCCCAGTACCCATGTCCAGCAGCTCACAATCACCTGTAACTCTAGCTCCAGGGGAATCCAATACCTCTGACCTCCAAGGCACCTGTATACACACACACACACACACACGGGGCGGGGGAGATATGGAGCAGCCCCAGAAAGGTCAGGAGAAACTAGAATGAACACAGCTATGACACCAGTGTCCAACTTTTCCAACTCGCTCCCAGCAACACAGCTGCAGGGCCCTCATCACACCACAGCTGGATCACAGGTCACCCCAATCTACCAAACGGAGGAAGGTTACATCAGCCTCCATGAGTCCTGGCTAATCTCCACAATGCTCCCCTGCCACTCTTCCGAGCTGTAATCTCCCCGCAGACAGAAGGCCAGGTGAGAGACCCAGGGCAGTGCACGTGACCCAAGGTGATACTGGGGCAGTGCAGAGGCCTAAGCTGTAACTTCCCCTTAGTGGAGTAGAGCTCATATTGTCTGATGTTTCTTCAGCCTCAGATTCCCCCTGCTTAAGGCTTTACCGTCTCCCATGCCTCTCCAACCCTGCTGTTTGCACAGAAAGTGATGGTGGGCTTCACTGGCTTTTGAGCATCAGTGCTCTGGCCCCTAAGCTTCCCTTCCGTTCTCTCATCCACAGTCAGAGGCTGCTCATCAGCGTCTCTGCAGGACACCCCCATGCCCAGACTCCACTCTGCAGCTACCCTTCCCTACCTGCCTGTCCCTGCTGGAAAGACGCCTCTGGCAAGAGTACACCCCAGGCGCCTGGGACACTAGCTCATTCCTCTTATCCATCGGTCCATGAAACTTAATTCTCCATACAGGCCTTGTAGGGATATGCCATCCCTCCCACTCTGTAATGGACCAGAGGAGCAGAGAAACAGAAAATGGGATGGATGCAATCAGAGCCTCCCAGGCAGCAGGGCAGTGAAAAGTGCTAGAATGGTGTCAGGGCAGGTAATCACACCACGCCTCCAGAGGAAGTGCTTGTCACTTCCAGCTCTCAGCCGAGTTGCAATGGGAATGACTGGGGAGCTAAAATCAACACGTTTTTACCAATAGCTCTCTATGCTGACGGATCAGCACCCACACTCCGCTCAGAGACCTCGGCCCAGCTGGTTGGGGCAGACAGACCCCAGGGTTAGCTCGTGTGCAGACAAATGGATTTCAGTCAGGGGTAAGATATGTGAGAGGTTTCTTTCTCAAGTGCTGTGGGCTGCCTAGAAATGTGCAAATCAGAAGAAGATGAGGTAAGCCATGAGCTGGCTGAGTAACAACATGGCTGGTAAGGGTTGGCCATGGAGAGTTCCTAGCACTTGCTTCTTTTCATCCTGGATGATGACAAAGGCATGAGAAGCTCCTCAGACCTGCAGACGACATGAAACTGGGGCACCAGCTGAGGGGTGGAAGCCACCAGTCCAGGGCAGGGAGCTCTCCCACCACAGACGTGAACAAAACAGCACGATCTCTGTTGTGGGTCCTCAGCACACCTCTGCAGAAAGGCTGACATCACTTAAGGACGAACGAGAACCCTGCACCATTAATTGCCTGTCATAAGGTGTCCATGGCTGAAGGGCCATTTGAAGGAGCTCTCCGCAAGACCCTTTCATCAGAACCTTCCAGGTCTGCACACAGCATCTGTCAGTCTGTTTCCCATGGGGTTTAGAGTACACAGCACCCCCACCAACAGTGTGCCAGGAATTCCTTCCTCCACATCCCCACTACACATGTTATCTTTTATTCTTAAAGTATTCAGAAAAGCTAATGTATAAGTCATCCTAAACATACAATCTGTGGGTTAATGGATAAATAAAATGGAATACCATTAGCATATGGAATATGACTCAGATGAAGTTGTGTTATTTGTGACAATATGAAGGACTCTGGGGGACAGTATGTTAAGTGAAGCAAACCAGGAAAGAAAAAATAAACATTGCACGATCTCACTCATTTGTGAATCTACGAAAGGGTTTCTCATGCAAACAGACTCTGAGCAGTGGTTACTAGAGGGTTGACAGTTGGGAGAGACTGGTCGGTGAGGACCACGTTGTAGCCGAAAGGAGAAACAAGTTCTCCTATTTGATTATATAGTATGGCAGTCGTAGTTAACAATAGCACATTGTACATTCAAAATTGTCTAAAGTGGGGGATTTCTGGATGTTTTCACCACAAAGATGAGTTTCTGAAGTGCTGGACACGCCGAGTGCCTTCATGTGACCCCTAAATCATATATGCGTACTAAACAGTACACTGAAACTATGTACAATGTGTCAACCTTTTAAAGAGCTTTGCTGATAGTCGGGATCTTCTGAGATCGTTATTTTTTCTTTACGTTGAAGAAAGGCTAGATGTCTCTGCTCTAGCCAGCTGTGGCCAGCGCTAGGTGAGGCAATGCATGGAATGCCTAGTTCTCTACTCAAAACACACTGCACACTGTACTCTGTAGGATATTTGATGTATGACTATGAAGTGCAAGAACCCACCCACCATGACCTGGTAGTTAAAGACAGAAGCGTCATTCCCAGGAGGTGCCACGTCCAGCTACGATGCACTGCACTGCATCTGATCCAGCAAATACAACCAGAAGCTCTTGATAACATTTGAAGAGTACCAGAGAGCTGCCACAGCAACTAGGACCCAAGGGGCTGAGGAGGCAACCTGCAGGAAACACACCTCAGTAACTCACCCTTCAGTGAAATACCTCCCTACTATTCAAGCTCTCTGGGAACTCAGATATCTGCAAGCCATGAGGTTGAAGGAAGAGGAAGGCAGTGAACCTGACAACAGAACTAAGCAGGCTTCCGGCAGCCTCAGGAGCCTCGGGAGAGAGCTTATGAGCTATGGCTAATACACTGGCGAGAACCAAGAAGTTCTGACCTATGGCTAATACAGCAGAGAGAACCAAGAGTCAAACTCCCAGGGGCACAGAAGTGAGCCTGAGCCTCCGTGTCTCAAGGAAGGATAGACACTGGAGCCATATGAACAGGACAAACAATGGCACTTCTGTATTCCCTACCTGAAATACTGAAGAGCATGGGTAGTTTCAATTTCACACTTGTTTAGGGTTTGGAAACCTTTGCACATACATAGTAAGAACCTTGAGAATGCAAATCAGGTCTAAAATAGGACCTGCAATTACTCCACAGATCATACATATAGTCTGAAGGTAATTTACCTTATTTGCAGTAAGGATCTCGGTTTCCTTTCTGTGGCTGTGATAAGATGTCCTGACAAGAGCCACTTAAGGGAGAAAGGGCCGAGTTTAGCTCACATATCAAGGTACAGTCCAACATGGCAGAGAAGTAGGGCAGCAGGAGCCTGAAGTAGCTGGTCACATTATGTCCGGTCAAGAGAAGAGGGAAGTGAATGCCCACACTCAGCTCCCTTTCTCCAGGAACCTGGTCTACAGAATGGTGCTGCCAACAGGAGGGATGTCTTCTCCTCTGGTTAATATGGTCAAGATCATCCCCATTGACATATCTAGAGGACAATCTCCCAGGTTGTTCTAACATGTGTCAGACTGACATTTAATATTAACCATCTCAACCCCATCTGTTCCCAACTTGACCTTCCATTCTTGTCCCCATAGGCTCCGATTCTACATTTTATAGTTTAGATTTTCAGATTTGAAATGCTCAACCATGTAGGTCTGGTTCATAACCTGGTATAGGAGGTTCTTCTTTCTATGTGTTGCTTTCGTTGGTTGAATAAAGAAACTGCCTTGGCCTTTTGATAGGGCAGCACCGTAGGCGGGGTAGACAGAACTGAATGCTGGGAAGAAGGGCAGAGTTGCAGATGCCATGAAGCTCCTGCCTGAGACTGACACTGGTTAGAATCTTTCCCAGTAAGCCATGACCTCATGGTGACAAACAGATTATTAAAAATGGGTTGAATCAAGATGTGAGAGTTAGCCAATAAGAGGCTAAAACTGATGGGCCAGGTAGTGTTTAAATGAATAGAGTTTCTGTGTGATTATTTCGGGTGTAAGTTAGCCGGGTGGTCGGGACAAACAAAGGGGCCCAGCACCCCTCACAACAATAACCCAAAGTATAAAACGAATATTCTGAGTTTATAGTAATGTAAACAAGTGAGCAAGTAAAAAATAATTTGGAAGAATAGATAAATATTCCCCTATAGAATTCCAAGTAATGTATGGACACTGTCTGCCTCTCATGGAGACAGTGCTTCCTTCCACATGCTCAAGATTGCTGTCATCAGTATGAATCACACAATCCTGACTTAACAAGACCAAAATGGCACTTCTCAGAGTGACTGTCTGTCTAACCAGAAGAACAACATCACACATCGTGTGTCATCCTTGATCTGTGCTCTCCAGAACTGCCAAGGTCACCAAAACAAGTAAGGTTTACACAGCTGTCTGAAAGAACCTCCAGGGGCATAATTATTGAACTTAATATGGTCATGGGTAAAAGCTAAGAAAAGACAACTGAAGTGCAGGCTCCAGTTAACAATCACGGGTGGGCCTGCGCTCACCAATTGCCACATCTGTACCGTATCGCCAGAGTCAAGTAACAACACAATGGATGTGGTGGTTAAGGGAGTGTCTGGCTCTCTGTTTCTGTCAGGCTGCACCTCTGCACACAGAAACTCTGCCAAAGCTTATCTGGTCTTTATCACTGTGTTGACCATTAGACCACGTAGACTTCACAGAAGGAAGCTGCCCCAAAGGAAACGTGAAGGAATCCGTACTAAAAGGGTGCCCGCCAGGACTGAGTTCTGAACAGATGTGTGCCCACCAGTTCGAAGTTCTGAACAGGTATGTGTTCAGTTACTGGACCTCACTCTTTATAGGAGAAGGACTGGCAGGGTCACAGAGTCAAATGTGAAGTCAGAGGTGAAGTGAGCTTTCTCAGTAATGATGGGCGACCAGCAGGTTAATAATAAAAGCAACTCTATAAACACTACAGTTAGCAACCTTCACTCATTACCACACATGCTCCTGAACTGAGGACCCACACTCCAGTGCACACAGAATACTTCATCAAAATTAATGATACAGGGAAAGTCTAAATGTGATAAGCAAGTTTCAAAACACTGCACTGAAAGGGCACTTCTGGCTGCAGCATAATTGGGCTAGAAATAAACAACCAAATAAAACTTGGAAAAAAATGCAAAACATTTGCGAATAAGCTCCTTTAAAATGGCCGTCAGATCAAATGATGCACCACAGCAATTAAACACATTTTAGTTAGTTAATAATAAAAAAAACAAAACGTGCAAAAACTACATTTCACACCCATATTCTTGGCAGTCTTGTTTATAACAGCCACAGACGGAAGCCAGCTAATGTCCATCTGCTTATGGACAGAGAAATAAAACATGGTTTATTCACACACTGAACTACTATACAGCCTTGAAAAGGGGAGAAATCCTGAACTGAGAGCCATTATTTATTTTTAAAGCTGAAAACAAATCAACAGAATTTATGACTTCACTTTAATGAGAAAACTAAAAAGGTCACTTCATACAGAGTTTTACAGAGGTCTTGCCAAAGGGTGGAATATGGGGAGGCAGGCAAGATGAAAATGTTTTAGAGGTTGGTTTTGAAATGCAAAAATCCTACTGAACTACAAACTTCAAGACATTAAGACGTTTTACCATAACGTTAATAACAGTGACAAAGCCAGTTTAGTGAGATGTTTACACCTTTAAATTCACATATTAGGAAAAGAGTAGAAAAGTACATAACTATTTATTCTCTCTCGTGTAGTTCTAAAGTAACAACATGTTTAGTCCCAAATAAAACTGAATAAAGGGAAGAAATATTTTAAACAACAGAAAAAAATGAAATTCATAACCAATCTAAAATTGGAAAAAATTGGGTTGTGGGAGGGGAATATTACAGAAAATTCAAGACCACCTTGGACTACAAACATACAGCAAGGAAAGGAAAAAGAGGTGGGGAAGACTCTACATAGCCATATATTGATTCCTCAGGGGGAATTAAATTAATACATCCCCAAAAGAATCATGAAAATGATGAGTTGGGAAAAAGAGAAGCAACCCCAGGATGAAAATGTGGCCAGCCCTTATGAGACAGTAGGAAACACTGTGAGAAATTCATGAGAAGAAGAAATCACTGAAAACACACATGACGGTAAGTGTTGTCAACTTGACCCAACATAGGAAAACAGTCTCAATGAGAGACTACCTGTTGCACAAATAATAAAAACCCAGAGACAGATATTGGGGTTCAACCTGAAGGTCAGAAAAGTAGAACAGCCACTCACTGACTCTTACGTCTACCTGAGTCTGAAATGGCGATCCTGCCTCCAAGAATCCTCAGAAGGAGACTGTGTGAGAGCTGTCTCCTCCCATCTTATATTCCTCTCTAGTGCTGGGATTAAAGACACACACCACTATTGCCTGGTTTCTATGACAAACTAGTATGATTACAGGGATTAAAGGTGTGCGTCACCGCTGCCTGTAAGACTGACCAGCGGGGTTGTTTTACTCTCTGATCTTCGAGCAAGCTTTATTTATTAAAATACAAATGAAATAACACCACAACTGTCTACATTGGACTGGCATATGAGCATGTGTCTTAAAGTTTCTATCGCTGTGAAGAGGCATCATGACCACAGCAATTCTTATAAAGGAAAACATTTATCTGAGGATGGCTTACAGGTTAGAGTATAGTCCATTCTTGTGATGGTGGCATACAGGCAGACATGGTGCTAGAGAAGGAGCTAAGAGTTGTATATCTGGGTGCACAGGCAGCAGGAAGAGACTATGAGCCACTAGACCTGACTTGAGTGAGCTTCTGAAATCTCAAAACCTACCCAGCAGTGACACCCTTTCTCCAACAACATCACCCCTCCTGATACTGCCACCCCTTGAGCCGGGGGGGGGGGCATTTTCCTTCAAACCACTACAGCATGTATGTGGTGCAGGGTGTTCTTAATTAAGTTCATTGATACGGAAAGGCCCAGCCCACAGTGAGTGATACTAGTCCCTAGAAAGATCTTGAACTGTGTAAGTGTGGGGAAATGCAGCTGAGCCCAAGCAAACGAGAAGACATAGATTCACTTCTTCACTGGATACGGTGTGACCAGCTGCTCAAAGTTCCTGCCTTGACTTCCCCACAATTATGGTCTGTGATAAGGAATTTTAAGTGGAGATGAGTCCCTCCCTCCCCACCCCCACCCAATTGCTTTTTCTGATCACACTTTATCACAGCAACAGAGAAGAGGCTAGAACAGCAAACACACCAAACCAGTATGAGAAGAAAACTCCAAATGACCCGGTATTTCCAAGAGAAACTGAATCTACCATTAAAACCCTCTTGTCAAGCAACTTCAAAGCACACTGGCTTCCCAGGTGAATTCCTCCAGACAATCAATGTGCTTGTTACTTTTGTTTCCCAGGTAAAGTCCTCTGAACAACCAGTGTGCTTGTTACTTTTGTCACCTTGAAACAAAGGAGAGTCGCTTGAGAAGTGGAAACCTCAACTGAGGAATGGCTACCACCACCAGACGTGTGGGCATGTCCATGGGGCATTTTCTTGGTTAATGATTGATGTTCGAAGGCCCATCTCACTGTGGGTGGGGGCATTAATAGGCAGGCGGCCCTGGGTTGTCTAAAAAAGCAGTTGGGGAAGCATGGAAGAGGCCAGGAAGCTGCACCTCTCCATGGCCTTCAGTTCTGGCCCTGACTTCCATCAGTGAAGAACTGTCCCCTAAAAGTGTAAAATGAAATAAACCCTTTCCTCCCCAAGTTGTCTTTGGTCATGGTGTCTGTCACAGCAATGGAAAGCAAACTAAGAAAGTCAGGTTAATAAATCAAACAAAAGCCACCAACATTACCCAAACTCATTAGAGACAAAAAAAGAGGAAGTACCCTCAAACATTTTATGGGGCACCCATTACCCTGATCCCAAACACAGGCCATAACACCACAGAAAAAAAACAAATCACTTATCACTTTTGAACAAAGTTACAAATAAAAATATTAAACAAAACAGAGAAAATTAAAGGGAATTACATAGAAAACTGACATCATATTAGACTGGTTGATTTGACCCAGAAATTCAAGGTTACCGTAATAATGAATCATGCAATTCACTTCATCAGTGAACTGGCAAGGAAGCATTTTATGATGTCATCAGATACAAAGAGCATTTCGGAAAACTTTACACTCCATCCTGATAGAAACCTGCAACAAGCCAACACTGAAACAGAGGTGCTGTTCTGAATTGTATAGAGTACTTCAAAACTATTTCAAAGAAAATAGGAAACAGAATCACAACCTTTGAAAGGAAATAACAGAAAAATTTCCCCTAAGACAAATATCACCAAACTGGGATTTTCCATAGGTCCAAAGGGGGAGCTCTTATTGGTCATGGACAATATGACTTCACAGTTATAAAAAGCTAAAACAACCTACAAATAATTGTCAGAATTATTAACCAAGTCTAGTAAGGTTTCTGGTTACAAGAGAAATACATAAAAATATTTATAGATAAGTCATGAAACCTATTATAACAATTTAAAAATGCATTTACAACAACAATATCAAAATTCGAAAAAGGTGTTCTATACACAAAATTACCCCACCAAAAAAAATGTAGACCAAAATGAAGGGAGATTAAAAATTCACTGATTGGAAGACTTCTCATTAGACTCTTGTAAACTTATTCTAGATAAATAGGTACCTCAAAGGATGTCATCAAAACATATGCAGGGTTCATATTTGGCAACAAGTATTTATGTGGAAATTGAGAGAATGGATCTCACTTCACGAGGAAATGCTGAGCCTAACTTTGTGTGGAAACTCAAAGGATAAACACAGTAAGACACTCTTAAGGAACACAACTAGAGGACTAACCAGGACAGTGAGTGCATGTTTTAAAGGTGAGGTAATCAAGCTGCAGCAGTGTTCAGATGCAGCAAATAGGGCAGTGGTGCCGAATGCTCACAGTGATGTCATCTGTGAATGTGTGACACCACAGTGTTGAGATCAGGCCAAGGCAGGTGGGATCAGCCTCCCACCCAAAAGTAGTTCAGACGTGAGACTGGCGATCACACACAGGACCAAGAGGAGAACAAGGCAGCCATGTGGTCCACACAGGGTACCACTAGCATGTGTGGATGCAGGAGGGGCCTTGGTGATTGGGAAAATATGCCTTGGAGGAGTCTGTATGCTTACATGGATTGAAGCTGTGGTTGGTACCAAGAGTGACAGTGTCCAGGCCTTCTTAGGATGGTCCGTTGTGGGGCAGAAAGAGAAGTAAGAAGGAAGTCTGAAAACTGCCAGACCTCAGACATCAGAAATGGAACCAGACCCTCTGTAGAGAGCCATGAAGTGATTGATTAATAATGCTGGATCCACCAGACACCCGTGAAAAGGAAAGCAAATCTTGGAATCTACTTCATCATTTACTCAGCATCAATTCAGGCACTCAGAAAAGCAACTCAAAGAGAAAGCTAAAACAGCAAAGCAAAAACTTAACCACAGAGGCTGAAGAGATGGCTCCGCAGTTGGGAGCATTGGCCGTTCTTCCAGAGGGTCTGGGTTTGATTCCCAGCATCTATATGGTGATTCACAGCCGACTATAACTGCAGTCCCAGGGGATCTGACACTCTCTTATGTCCTTCATTTGGACACACATGGAGGAAAAACACCCGACATACCAATTAGTTGTCGTGGGATGAATATTTGTTTTAACTAAATACATACGTGTTGCATTTGTTTATGGTTACGGAAAAGTTGAACAACTATGTAAAGACGGGTTGCTGTGCCTGCCTAAGGCACCTGATTGGTCTAATAAAAAAGCTGAGTGTCAAATAGCTAGGCAGAGGAGGTAGAGCAGGGGCTGATGAACAGAGAGAAAATAGAAGGGAAGAAAGAGAGAGGGATGCAAGGGAACAGCCAGGTAGACACAGAAGAAAACAGAAAAGAAGGACGGACAGTACATAAATGAGGTGAACAAGCCTTGGGACAGCACATAGATTAATAGAAATGGGTTAATTTAAGTTTATTTATTTTATTTTTTTTTAGTTTTTCGAGACAGGGTTTCTCTGTAGCTTTGGAACCTGTCCTGGCACTAGCTCTTGTAGACCAGGCTGGCCTCGAACTCACAGAAATCCACCTGCCCCTGCCTCCCGAGTGCTGGGATTAAAGGCGTGCGCCACCACCGCCCGGCCTTAATTTAAGTTTAAAAAGCTGGCTAGAAACAAGTCTAAGCTAAGGCTGAGCATCATAATTAATAAGTCTCCATGTCATGGTTCTCGGGCTGGTAGTCCAAGAAAGCCTGCTACAACTAGTTAGTTAGTTAGCTAGCTAGTTAGTTAACTTCAAAAGGTTAACTGCAGAGTGCTTTCAAGTTTTCAGAGTGTGCACAGATGTCCTGAATAGGACATTTACCACAGTAGCTTGAATTATAAACTTGATAACTTGGCTTTGTCTTCATCATATATATACTCACATATATATGTAAATATATATATGTAACATAGGCTAAATATGTTGGAGCTATGAACTCCAAAAAATTGCTAAAAGAGAAAAGCCAGCAGAAAAAGGAGCAAGGTTCCCACACAGCAACGTCAAGTGAGAGATCCAAACACAATCAGGGAAATTCTAAAAGGATATTTAACTCCATTAGTATTCTGAGAGATGCAAATTCAAGCTACAGGATCTCACTGCACAACTGCCAGATATAAAATTAAAACTGACAACAGCAATTAGTAGGAAGAGGTGAAGCAAACCCAACTCTTGCACTTAGCCGAACATGGCATTTGAACCAACTACTTCAGGAAAAGAATTAGTCCTGCTCACTAGAGCACGAATACATCCGGATCCCACAGCCTTTCCAGTTGATCCCTGCAGAGATTCCCTAGAAACGTAAGCACGTGCACCAAACTTATAAGAAATTCCCATGAGAAATAATATCCACAAAGTAAAAAAGGTCCTGTGCCCACCAAATGAAGAAAACATAAACTCTTGTATCCCATGTAAACTTAGACCAGCGGATGACTCAGAAGCACACCACAGTGTGAAAGAAGCTGTCTCCAAATAGTCCACCCACTATTTTAAAATTCAAAAATTAGCTAAAGTACCACATGGTGGTAGGATTCTAGGAACCTTTGGGCGTGGCAGGCTGTGGTGGTTTGAATGGGAAACGTTCCCCATCGACTCAAGTGTTTAACACTTGGTCCCCAGCTGCTGGCATGTCTGAAAAGCGATGGAACCATTGAGGAGCTAGAACCTCACTACAACGATTGGGCCACTGGGGGTGGTCACTGAGATATTATAGCCTGTCTTCTGTTTCCTAATGTGCCAACACGTGAGGAGTCCCAGATGTACATTCCTGCTATCATGAAGCCACCTGCCACCATGCCATCCCTATCACAGAGGTTGTGCCCTCAAACTACAAGTCAAAAATAAACCCTTGCTTCCTGTTTCAACTTACTTTTGCCAAAACAATGAAAAAAGATAACTAATACAGAAAATTGGTATGAAAAGAGGAATAGTTGCTATGGTAAAGGCCTGCGTGGTTGGCCTTGGCTTTCCTCAACAATGGAGCTCTAAAGTGTGAGATGAAATGAAGCCTTTCCTTCCTGGGTTCTGTCTGTCAGTGTTTCTCACAGCTACAGAACTAGAACAGTCTCAAAAGAGACTGTGGACTTTGAATGGTATTGGGATTGTTAAAGACTACGGGACTTCTAATGTTGAACATACGGTGTTGTGGTGGTTTCCTTCAATGCTGAAGATTTTCTTTAATTCCTTTACAGAAGCTGGAATCTTAGTGGAGTATCGCCCTGAGGTCACCTCTTTATTCCACTTAGCATCCAGCTTTTCTTTAAACTTTTTATCTCCTTGAGCAATGGACTTTGCTTAGCTTCATGACACTTCCCAGTGTGCCTTTTCTCCTCAAACTGTACTTTTGGTATTTTTCCTTGCTTAGCTTGTTCATTTTCATTATAAATCTGCCTAAAAGTGATTACAAAGAACCACACCTGTACTGGTTGGGTGTGCGTCAACTTGACACAAGCCAGAGTCATCAGAAGAAGGAGCCTCAACTGAGAAAATGCCTCCCTGAGATCCAGCTGTAAGGCATTTTCTCAATTAGTGATCAACAGAGGAAGGCACAGCCCATGGTGGATGGTCTCATCCCTCGATTGTAGGTCCTGGGTTCTATAAGCAGGTGGGCTGAGCAAACCATGGGAAGCAAGCCAGTAAGCAGCACTCCTCCATAGCCTCTGCATCGCTCCTGCCTCCAGGATCCTGCCCTGTTTGAATCCTTGAATCCTTGTCCTTATTCTTCAGTGATGAACAGCAATGCTGAAGTGTGGGCCTGATAAGCCTTTCCTCCCCAACTTGCTTTTCGGTCATGGTGTTTCGTTGCAGCCATAGAAACCCTAAGACAGTACCACAGTCAATGCTAGACTGTCTTGAAATCTCCTCTATCAAAGCAATTCATCAAGAACTCTTCAACTGAGCCTCAGGAAGAGTTTTAGGACAGGGCAAAAAGCAGTCACATTCTTTGCCAAAATGTCAAAAGAATAGTCTCTAGGCCACTTACTAACCCCTGAAACTTCTTCAGGTCATCACGATCTACATTGCTCTCACCACAACTGTCTTCCATGTTCCTATTAGTGTGTCCCATTGAGTTCCACTTAAAGTGTTCAGCTGTTTTCCTAATCAAAGTCCCCCAATCCACATTCTGCCATCAAGCAGCACCGTCAGGCCAGTCATGGCAATGCCCCACTTCCTTGTACCAAATACTTTCCTGGTCACTGATCTATTGTTATGAAGAGACACCATGACCAAGGCAACTCTTACGAGACAAAGCATCTAACTGGAGCCTTGCTTAGGATTTCAGAGGGTTAGTCCGTGATCAGCATTTGACAGGAAGCCTGGCAGCATACAGGAAGGCATGGTGCTGGAGAAGGAGCTCAGAGTTCTACATCAGGACCATCAGACAACAGGAAAAGGGGGCTCCTGGGCCTGCCTTGGGCTTTTGAAGCCTCAAAGCCCACCCCCTGTGGCACACTTTCTCCAACAAGGCCACACCTTCCAAAGCCACACCTCCTAATCCCGCCCAAGTAGCACCAGTCCCAGTTCACAGAACCAGCATAACAGAACAGAGGCGTTCTTTAGGGAAAGGGTCTGCCCGTGGACTGCAGCTTGAGCTGTGCATGAGGCTCCAGCCAGCCTTCCTCATCGTCTTCCCTATGGATTCCAGGCCTGCACCACCACCTAAACTGCTTCTTCCAATCTCTTAAAATCCACCCTGCAGCGCCTGTGAGGCTGAGCCTTGACTGGAAGACCAAGAATCCCACCTACAAAGCCTCTCAAGGCCTTTATTTAACTCTGGCTCTGGGGGACTGTCCAGCTGGGAATACATGAACTATTCAGTGTCGCCGCATGGGACTCCACAGAATACAGTTAGGAAAGCCTGCCTGCTCACTGCTGTCATTAATTAGAATTGGACATAATTAACTTGATCTGAATATCATTAATAAAAAATTACATACATAAAAGGATGGCTTCCTTTAGTTTAATCACACTAATTATACTGGGCTCAACCTAGTTGCAGTTCCCTGTGTTATTTTAACACATTTTTTCATCTTTTTAAAGGGATGGTGGTGATATCTCTCTCTCTCTCTCTCTCTCTCTCTCTCTCTCTCTCTCTCTCCCCTCTCTCTCTCTTAATGCAACTTAAAAAAAAAGTCAGTGTCAGAGTAGAAGTTTCCAAATATTTGAAAGCACATTCCAAATCTGAGAACAAATAATCAGGTGTCTCTTTTATGGGTCGGGTCCTCCAGAAGACACTCAGCACCAGAGAGGTCCTATCAGTGGCACACCCCACCTGACCCACAACTCCTCAGTTCCCACTTAGGGTAGGAAAATGCATTTCTGGACACCTGAGAAACTAGCATCAAAGAATGATCCCATATCTCCAGTGTATCCATTACCCATGAAGTCCTGGACTATGGATGGGCATCAGTGGTCACAGGAGTCCATGCCAATATTAGCGGTCAGGAACAGAACAACAACAGCAGGCAGGCCTGTGGGGCCAGACTTC
The DNA here is from genome assembly GCA_025134845.1 of Neodon shergylaensis. Lineage (NCBI taxonomy): Eukaryota > Metazoa > Chordata > Mammalia > Rodentia > Cricetidae > Neodon > Neodon shergylaensis. The sequence continues at coordinate 3,736,337 of JABTXL010001975.1, read as the reverse complement.
CAGCCGACACCCGAAAGGGTGAGTTGTTCGGGAAGATGTTCAAAAGTGCCTGAGAGATGGATAAGCAGCCCGAAACGCAGACACTAAAAACACAGGGCCAGGTCAGTTAGCATAGCCTGGCTCATGAGAAATCCCAACACTGCAAGGAAGAGACAAATGCAGAACCATCTGAAAAAAGGTGAGGCCAGGAATTCAGTCCGTTAGAGGATCCACTGGCAAAAAGGTGGCACAAAGACACACACACTACAGAGTGGGAGGTGAGCCACATGTGGGTGTTTGCCACGACTTCTTTTTATGCATGTGTCAGGGGGATGCACACATGCACACACAGTCTTGTGTGTGCGTTTATGTGCGGGCAAATACAAGTGCACATAAAGTCAACATCAGGTCTCATTCCTTAGGTACCACATGTTTTGCATTTTTATTTTGATTTTTAAAATTCTTTTATTACATTTATTTATATGTTTATTTATAGGTGCATATAGACACACAAGTGCCACAGTGAGAGTGTGGAGCTCAGAAAACAACTTGAGGGGTTCACTTTTCCCCTTCCAAGACGTGGGTCCCAGGATGAACTCAGATCATCAAGAGCTGAGTCATTTTGCCAGCCCCTACCTTGTTATTCAATACAAAGTTTCTCACTGGGCTAGCTGGAAACCCCAGGGATCCACCTGTCTCCACTTCCCCAGTGCTGGCATTAATTCAAAGTATGTGTCACCACACCCAGCTTTTTGTATGCACGTCCTGGTAGTCAAACTCCTGTCCTCATGCTTGCAAGATGAGCATTTTAGCAACTGAGTTAACTCCTCAGTCCCACAACAACCTCCTCTTTAATCAACCCTATGAGATTCACAGAACAAAGTGTAGAGAACAGGAGGCACAAACCCATGAACACAAACCATTGTTACTTAACCACTGTTACTCTCTTTCTCTCTACCTCCCAAACCACTAGACCCACCGCTAATAAAGGCATTCTCTCCTACAAAGAATAGTATCTTCTATTTTGTTTTAATTTATTTCAAAAAATGTTTACTGTAACTTGTGATTATTTCTATGTGTCGGCTTGACTGGGCCATACCTGGCTAACCATCGTGCATTCTGGCCACCTCTCTTAGGGTATTTTGGGAAGATGTGCATTTGAACTGTGGGTTAGGGGACCTCCAACAACCCATGGAGGACCTGATTAGAACAGAAAGGTGACAGAATCTGCTCTCTGCCTGACTTCTCAAGCCAGAACATCTGAGTTCTGTCCTCTGTACTCTGGCTGTGAGTCTGTTGGACCTGGGCAGGAAGCGATACTCTGTGCTTTATCTCTTAGCCAATGAGCTCTGCTCTGCTGGCTCTCCAGATTGTAAAGGCAGATCACAAGACCTTGCTACATATGAGCCAAAATCGCTGTAATATAATAAACCCATCAACAGTAAGTCCTAAGACACACTAATGATAGATTAATATATTGCCAAATCTTGAGATTGGTCCCATGACTTCTCTGGAAAACTTTGACTAATTCATGGCCAACAAGAAGCAAATACACCTAAGAGTGGAGTGTTTGGATCACAGGGAGCCACATTTTGTTCTTTTTGTAAATTGTGCAGTTGCTCTCTAAAGGGGCTTTTAACCAACCTGCCCTCAAAAAGTAAGGCATGAAAATACCCCCTTGTTCATCAAATCCTTGGTTTATTCTAATCTGCCAAATACGAGTGTGAAATTGTATTTCATTATCTAAACTATTCCCTAATTAAAGACAGGAAGTGTTCATTAGTCTGTAAGCCATTTGGGCTTTTTTCATGCTATTTGCCCATTCTTCAACTCTGTTATCTTTTTCTTGGTTCTCTTTAAAATGTTTACTTTCATGTAATTAATTGTTATTTCAGAGAGAGAGAGAAGAAAATGTCTTCCATGTACTTTAACCTTTTATCCTTCGACTCCAAGGACATTCACTATATAAGCTATAATACGCAATCTCATCTTCTCTTTCTCTATCTAACCAATCAATTGTCCTGCATGTCATAGTTTAAATATAAAACATCTCCCACTAGTTCATGTGCTGAACGCTTGACCAGTAGCTAGAGTCACTATTTTGGAAAGTGGTGGACACTGTAGGAGCTTGGGGTGTAGTTGGAAGACAAGTATGTCAGTACGGACAGGCCTCGGGAGGTTAAACTAATGCTTCTGGTACTTTCTCTGCTCCATGGACACTGTAATATGAATTGAACTTGCCTGCCTCCCCAGATCTGTGATGCTCTCCCATACATCCCCTACCACAATGAACCTCTGGAACCTCCTCCACCCCTACCACAATGGACAGAAACCTCTGGAACCTCCACCTCCCCTACCACAATGGACAGAAACCTCTGGAACCTCCACCTCCCTACCACAATGGACAGAAACCTCTGGAACCTCCACCTCCCCTACCACAATGGACCTCTGGAACCATGAGCTTAGATAAATTCTTCCTCCTTTAAACTGCTTTTATCTTAGGTATTATCATGGATTGAATGAGAATAGCCCTCACAGGCTCGCTCATCTGTTTGAATTCTTGATCCATACTTTGTGGAACTGTTTGGGAAAGATTAGGAAGTACGACTTTGTTGGTGGAGGTGTGTCACTGGGGATGGGGCTTGAAGTTTCAAAAGCCCACATCATTCCTAATGAACCGTCTCCGCCTCATGCTTGTGATCAAGAGGTGAGCTTTTAGCTATTCCTTCTTCACCCAGTCACCATGAACTCTAATCTTCTGACACTGTAATCCAAGCTAAATGCTCTCTGTTACAACTTGCCTTGGTCACGGTGTTTTATCATAGCAATAGAAAAATACCTAAGTCGGGTATCTTACCATAACAATAGGAAAAGCACCTGGGGGAAACATTTCCACTGGGACCATAGCCTAGCTCTACCCTGTCCCAGGCTCCTGCACAGGAAGTCTTACCATAGAGTCACTTTGTGTGTCTCCTAGTCTCTGTCTCTCTCCACACAAATACCAGTCTCAATCACGGCAGCATCCCATAGGGAATTCACAGTCCCAGTCTTAATGGCATCTTCTTCTCTTAGTGCTCTGGCTCTGTGGTTTTGGTTTTTGTTTTTGTATTTTTTTTTTCAAACATGGTCAGCAGGGTTTTACACGGCATTGGCGTATGTCTGTGCTGGGGCAGGAGCAGCTATGGTTATACTAGCCAGCCAACTTCATGATCACAACAATACCTCGTTTCATACACTCTGAGCCCTCCATGATTTCAACACAGTTTACTCCCTTATCAGTGATCCTGCAGGAAAACCACTGAGTTTATGATCTTAGTCTCTGTGCATCCTATAAATACACACACACAAAATAATGAAGATTACAAACTGATTCTTCTAGAAGAAAAACAGAAAAGGATGTCAAACTTTTACTGACAGTGGGAGCACATTCTTAAAGTTATTCTACCACAACATACCAGATGCATCATGGGTATTAGTATTCTGAGATTTTAAAATGGCTCCATTTGCAGCAGAAAAAGATATAACGCCAGGCTCTGCTTCTCTCTGTGGCTCTCCAAGCAGAGATTCATTCTGGCATAATTGACGTTTAAAAATGTTCATTTCATCACCACTTTTCTTTCTAAGAAGGAATATGCTTGCCTTCAGGGACACTGTACGCGAGGATGCTGGGCACATTCACTTAAATGATGGGTTTATCGTATTGGGTAGTAAAAGCGCTTTGGAGGGGCCTTGGCTGTAGCAACTGGTATAGATCCTCTGTCAGTATTTCTGTACACTTAAAATCCCTTCAGATTTTTTTGTAGGCACAGAAGGAAAAAAATACCTTGGGCTTTGAAGGTATAAACTGAACCACCCTACGGCTCCAACCGACTGAAACATACCCGGACTTCATTCCAGAAGACTTGGAGGTGTCAATTTCACAGTGACTAATTCCTGGAGAGTGGGAGGGATGCACTGGTTCCACAGGATTAGAAATTCACAATAATTCATGAGGCTGCACCCTCATTATTAAGGCTACCTTTTCGCAAGCTAGTCCCACCACAAGTTACAAACAAAACCCTGCCCCTTGACAGAGAACCTGGCCCCTGAGTGTGCTAACAGTTCCAGAGCTGAGAAAGGACGATGCATCTTGAGGTTAAGGGTGAAACGTGTGCACCACTCTTAGCACAAAATCAGGTGGGATGGGAAAAGGCTGTGAAGAGCGTGAGGTGAACGGACAGTGTATGTAAAAACGGACAACAGAGGGGCTGGAGAGATGGCTCAGTGGTTAAGAGCATTGCCTGCTCTTCCAAAGGTCCTGAGTTCAATTCCCAGCAACCACATGGTGGCTCACAACCATCTGTAAAGAGGTCTGGCGCCCTCTTCTGGCCTTCAGGCATACAGACAGAATATTGTATACAAAATAAATAAATAAATATTTAAAAAAAAAACGGACAACAGAGAACGTTCAGAAGCACTCAGCCAAGATGCTTTAGAAGCCACAGAAAAACACCCAAGTCGCACCTTGTCCCCTGAGGAAGCTCTGGCTGCTCTGCAACTCCTAACTGCTCATGAATATGGCACAGCCAAAAGCTACCCCATAATCTACCTACGACATCTGTGACAAGAACACATCCGGTGTGCCGCACAGGAATTCTTGTCCGTGTTCAGCACCAGCAGCCTCGTGATTAGTCCGTCGGACATAAGGTAGATAGATGCTGAATACTACCCTTGGTCTGATCAGTCTTCCCTTCATCCTCAGAACTGCCACACAGCTTTCCCAGGTAGGATACCCACATTTCCCTCTCCTGAACACTACAAGTCATCACCTCCCTGAGTGCCATTGTATGGTTACTCCATCCTAGTCCAGTTGCTCCATCCTAGTCCAGTTGCTGTTCCTTCTCATGAATCCAGGGGGCACTGTGGAGCTGAGCAAAGGTTTTGAGAGCTCAGGGTCAGGACACAGAGACGTTATAATGCTAGACTTCCTGACCTTAACAACCCCCACCTCTGCTCCCTCCTCTCCAAACACATCCCCACCCATCCAGCAGGTTCCTTATAACCAGGCCAGCTGGTGCAGGTCTGGCCCAGGAAGATAAACTAGTTCCCTTACCAACCAGAATTCCGCCTTCCACCTTCCCCTCTGCAAACTCTTGGCTAGCCTCAAGCTCTATCCCGCAGGTCCTGCAGGGGGAGCACAGGCAGATGGCAACCTGGAACCACCTAGCTGAAGAGGTCTCTTTCTGATCTAAATTAGATGTCTTGTGCTCGGCTTCCTAGAATTTCACAATGGCCGACTCCTCAAAGCAGACTACAGGTTGAGTGACCCTTATCCAAAATGCTCGGGACTAGAAGTACTTATAATTTCAGAGTGTTTAGACATGGGAACGTTCGATAGACTTTCTGCTTTATATGCTATTGCTGTTTTATTTTTGTTTTGTTTTGGGGGGGGGTTGTTTTCACTATTGATTTATTTGCAATGTTAGAGATTGATCCTGGGACTTTACACGTTCATGTTCAGAAAGCTGAGTTGATTCAAGCACATTTGGGACGTCTAACTTCCATACCGAGGACCCTGAACCCATAGCAGTTGTCTGCGTTGGATACTGATGGGCCCGCTGCTGATCTCAACCTTCAGTACATGGGACTCCCTGGGAGCACAAGGGCTCAGGAACTCCAGTCTGAGAGAGAAAGGACACACTGGACAAAGAGCATACTGCTATTGTCATCAGGTGGTACGCAAGGACCAGTTTCAGACAAAGTAAAGGACCAATGGTGGCTCAGGGTCTGTCTACACCTGGGCAGTCAAATCAACATCAGCTTCAAAGGTCTGTGCTCAGGAGCACTGAACTATACCCATGTGTTTCCCTGGAAATGGACACGGTACTCATCCGTCTGCCACGGCGCAGCATCCCTCTGCTGAGGCAATCCCAGTTTCCAGGTGGCAGAAGCAGGAAGGAATGCCAAGCGAGGCCACTTTGGCGCCATGCAAGACCGCCTCTGATTGCTTACCAAAAATGAGTGCCCTGACAACGTCCTGAAACCCCTCCTGGTGATCCAGTCTTCCTGGAATAAAGCAGAAGGAACAGAATAAAAAAAAATGACTTAATTCCAGAAATGGCGATGACGCTTATATAGGGCTCTTCCGTGCACACAAATTTAAATGAAAGGCTTCGAATTACCTGCAAGAGTGAATGACTGGGATGACAGAAAGAACCCTAAACAAATAATTAAAGATGTTTCTTTAGCCATTTTATTGCATAATCATCGCCTTAAGAAAAACGAGTTGGGCAAATAATGATGGCTTATGTACCATTCTAGAAGGAGAAGCCACCTGCATATTAATGAAGTTCTTCAAAGACCTCATGAATATTCATTTCCCCACAACAAAGCTTGACCCCAATGGTTGTAGAACCCTTCTTCGGTGACACTTTCAGAGAAGGCTGGGGTCCCTGCAAGGGTTGGAGTTATTAAAGGAAGAGAAAGGACGTCGGTCACTTTCTCTGTTAAGGGTCTCAGCCCTCCTTCCTGGCCATGATGGTTCATTAGGGAACCAGAAGAGGACGGGGCCCTCCATTTTCCTTAAACGGAGACTGTCTTACAAATGAAAGCTGAGGAGGAGAGCCAAGAGACTTGAGGGGTTCAAGACAGAGTGGTTTATCTGTCCTCGGAACCGTCTCTAATCCCCTTCTCCATCTGCTCCAGCTAAAGCAGGATGAAATGATAAAGGATTTCCTGTTTCTTTTTATTTTGGGAATCTGTGGTGTGCTGTGTGTGTGTGTGTGTGTGTGTGCACGTGTGCATACATGTGAGGGTTAAACACCAACATCAAGCATCTTCTTCAGTCACTCTTATTTTTAAAAACAGTCTCTCTGAACCCTGAGCTCACTAACCGGCTAGACTGGCTAACCAGGTACCTGAGATGCCCTCTCATCTCTGCCCTCCCAGAACCAAAGTTGCAGGCACAGGCCACAAAAGATATTTACATGGGTGCCCAAGGTTCCAAACCCATGCCTGCATGGTTCCTCATTGAGCTGTCTCCTCAGCTCCTCTGGTCCATTTTTAAAGGCCTCCTCCTGAAGTCTTCTAAAGCAGAAAGCCAGGACAGAGGCTTCACAGGCAGCTCCACTGAGTGGCCAGTTCACCCTCTACCTGCTGTGGGGCCTGAGGTCACCGGAGGTGGCTTCATTCACTAAGGAAAAAGGTCTTGTTCCTGGCACAAGGAGATGATGGCTTCTACTCTGTGACAAAATCCTGGTCTGGACTTGTGTTAGCACATTTCCAACAGGACCAGGTAGGGGCTCTCAGTTCCCTCAGCAGACATTCTTAGCAGCAGGTCCTCCCAGTGTTGAAGAATTTCATGTGCCTTAACATGGCCTGTGAAAATGCCCTATGTCCAGAGAAGAGTGACTAGAATCTTCCAGAAAACTTTTAAGGGATCTGCAGACCCTTGGACTCTGTGCTCTCCCTAGGGTGGCAGGGGCCTGGTATTCACATGGCTGCGGGTCCTTCCCAGAGGTCTGGTGCATGTGCAGCCTTTCGGTCAGTGCCTTGCAGATTCTGGCTCTCTGAAGAGGCCTCCACACCCAAGTGAGCACTAGAGGTAAGGCATTTCAACCACACGCTCACTTCCCAAAGTGCAGTCGGTATGGGCTGCTTGCTTCCTGTGTGGGCGTCAAAGGCTGTACAGCATCAGCATGAATACGGAGACGACGACCATGGAGTCCAGAGAGATCCACCAGGTGGCAAAGGGCTTAACAGCAGCCCAAGCAGGAGTATCCAAGTCCATCCCCAGAGGCCACATAACAAAAGCAACTGTGGTTTGTGCTTGTAATCCTAGCACTGGAAGGTGGAGTTAAACAGATCCCTGGAACTCACTGGCCGGTTCCAGGTCAATGAGAGACCCTGTCTCAAAAAGTATGGCGGATGGCACCTATGGAATGACACTCAAGGCTCACCTCCGGTCTACAGACACACACACATACACACATACACACACGCACACACACACACAAACCCCAGGGGGCAGTAGCAAGAGAGGGAACAGAATATATACATATTAATAAACACATTAGGAAAATAAGGTAAAAGAAAATAAAAGCTATTAAGAGGCAGTTGGGAAGGTGAAACCCACCAAATAAATCCCCAGAATAACCCTGGAGCCACGCTCCCATCTGAGTTCCCGTGATACAGCACAAGCTTGCTACCGGGAAACCTTCAAAATCAACTAATTACGGAGTTAGTGCATAGAATACATGTTTCAGCTCCCTGGAGGAAACACTTTACTATGTGGCAGAAAAGGGCACCCCCACTCATCAACTGGTGAAGGGGTGGCTCTATGGTCCCAAACTGGTCAACCAGTGTTGAGGTCTGAACACGGCTTGTTCTTTATAAGACTAGTGTTGGAGTCTAGTTTCTCCTGAGATGTTTGGAGACGAAAACTTATCCTGACCATGGTGTTTGGGGGGAGAGTGGGGAGTTAGGGGAGATCACCAGGATAGGACCTGTCATCCTGAGCTCCCACAACTCACCCTGGTGGGCTTACCAGAAGAGGGAGAGAAATCTGAATGCGCAAGAGCCCTTGCTCTCTTGCTCACCACTCGAGGCCATGCATGCGCCACCTGCCACCTGGGGTTGCTACCAGCAGAACAGTCATCCCAGTATGCACTCTAGACCCTGGACCTCCAGAACCAAGACAAAATAAAGCTTCTCCCCTCCCACCCCCCAAAGCACCCATCTTTTGTGTCGATTAGCATAATAGAAAATGGTAGTTGAGTGAGAGAGAGCCAGCCTTCATCTTCCCCAGAAAGACTGGCTAGGAAGCTAGACTCCAGGCTGGAGAGATGGCTCAGTGGTTAGGAGCACTGACACCTCTTCCAAAGAACCTGGGTTCAATTCCCAGTATCTACATGAAGGTTCACAACTGTCTGTAACTCCAGTTCTAGGGGACCTGACACCCTCAAGCCATACAAGCTACACTCCTCCCTAGAAGCACGTATCACTTCCCACTCTGGACCATCTGGCATCCTACCAGTTCACTGTGGGTCTGCAGAGGTCCTGTGTGCCCTGGATCTAGTCTCTCTTGCCCTGGAGCAGAAACCCAGGAGAAACCCAGAAGCTGCCCAAGGACTCACTCCCCTGGCTGGGAGAACTGCCGCTGCCTCCTTCCCTAGAGAGCCTTTCTCTACAGCACTCCCTCTCCTGGGAGGCTTTGGAAAAGGACAGAGTCTCATTCATCTGGAAGCAGAACATCCCCCCGCCTGCTCCACATAGAGTCCCCAAGAAAGCACAAAATCCTCCAGCTTGGAAACAGTGGTATGTGTTATACCTTACACAAATACTTTTCCGTGCGAGGAAACAGGCCCACATCTGAACTCAATTTAGAACCAGGCTCTAGGTGTCTATTTATAGGCTCCATGCAGCCATCCCTGGTGGATATGGAGTCAGGGCTCCTGTCCACTCTGATGCAGTTCATTTGCATTCTTTTTAAGTTTATCTTCTCCAATTTCCCAGCAGTCTTTTAACTCAAATGCAAGGTCACCTACCACTTGGATCCAGCACCACCACCGGCTTCTCCTGCCCTCTCCGGGACCTTCATGAAACCAGGGGAAGGTCTTTGAAGGCCAGAAGGGTCAGTAGCTATCCCTGTAGTTAACTGGGTCACCAGGAAATTTCAGCTCTTGCCAGTGGCTTAAAAGGACACAAGGAATCCCAGTGCCTGCTGCGGTTACCCGGGCTTCTCTTCACATCTGGTGTGTCCAGTCATCCCTACCACTCTCGAGTGCATTTTCCTCTCCCTTCTTGCTCCCCAGGAGTCTGGCATGGGGGACCTCCTTAGCCATTTATGATTAGACAGTACCTGCTCTCACCCCTTCCAGCCCACAGCCATCTTCAGAATGATGCTCTAGTCTTCTGCAACCTTCAGGCTGGACATTAAATCTGCAGGTTTCCCACCAGACTAAGACACTTTGCACTCCAGGAGATCTCGCCACTCCTAGGCTTTGGTTATGGATGGATGCGGGAGACAGTTGACCTTGCAGCTTGGCTTCCCCCAGAAAGACATGCAAATTCAAGCCAAAGGATTCCTCCTTCCCCGTGTAGATAGTAGGATCCTCCAGGGTACATGGCCTCCCGGAGCACCCTGCCTTAGGAACCACCATAGAAGCAATGGCACTCTGGGCTAGCGTCCTGTCTACGGCACGAATTAGACATAGAGAACACACCCAGTGAATGATTTTCAGCTCCCTGGCATCATATGACATTCCCGAGGCCCGGGTTCTTACAGAAAGTAACTTTTGTGATTTCTGGCATCCGTTTCCATGACTCATTAACTTTCGCACAGGGCACCACTTCAATTGCCACCATTGGTCCTATATTTTTCAACATCCAAGATTCGGGGAATAAATTAGTTTGTGGTCAAACACAGCCTTTGTAATGGCATTCTAGAAATAAAAATTCCTTAGAGAGGTTGATTCAAAATTTGCTGATTACTTTTGATGGTTTATGGGAAGTCCTAGATCATGTATGTGTATACACACACACACACACAGACACACACACATCCTGACAGGGCGGGGCAGCTCAATGAACCATCCATTCAAAGCCAAGGTCCCCAGGAAAGAGCCCAGGCATACACAAGGGTGGTACATGCACATCAAAAGCACCCCTGAAAGCATTTTCTTAGGACATTCAAGGCAGACCATTACAGCTTCATTAAAGTCCGAGAGCTGGAAGGAGTGAGGAACCATGAAAATAGAGATGTGAACATGTCCAACTCACCGGGTAGAGTTGAGAACTCTGATCCTACCCAGGAACACTGGAATCACCACTAGAGAAGCAGACGACTGGTTGGGTTGCCTTCAATAGCCGGCTGACCACAGAGCGATGTATTAACTTCCTTGTGCTAACTGAAAAACCCCACATTGTTAGGGGCTAGGTACCAGACACACGGACTGGGGATGTGTGGAACTCTGTATTGGGGTGGAGAATGAGCGCAATGTTAAGAAGAGGGGCAGTAACCGTGCAGGCATCCGTGAACAGGATCCTGGCCACACACTGCAGAGGCCCTGGGATGGCTCAAGGAGTCCTTGCCAGAACGACTGGTCTAGGTTCAGAAGCATCAAAGACAGAGGCTTCCTCCTGCATCCCCACACCTATAACCTGGTACCCCCACACCCACACACTGGCACCCACAGGACTGTTGCTAGGGTGACGACTTGTTTGTCCTGGGGATGCCTCTGAGAGAAGCAGGCACTGGTCAGGTGGACTACAGAACAGACAGTCTTTCTGGGACCTGTTATCCGAGAGGCCATCCAGACTGCCCTGAGAAGAATGCCACAAGATGGGTCATATCCCCAAAGACGGGGCTGGACCCACAGACCACTCGGGATAGAACTTCTCAGGAGAGGAAAACAGGGATTCCCTGGACCATGGACATGTATTGTAGGACTGGGGGTGTGGGTCTCTCACTGATCTGATACACAAAGACAGCATTCAGCTGGACAGAGCAAGTATCTTCCAGAGCAAAGAAAGAAAGGGGCCCAGAGGCACGACTCCAAAAGTTGATCAAAGCAGTGTTTCTGTGAGCCAAGAGAGGCTGAGCTCAGTCAGAAATGGTCCCCAGGTCCTCAGATCCAGTGGGATGGAGAGACAGCAACAGCGGAAACCCAGGTACTGTTTATAAATAAGATGTTCAAATTCTGAACAGCCAAGTCCCTATGCTGACTGCAAAGCAACGTCTTCGATGCTAATAACTCTATTTATAAAGATGAGAGTGTGTTATTTTCCCCCTGTGCAAGCTGCATCTTCAGAATAAAAAGCTCAAATCTCAAGTCTCTTATTTGTGCAAATGTTTTGGGAACAAGCTGGATTTAAAGTGAGTCTTTGATGATCTCAAAGTTTCAAAAACAACTGCTTGTTACAGCAGGTGCTTCTGACGGTTGCCACTGAAATGACTTAAAAATACTGTGTGTACTGTCATCACAAAAATGACTACAAAGTCCCAGACTAGGAAAGATATCATTCGGCCTGGATGTGGCACTGAGCTACCAGCCTCTCACTTCCTCTGAAAGCAGAGACTGGGTGGCAGAGGTCTTCACTGGCTCACACTAGTTCTTTCAAGGGTGATGGCTGTCGCTAGAGGAATCCCTGGCAGCCACCATGAAGGAAGAGTGGACGGTAGGGGCATGGACTGTTGCAATTGGTTGAATACTCAGAAACTTGTTCTCAAACGTCTAACCTTCCTGGCTCAGAAATATGCTAACCAGGCATCACTCGGAACTTACTCTAAGGTTTGCCCAGTGTTTGCTTCTGCAGAGAATACCCCAAGGCACTCTCAAATGCAGTCATGTGACATATAATGACATCTGGTCAGTATGACACCACATTAATGACAACAGGCCGAGATTATACACTCGACGGCATCACAGAATCTGTGTGATGTAATATGGCACACAAATGATAGTGGCCAGAGATCATATGCCCAATAATGTCACTGTATCCTGGTGTAGACAGTATCCGCACAATGACAACACTTCCCTGATATGGGATTCCCCTCTGTATGCTGTGAATACCATTGGTTATTAAGGAAACTGGCTTGGCCTGATGGGGTAGAACAGAACTAGGCGGGGGGGGGGGGGACTAAACTGAATGCTGGAAGAAAGGAGGCGGAGTCAGAGAGAAGCCACAGAGCCACAGCGGGAGACAGATGCGCTAAAACTTTGTTGGTAGGCCACGATCTCATGGTGATGCACAGATTAATGGAGATGGGTTAAATTAAGATATAAGAGTTAGCCAGAAATATGCTTCAGTTATTGGCCAAACAGTATTGCAAATAATATGGTTTCTGTGTGATTTTTTTCAGGTGTGAGCTGCTAGGCGGCTGGGAAACAAACTCATGGCCTCCCTACAACACTTCTCAGAACATGTCCTGAGCAAGGCATGACTGCAAACCCCAGCTACACATTAATAGCTCTTCTGGAACTAGTGATCACCTGCCTCGGCTGTACTTTGCCCTCCAGTAAGTCTGTCCATGTGCAGCCCATGCCATCCTGGGGACAGAGCACAGTTGCCTTGCCCTTCTTGGCAGGACTGACTACCCTATAATCTCTGGCATATTTTTCCAATGACTGTCCACATTAAACTCATCCTGTTTCCTGGTGTCTCGCCAGAGGACAGTACAATACTTAAAAGCTGTACCTTGGATGCCAAGACTGTGGATGGCACAGACCAACAGTGGTGCCAGTGGGAGGCCAGGATGAAAGGGAACGGACAGCTTGCTGGCAGATCAGCACAGCTGCATTCAACCTCAAGGTGGCCAGGACCACTGAGGGCTCCCCAGACTCCCCAGCCGCCTCTGCTAGTTGCCCTTCTTACTGTCATTTTCTCCGAAGCAAATGAAGCTTCTATTTTTGCTGTGCCCGATGCTTTCCAATTCCCAGGCATCCCCTGGAGAGAAGATGGGATTTCATTTTTTTTATTCAGGCAGCTTGGGGACTGACAGGAGGGCTGCACAGAAGGCTGAGAGCCAAGTACAGCAGCACTGGGCACAGAACTCACTCGGGCTGTGGACAGAGGAGCAATGCCTGTGTAATGGCTCCCATGTGACCTTGCAGGGTAGGGCCAGATAAAGTTCGCCACCATCTGTGTGGTTCAGCTATGCACTCCACAGTTTACCCATTGGAGATCTAACCCAAAGGTAAGTGTTGAGCAGCAGGACCTTCCAGAGGTAGGAGGCCTCTATCTTCGTGAATGCATTAACGTGGATTTCAATGGAGGGGTATAACTGTCCAGGAATGGGTTTCTGATGGAAGAGGAGCTTAGCCCTCTTCTCTTCCTCCTCCCTCTCTGTCTTCTCTGCCATTCCCTTTCATCTTCTGCCATGGGTGATACGACTCTTATCAGATGTGAGTGCCTTCTTATTGCCTTTCCCAGACCGCAGGACCTGTAAGCCCCAGAAATCCAGCCTGTGGTATTCTGTTAGATCAGCAACAAAAGGACAAAAAAAATGCTGCTCCACAGAGACAAATCTCGAAACCTTCAAAGCCCCACTCACAAATGAGGAGACCGGGGCATGTGCCAATTCATTTCCTCGGCCGAGGCGACAGAGGAAGTGCCAAACCTAGTTTTAAATCCTGGCAGGCAGGCCCTGAAATCCACACTCTTAGCCCTGTGCCACTCTGAGAGGAATAAAAGGGAAAAATACATCTGCAATATATAACTCAAACAATGGCTCAGACTGGCCACAAGGAAGGATGAAATGGGGCAAAGAGTAGATAGATCCAGGATCCCCCAAAAATAAATAGATACAATTAATTACAAATACATGAACGTACGAATAGTGTTCCGTCTCAGTGGCAGGCAGGGAATAGAAATCAAGGCCTCATACGGTGTCTTGGTTACTTTTCTATTGCTGTACAGACACCACAACCAAGGAAATTCATAGAAGAAAGAATTTATTGGGGCTTAAAGTATCAGAAGGTGAGTCCATGAGCATCATGGCGGGGAGCATGGCAGCAGGTGGCAGGTGTGTGCCGGAGCAGCAGCTGAGAGCTTACTTCCTGATCCATAAGTAGGAGATAAAGTTTGTGTGAGACAGAGCCTGCTGTGGGCTCTTTTGAAACCTATTGATACACCTTCTCCAACAAGGCCACACCTCCTAATCCTTCCCAAATGGTTCCAGTAACTGGAGACCAAGCATGCAAATCTGTGAGCCTATGAAGGCCATTCTCGTTCAAACCACCACAGGTAAGGAATACATTCAGACTCACAAATACTAAAAACATCTGAAATGCTGAGTGTTGCCAAGGAAAGGGCAAAGAGGAGACTCACACAAACTGTCGGGAAGGCTCCTGGCTACACCCACCCACTCTGAAAAGCTATTTGCCTACTTCTAGTAAAATGTAAGATTCATATCCTCCATCCCACCGCAACGCCTTGTTAAAACACGCCTCACAAATCTGGCTCACGTTCACAAAGACACACACATAAATATCCATGACAGCCTTGTTTGTGACAGCCAGGAACTGGAAAGCAGCTGAGCATCCATCAATGGGAGCCGACAAGCAGCACCAGAAAGCCCTGACGCGGGCGAGCCCCAGCTACAAGTCCCGTGGGGGAAACTCCCCAGCACAAGGTTAAGCAAAGAAGGCGGTGACGGCTAAAAAAACAAACGCTGTGACCCGGTGTCATTAACAAAGTGCTCACACCCAGCACGGAAAATAACAGGGAAAGGTGCATTTGCGGACACAGTATGCTACAGGAAGGCAACAAGTGGAAGCAGCTGAGAGGGTCCCACACTGCTCCCTGGTGCTTTAACTGTGCTCAGAAAGTTTTTAACAAACCCTTCACAGGTGGCCTCAGCTCCCTTTCCTAGGTGACGTGGACAGAGAAGAAAGCAGGGGTGGCAGTGTCGAGTGAGGCCAGGACACAGGGCAGGATGCTTCCTGCTGACCCAGCCATCCGGGTCCATCCCAATATCCCACCATCAAACTACTGAGGATGTTTCATTGTAGATCTTCACCAAGAACACAGACCAGAATCTTGGACTGGCAAGATGACTTACCAGGTAAAGTCGCCTGCCACCTAGGCCTACAATGTGAGTTCAGTCCCTGAGACCCACAATTTCAGGAGAAAACTGACTCCTAAAAGTTGTCTTCTGGGCTCCAAACATGTGCTGCAGCATGCACACACATGTATACGCATGCACACACACACACACACACACACATACACGGAGCGTGTGCCATTCAGTGCACCATCCAAAATTGATCTTGATGAAAACAGCCGCCTTTCTCACCACCATCTAACAACAGATGCAATACAGTATCCTAATAAATTCCAAGCTTGCTTCCTTTTGGGCAGAACACTTAGGACAAAATGACAGAGGAGTATTAATCCAGGTTTGTCCTGTTCTCCTTTGACCTTGATCTGTTGGGAAATGACGTTGTGTTTTCTGTTTCTCATCACTCATCACTCTCCAGCTGGACCAAGGGAGGAGAAGTGAGAAATGCAAACGTGAAGGAAAGTGTGCCCGCCCTCAGTGCATGCTCATATGCCAGCACCTCCGGGGGACAGAGCTTCACTAGGCTGTGACCAGCCCAGTCCCTCCTTCTGCCTCCTCTCCCCTGAAGTGCCTGCTGCCCCAAGCCTCCCAGCCATTGACATCCCAGACTCAGGCCTCCTGGTTCTTGAAGGGCTGGGATGACAGATGACCTTGCACTACAATGTTTGGGACCCAAGTCACACCATCCCAAAGCAGATTTGTTTCTCCCACAGAGACAGCTGAAGGCAGCGTTACCTATCTCTGCTACCAAGCAATGGCCACTCCTGAGCTCAGGTCTTCATTGGAAATGGGACCCTGGAGTTCCCCCAGTCCCTCCTTGGCTTTGGGGACAATAACATTCCTTGAGAGAATTCAACTCCCAGAGGCCACCTGGAGGTCTGAGGTTGGTGCCAGCAGGACACGGCATTCTGTGACTGCGGCAGTCAGCATGGAGGAAAAGCGTGCCTTGTCCCAGCTTCAATCCCTTAGGACTTGCATTGAGTCTGGATGGTGGAGCAATAGTGGAGCAATAGTCATTGCAAAAAGGGCACCACACGGGAGCCATTAGACTCAAGGGGGAAGAAAGCAAAGGCATGTCCCCACCAACCTAATTTCTCCCGGCATCCAGAAGGTTCTACTTCTTCCCAATAGGTTCATAACCTAAAGGACGAAGCTTTTGATGCATTTTTGTTTGTTTATTTGCTTGCTTTGTTTTGTGAGGTGGGGGGAGGGGGTGTGGGGAGGAGGACATTCCACATGGAAATTACAGCAGGGACCCTGGTCAGGAACAGTCTCAGCCATTAAGTGAGGTAGGAGTCAGGCTCGTGGCTTAAATAGTCTATGGAAAACACAAATCTAAGGCCATCAGAATCATACAAATTGGAGCTACCCCTGCCATGATGCTTGCCACCACCGTCACCCGCACCCAGTCTGGAATCTGTAGTACCAATCACCATGCCTAGGGTACCTGACTACATAGCCTCCCACTTTGTACCTTTGCACTCCACAACAGACAAAGTCATCAGCTGCCTATGCCTCCCACCAAGCAGGAGGGTCTGAGCACTCTCTGGAATACATTGAAAGAGGAATTTAGCAGGGGAGACCAACCTGAGGTGGCCTGGGTTTTCTAGCATAGCTAACCCTTAAGAAACAATCTGGCCCAGGAGTGGGGACCACAAGATGGCCTCAGTGCTTTGGATCAGAAGGTCCAGTGGGTGGATTCTTAAAACCCATCCCACAGGTGCTCTGGACCCACGCATTCCCTAGACACAGGCCTCCCAGTGATCTGTTCCCGGGCCCTAGAACTTGTCTTTCATACATAGGCCGAAGGAGCTCAGTTGCTAGCAGAACTTATATGTTAGTTAACTTCTGAATCACTGACCAAAAAAAAAAAACCATATAAACAGTGGAAGACAGTTGGTGGCTGACTGGCTCTATAACTTTAGCCTTGACCCCAAGCTGAACAGCAAGGCTGCAGACACAGGTGAGGGAGGAGGCCATTACCTCATGGCAGACATGAAGAGGAAGAAAAGGATACTTGGGCTACGGGTACCTCGTCTCCACCTGGTCCACTTTCACCCCAGTGCCTTGATTCAGGAGCGTCTTCCCCATTATTGAGTTCCCTGTGGAAACACCCTCACAGACACACCCAGGGTTTGTGGTGCTAATCTGCAGGTACTTCTTAATGCAACCGAGTTGACAATCAAGATTAATCATCATGGGCCAGATGGCCCACCCAGAGATTGACACGGTGATTACCTTGCTCACATCCTGTTCTCTGGAAGTTTCTACGTTCCACACAAGCATGGAAGGAAAAGGTCACTTCTAAGTTTGGGTCTTTTTTTTTTTTCAATATGATAAAAGACTCTATGAAACAGTGCACTAGAAAACTAAAGCCACAGAATACTGCTATGGATGGCCCCAAACCAAAGCTTCATGTTGGGCAGGACGCGGGTGGCATATTCGTATCACCACTAAAACCAATTACTCAGTTGTCTCTTTATTTTCAATTTATTTATTTATTTATATTATTATGTATACAATTGTCTGTGTGTATGTCTGCAGGCCAGAAGAGGGCACCAGACCTCATTACAGATGGTTGTGAGCCACCATGTGGTTGCCGGGAATTGAACTCAGGACCTTTGTAAGAGCAGGCAATGCTCTTAACCACTGAGCCATCTCTCCAGCCCATACTCAGGTGTTTCTAATGTGGACTGAAGAACAGCAGCTCTCCTGGAATCCCCCAGGCCTCCAGCACCAGATGAGGAATGCTGGCACATTTAGCTTCAAGAAATTAACAGCTCCTGGGTTCTCGGTCTCTACAGTGGGATATAACAATTGTTGGACTACCCAGTCCATACTGTGTAAACCACACAAATAAATCCTCTTTTAATAGATGTTCATTCTGTTGGTTCTGTTCTTCCAGAAAACCCTGGTGGGGCGGCAATGTACAGCTTCCACCAGTGTGGACAGAGTCTCATGTCATATTTCTCATTGTTACAGAGATGACAGCAACCTAGCGTCATTGCCAAGGGTGGCCCACTATCAAATCTCAGTTTGGCTTCTCGAGTGGGCTGACACCGGTTCTGTGGGCAGCCATGGCAGGCTGCTGTGAACTTAGGAAGGATGTGTGCTCTCAGTAATCCCCATCATGAGTTTGTCATGGTCCTGCGGTACCTCTACATCACTTTCCCCTATCATGACAATCGTTGTTTTTGTTTGTGTGTGTCTGTCTACATCAATTCTTTGTCCAATGATTAAGTTTTAATAGGCTATGACGACTTTGAGGGTTTTAGATATTTCTTCTATTGCAATAAAAATATAGACAGCCAGAATATATGTATCAGAACATATGAGAATATGTGAACAAACTCTATGATGAAGTTGACACCATAGAAGAGAGAGCAAAGAAAACAGGACCATGATCACAAGGTCAAATCTTGCCTGAAACCAACTAGATTTCTCAATTGCAAGAGGAAAAAAAAGATTCCTGTCCCTGTGAAATGTGTTTTGTTACTTGCATGAAGCATATTAATGGGTGAGAAAGCATCTCAGAGAGGCAGCATGACCTGGTCACCCAAAACACAGGAGTTCAAGGTGAGTAGAGTCCACAAAGTCCCCACACTCATATCGAAATATCGGGCCACACAATTTAAAACAAACATAAAATCCTTTATTACCTCGGTGGTGGGTCCACTTTTCCAGCCTTACATAGTGGAAATTACCAGAAATTAAACTCAGTCGGAGTTATCATACTGCCCTGAGCCTAATGGTCAACAGTGAATCTACTAAATACTTTGGCTACATGGAATGGTTCCCATCTCTAAAAGACAGTTTTGATCCTCTCTCACCCTCTTGTGCTCAGGGGAAATCTTAAGGCAGCCTTCGGAAATAAATTTTCTTTTAATCAGCAGCACAAATAAACACTGTTCTGCGGGTCAGCTGACTCTGGCGGTGTGGGCCTGATCCCTCACCCTAGCTCCGTTTAACAACTGGTGCAAAGACCAAAAGAACAATCAAAAAACTTCATCTCCAACCTCCTCTACCCATCTCCCTCGGGGCCCAAGCACCTGAGGTCCCAGAAGCCGATGAGTTGCTTACAGTCACAGGTCAGGTCAAACTGACAATGTCAGAAGGTTCCAGACAGATGTCCTCACTCAGCCTCCCAGCCATGAGGCCACAGGTGCCCCACAACCATCTGCTAATAACACAGGCAGGTGGCCATTGGTGCATTCAGAGAAAGACTCTAGAGGGACGGGGAAGTATACATATGAGACTTCTGCCAAGTATGGACAACTGCACCAGATACAGCAACATGCTGCCACAGACAGGGAGGGTTTGAAATAGAAGCTGGACCCTACTCAAAAGGGGATCCTAATTCCTATGCCACTCCCCGCCCCAGAGAAGTTACACTATCTTGAAACTGACTGCAGTGTTTATACACCTAAAGGGACCATCAGTCCCCGACTGCGGTGGGCAGTGGGTGCCTTAGATGGACAAATCAAATGACATAGGAAGAATCATACCCTTGTGGAGCAGTGGTGGTGCATGCCTTTAATCCAAGTATTTGGGAGGCAGAGGTAGGTGGATCACTGTGAGTTCAAGGCCAGCCTGGTTTACAAGAGCTAGTTCCAGGACAAACTCCAAAGCTACAGAGAAACCCTGTCTCGAAAAAAAAAAAATCCCTATACCTGAAATCACAAAGTCCCAAAGGAGACTACATTACCTTCTCCCAGTGTGACAAGAGTGACAAGAGCCTTGGGGAGCCACCAACTCTAATGAAGAGGAGTAGGGACAACAGAACAACCGGGGGAGACCTAGGAGGCAGGGCAGCTGGAACCACAGCATCACCGGAGAGCAAAGGCTATAGAGAAGGCTAGGCAGCAGGAGGGGTACCAGAGGTCCAGCCTGCAGGGGGTCCTGGGTAGGATAGCAGGGTGGGGGATAGGAGGGAGGGCCAAAGTATACCCTAGAAACTGCTTAGAACCTGACTAGCCTTAAATACCCTTGGAAGATGGCAGTGGCAGTGAGACTCGAGCTATGCTGACACCACAGAGAGCCCAGGGCCTCAGACCCTGGGTGTTTTAAAATCTCTGCATCCCAGAGCTGCTGTACAGAGACCATTGTACTAATCAAATGCTTTCAGGACCATTAAGCAACTCAGGCTGCTCAAGATCCTTAATGGGTTTGGAAAAATACAGCCCAGCTCCTGCCACTAATAAAGTCCCTTCATCTGTCTGCTGAACTGCAAGCTATGCAGAAGGAAGCCCACCACCCACCTGCAGCCCTGAGGGAGCACCGCATGACTGCTCCCTTCTGCAGGCTGCAGCTGCTGGCCCACCACAGAAGGCCATGCACCCTGCCCCAGTACTCACATATGCATCCTCACAGCTGGGTCTGCTGCAGCTCACAAGCTACCGACAACTTCTGTAAGGAAGATGGGGAGATGAACCTCCTTCACGGCTCCCTTGGGTGCCCTCCAAACAAGCTACAGGCCTGACAGCTGGACACCAGGGAACTCTTTGTTCTTCCTTCTGCCTTTTCATAAAGGCAGCCCGAGGGCAGCCAGCAGCAGTACAGCTACCTCCGGACTTAATGCTCTCAGCTCGGGCCAGCATCCCCTCCCCTACCTCCAGAACACTTGAAGCACAGCAAGTCTGTATTGTGGACACTCAGCCACCTGAGCAAAGATGGCAGGCAGCATTCTACTTGGGCGAACTACTGGGCACTGCTTTGGTCTCCCATGATGTCACACATCTAAGGTAAGCAGCTGTATGACAGGAACTAATGAACAGTGGTGGGGAGGTGGATATCAAAGCCATCCTTTGGTAAGTGACAGTGGCTTTCCTCTTGAATGAGATGGAAGGTGGGAACAGAGGTAGAGAGATGGAGGCTAACCCACCTGACCCTTAACCACTCCAGTAAGCCATTGCCATATCCTGGGGAGATGGACAACTTTTTTCCCCTTGAGTGTTGGCTTTAGACAGTATCTTAGTGAAGCACAATTAATAAATCTCAGAGATGGAAATTGGTATTCAACCTGAAGGTCAGAAAAGCAAAACAGCCAACCACTGGCTCTTACCTCTACCTCAGTCCAAAATGGCGACCCTGCCTCCAGGAATCTCAGAATGAGACTGTGATTGAGAGCCGTCTCCTCCCGTCTTATAATCTTCTCTAGTTCTGGGATTAAGGGCATGCATCATTACCGCCTGGTTTCTATGGCAAACTAGCGCGGCTACTGAGATTAAACGTGTGTGTCATTGCTGTGTGGTCTGTAAGACTGACCAGTGCAGTTGTTTTACTTGTCTGATCCTCAGGCAAGATGGATTTGTTAAAATACAAATGAAATGCCACTACATCTTAGGTCCCA
Organism: Neodon shergylaensis; assembly: GCA_025134845.1. NCBI lineage: Eukaryota > Metazoa > Chordata > Mammalia > Rodentia > Cricetidae > Neodon > Neodon shergylaensis. The sequence continues at coordinate 3,714,468 of JABTXL010001975.1, read as the reverse complement.
TCCACAGAGTTATACACACACAGTCCCCCTAAGTAAAAGAGCTGAGGTTTGACTCAGGTGCACCTGAATCCATGGCCCCAGCTTAGTCTCACTGCCAACAGGCAGAAGATGTGTGTGGCGGGGGGGGGGGGGGGAGTGAGTACAACTGCCCTTCATCAACTCTTTTTTGACAGTCTATTGGTAAGGCCCTCACTATGTGCACTGTTCGCTGTTTCTAAGCTGGGAAAAGTGAAAGTTTGTATTCTGGGCATGCTTGAGGCTGTAGCAGGCACACATTGCAAAGTGGGCAAAACGTTGTATGCTGGGTATATATGAGGTTGTAGCATGCACATTGAAGACTGTGCAAAAGGTTGTATGCTGGCATGCATGAGGCTGTGGTAGGTACACAATGGAGACCATGCAAAAATTGTTTGCTGGGTATGCATGAAGTTGTAGCAGGCATGCATCGGAGACCATGCAAAAGGTTGTTTGCTGGGCATGCATAAGGCTGTAGCAGACACACATTGAAGGCTGTGCCTCATTCCACTGAGATCCCAGGTTCAGACACTGGAGAGAAATGAGCAGCTGGTGAAATTCATTATCTCGTTCTGAACAGACCTTTATTCAGTACATTATACCCACTTTCAATGTAGGGGAAGCTGGCCTTGAACTTGTGGGCTCAAGTGACACTCCTGCTCCAGTTTCTTTTTTTTTTTTTTTTACTCAAGCAGTCTTTAATGAAAACTGTATGAGACGCCCCTACTCCTGCATCTTCTCAATCGTTTCTTCCTTGTATTTGCCCTTCTCCTTTCCTACTTGTCGAGACTTGGCTTTCCTTTCCAGGATCTTCTTTCGGTCTTTGTCCAGCTTTAGCCTGGTGATCACCACCTTGCTGGGGTGGATGCCCACGTGGACAGTTGTGCCATTAGCCTTTTCCCGCTGCACCCGTTCAATGTAGATGACGTATTTCTTCCTGTACACTTGGACCACTTTGCCAATCTGCTGGCCTTTGTAGTGTCCCCGGACAACCTGAACTTCGTCATCCTTTTGAATGGGCATCGAGCGAACATTGTACTTCTGTCTCAGCTCTTTGGAAAGGGGGGAAGACATGATCTTCCTCCGAATGTGAGAAGGTGCATTGAAATGCCGTTTGCGGTTCTTGCTCCGGTCAGAAGTCACAAAGGGATTGAACTTCATTTTGGCGGCTGCAATCCAGCGATGGCCGCAAGAGGAAAGCTCCTGTTCCAGTTTCTTAAGTGGCTAGAAGTTGCTCATGACATGTATCTGGCCTACCAGGGAGACTCAAGATATCCACCAAGGAACAAATCCTCTCAGTCACATACTAATGGCTTCCCAGAATTGAAGAGGGCAAGGTACTGAATATGATGGGCCTCCTGTGTGCACCAGAGAAAAGCCAATGAGGATGATAAGAGAGGACAGGCCACACTCATGTATAAATACAGGCGTCCAAAGCCTAAAGCGAAAAAACACATGAGCCCTGCAACTCATAGGAAAAACAATGGATATGGTTCAGTGGATGAATGTTAGAAAAGCTATTAATGCCATGAAATAATTTGTTAGGGGAAATGATGGACTCAACTGCTACAGAAATCGTTTCATAAAATTGAAACATAGGATGCATTCATAATTAAAGAGGGGAGAGAAAACCCTCACAAATTAGGAGCATGTTGTGATTTGCATATAAAATGTCATGTGTTGAAGGATTGATGTCCAGCCAGTGGCACTATCGATCGGAAGAAATTAATTTCAGCCATGGTTAATCCATCCAAGAGTTCACAGCTGAATGAATGGGGGACTAGGAGGTGGGACTGAGGGTGCACCTTTGGAGAGTGATTTAATCCTGCCCTTTTCTGTCTCCCTTTGTTTCCTGGCCACCATCTGCTCCCTACCTTATCTGGGCCTTGTGTGAGCTCAAGGCAATGGAGTCAGCCAGCCTTGGATTGATCTTTGGGAAACTGTGGCCCCCAAATAAACATTTCTTCTCTTTCAGTTGTTTGACTCAGTCACTTTGTCACAGGATCAGAAAGCTGACACAATTGGACAAAGAATCTCTTAAAGCAACAGCAACGTCTGAGTGTGTGTGCATGTCTGTTGGGAGGCGGGGGTGGGCGGTGCTCACGAATTGGACTAGAGCAGCTGGCCAGCAAGCCTCAGAGATGGTCCTTTTTCATCTCCCAAGTGCTGGGAGCATAGGTGTGTGCTGCCTCGCTCAGCATCTTTACTCAAGCCCTCACGCTCACAGGGCAAGCTCTTTACCAATGACTCCCTCCCAGCAGTCCTCAGAAGAGCGAGAATCTACAGTCACGGTATACGCCAAGCTCAACCCTTCCAGGGGACTACACAAGCCCAGCAACACTATGTTGTCTGTCCCCTCATCCCTAACCCAAGAGAGAAAGAAGCAGGGGTTATTAAAAGGACAAGGGTTGCCGTGGGTGGACCTGCCCAGCTGCCATTGTTTGCAGGAGACATGCGATATGGTAGATTCCACAAGATACCTGGCAAGATTGCATGTCAGAACATGAAGACCCAAGCTCAACGAAATCAGAAAAGGTCACTTCCAGGCAGATGTCACTTGTTTAGAAGAAAATAATAGATTCCTAGGAACTGATTTGATGCAAGCACGCAAGAGCTTTATAGGGAATCATCCACTAGTTTATTGGGATGCGTAAAAGAAGGCCCATCCTGAGTGAGGTAAGCCAGACCCAAAAAGAGGAACATGTACTCACTCATAATTGGTTTCTAGCCATAAATAAAGGACATTGAGCTTATAATTCGTGATCCTAGAGAAGATAAATAAGAAGGTGAGCCCAAAGAAAAACATATAGGCATCCTCCTGGATATTAACCTTCATCAGGCGATGAAAGGAGACAGAGACAGAGACCCACATTGGAGCACCGGGCTGAAATCCCAAGGTCCAAATCAGGAGCAGAAGGAGAGAGAGCACGAGCAAGGAACTCAGGACTGCGAGGGGTGCACCCACACACTGAGACAATGGGGATGTTCTATCGGAAACTCACCAAGGCCAGCTGGCCTGGGTCTGAAAAAGCATGGGATAAAACCGGACTCGCTGAACATAGCGGACAATGAGGACTACTGAGAACTCAAGAACAATGGCACTGGGTTTTGATCCTACTGCATGTACTGGCTTTGTGGGAGCCTAGGCAGTTTGGATGCTCACCTTACTAGACCTGGATGGGGTGGGTGGTACTTGGACTTACCACAGGGCAGGGAACCCTGATTGCTCTTCGGGCTGACAAGGGAGGAGGACTTGATTGGGGGAGGGGGAGGGAAATGGGAGGCAGTGGCGGGGAGGAGGCAGAAATCTTCAATAAATAAATAAATAAATAAACAAATAAACAAATAAATAAATAAATAAATTGATTCAAAGACCTTAAAAAAATAAAGTAAGACCCTGTGCGCCACAGACATGCATGGATCTATCGTGTTGCAGCCCATTGGCAGGGGCAGGTGCTAGCTGCACAGCTCTCCATAAGCTCACCAAGAGGGGCACTATCAAGGCTGAAGATGTGGCAGTCCGAGCAGTAAAATGGTACCTACATTTTAATGCCCATTTCCATAAGAGATGGGTATATTTTCCTATACTCATTTGCATTTATTTCTCTGTAAATTACTTGCTGGGATCTCTTGTCCACTTTCTTTTGGGATTCCCCACCCCTGGATTTACTAGCTGTGCTTTGGAGGCCTCCCCACACTGACGTCATCTGTCTTCTCTGCCTTTGGATATAACCAGCAAATCTTTCCTAGGGGTTTATCAGCTGGGCTTTCCTTCGACTTGAGGCGTTTGTTCTCCATTTCCCCTAAAGCAGCTGCACTGACCCATCCTCTTGCCTTGCTTTTGGATTCTGGATCATGATTCTGCCTGTCAGAGAAGTGCGAGGTTCCCTAAGCTTTCCACTGGTTCTTGTGGTGACCATCCATCTGGGACCACTGGAACATACGCTGGTGTAAGATGATAGATGTCAATTAAATTTTATCTCTCTCCAAATCCACTTGTAAGACAGTCTCTCTATTGACTGTGCAGAAATTTCACATCATCTGGTAGGGAGCTTTCTTTCAGTGTATAATCTTGAAGTTTCTATATTTCTCTATGCTCTGAAATGTTCTAAGCAGCAATGACATTATCTGGGTTATGCAGACAGAAACTTGGGTTTTGTTCGGTTTGTTTTCTTCCAAAGGAAGATTGGTTCATTTACACCGTGTCTGCTGAGGTCAGTCTAGATCGATTGTCTTTTCCTAGCACAAGTGTCTGTTCTCTCCAAGGCCCTCCCAGCTGCTCCCACGCACAGCACTAAGTCACTTCCCATGGTTTTGTTAATGTGCTGTTGGCGTTGTATGTTTGCATTTTTACTCCCCCCGACGCCAAGCAGAGGGCTGTTCACTTGACCTCCAATGATAATCAGTACTCGGTATTTACTGGTTCCATTTTCTTCTTCTCTCGTCCATGACTTCCCAGCCTTTCCCACATCTCCGCTTCAGTTGACTCTGCTCTTTTTCTCTAACCCTGGGAATTAGATGTTTAAAGCGCCCATTTGTTAACACTATTACTGAGATCATAACTACAACTTTATTCAGATCCTCATACATTGATACATCTTCATTATCATCATATTCTAGAAATTATGGAAATTGGTTATTATTTTCACCCAGGAACATACTGAGGAGAATTTAATCTTGTTTTTTTTTCCCACACTGTAGGCCATTTTTGCTTTTTTTTTAACCAAATGATTAATTTTTCCTTTTATTGCATTGTGACTGTAGAATATTGTCTATATCATTTCCATGATAAGGACCTTATTGAGGTTTCCTTTGTAATCTACTATATGTCAGATTTCATAAGTGTCTAATGCAACCTTGAAATATGGTTGTATTCTCTATTAACATGGTACAAAGTCTGGTATGCTTGAGACTTATTTCTTTGTCCCCTTACGCGCCTCAGAGTGGCTGTGCCATTGTCCTGGAACTAGTACATGCTTGTGCCTCCCTCTCTGGACTGTGTTTTCCATTTTTGGTGGTGCTGACCATGTGATACGTAGCACACTCAACCACAGTTAACCACGTTTTATTTGCAAATTGAACACATTGAGCTGTTACCCAACATTTGCTATTTAATCTAGCACCTCTGGCCTGGGTCTGCTTGGGTTTCGCTGTTGCAAATGCTACTGTCACTCTTGTCCTTCTGCATCACTCCAATGTAGATAGGATTCCTTCTTCGTGGAGGGTGGATGGACTGGATGAACAACTAAGTCTTGGCTTGATCAACGAGTTAAATTTCCTTAGATTTATTGATTTGAGACCAACAATGTTGCTCATTTTGGAGAGTGCTGGCCTTGTACACAAAAGACCCCAGGTTCAATTCCCAGTACTATATAAAACAGGTAGACTCCAGCACTCTAGTGGTGGAAGCAGGAAGATCAGGAGTTCAAGGCCATCCTAGGATTTAGCTAGCTTCGGCTACAGGAGACTGTCTTAAATTTATTGATGCAATAGCTTGGTTTGTTTCATCTCTGTTGTGCTGTTTCTCATGTGTGTGTGTGTGTGTGTGTGTGCATGTATACATGCCTAGCTGTATCTTAGTTACTTTTTGATTGCTGTGAAGAGACACTATGACCACGGTAACTTAGTAAAGAAAGTTTTTAATTGGGGGCTTGCTTAAAGCTTCAGACGGTGAGTCTATGACCCTCATGGTGGGAAATGTGACAACAGGCAGACAGGAATGGTGTGTTAGCACAGTAGCTGAGACCTTACATCTTGACCACAAGTAGGAGGCAGAGAAAGAGCCTGAGCCTGGCATGGGCTTTTGAAATCTCAAAGTCCTTTCCAAAGTCCCATCCCCAGAGACACACCTCCTCCAACAAGGCCAAGGCCATACATCCTAATCCTTCCTAAACAGTTCCACCAACTAGGAACTAAGCATTCAAATATGCGAGCCAATGGGAACCATTCTTATTCAAACCACCACATGGTGCATGCAGGCATACACTAAGGGACACCAGAATGGCAACATCAACATCAGATGCCAATCCTCATTCTGGTTTTTGTTTTGTTTTGTTTTGTTTTGGAGACAGGTTCTCTCAGTGAATCTGGAGCCCACTGTTAAGAGAGCTGCAAGGATGCTCCTGTCCGGACACACCCCAGTGCTAGAGTTGCAGGCATAGTCTGCCAGACCCCTACACACTGGAACACCAATTCAAGTCCATGCTTGCACAGCAAGCACTTTCCTCTTGAAACTGTCTCCACAGCCTTTATTTGTGCTATTTCTACAGTGTATGTTATGGTGTGGTCTGCGTGTGCATGCATGTGTATGCGTATTCCTTTAATAGCTATTTTTACTACTTTGTTAATTTGTTAGTTTACACATACTGGGTTTTATCTTAACGTTTCATGCACCTTATCATTGGACTTTGTTTACCTTATTTACTGCCCTCTCTACCCCTCTTCCTATATCTTCAGTTCATCATTCGGTTCTGTGAATGTTTCAGGGGGCTTGTGGTTTTGTTTCCGTGGTCATATTTTCACCAATAAGGTCTTCTGGATCTTTCAGCTATTGGGGTCACACCACCTTCAGGGCACTTAGTCAGCCAATTCTAGTTCCTTCCTTCTTCACTGACCACTTTTATTTCCTTTTTTTATAAAACATGCCATATATATATATATATATATATATATATATATATATTCTGCCACTTTGATCTCTGTCTTTGTCTTGGTCTTTAAAAAATAAATATCTAACAGGACTTTTGCAAAAAGTATCTCCACCATCTTGTCCTGTCCCCAGCTATGTGGCACATGTAGTTATCTGTCACCTTTGTCTTCTGTGAAACAAAAATATTTTCAGTAATTATCACACAATAACCAGCAAGGGTAAGTATTCCCTTGACAGATCTGCAATTATTAAAACAATAAACAAATTTTAAAGATGTATTTTAGTCCAAGATATAATTTGCATATTGCAAGACATTTCCTGTGTCACATTCAAGTGGCAGTTGTCAACAGGAAGGTCATGTCTTGTCACTTGTTCACCGTTGGACTGTTTATACCCTCAACATGTCTACAGCAGCACTGATGAAACTTGGACTCTGGGCCCAGTACAATAGCTCAGCAGGCAAAGACGCCTGCTGCCAAAACTGACAACCCAAGTTCAGTGCCCAAGCCCCACATGGTAGAAGAGATGGGACTTCCAAGCTGTCCTCTGACACCCACATGCACACTCTGGCACACATGGCCCCACATACATACACAAATAAGTATGTTATTAGAAACAAGATTAAAAACACAAAAATAAAATTTGTCCCATTACCTCCACACATGCACTGTGCCACTGTACCCAGAAACGCTCTCTCCTGGTTTTGTTGTTGTTTCTTGCTTGTTTGAGACGGAGTCTCTTGTAGCCCAGGCTAGCCTCAAACTTGCTACGTAACAGAGTATGAACTTAACTTCTGACCCTTTGAGCTGTAAGTCATGGTGGTTTTCTGTGCCTATCATTGCTTCTTAATTGTGCTCCATCTGTGTGTCTTGGCTTCTGCCCGTGTCCTGTCGGAGAGCTGTGGGGCAAGGTGCTCAGTGTGCTCACCATGGTGTGCCAGGACCAGCACCTCAGGGGACCAGTGAGAGCAGAGGGAGAAATCTGCTCCCAAGAGGACTGCTCAGTCACACCTCCTTTGTGCCCTGAAGCACAGTGTGTTCTGAGAGCAGTCATCTCTATGCTCTGTGCAGATTCTCACGCTTGCTGGCTAAGGTCTTGTCAGGCAATGTTCCCGCCTTGGGCTGTTCCTCCCTTCCACGCCCTTGCACCCCACTCTTAGAAGACAGTAGTTGATCTCAAGCTTCCTTTGCTTCTCCCTCAAACAGCCAGCACTGTGGGTCACTACCTAGGAGCTACAGTTACCTTTTCCTTCCTTGGGGGAATTGAATTCCATGACTGTCAGCCCTGTTCTGGCCCTATCAGGCTCCTTCTGCTGTGACTCTGGGGGTGGCCTGTGCTCTCACTCCCGATTCTATAGTCACAGAGCCTCTTCTTCCCCTAGGAGAGCAAAGCCTGTTGTACTGATGGCCTCTGCTGTGTTGGGATCGTGCATGGATGGCCACCAGCACTCCTGCTGCGCCTCTGGTTTCCAGGGAGCACAGGCAGACTTCCCTTTAGTACAGCCATTATTGCACAAGGATCTCCCAGATCCAGTTGTGACTTCTTTAAAACACCCAAGTAGACTCATAAAAGAAATCTTCACTAAAAATGCACCCATTGCAAATATATCAGGGAAACGCTAGATTTTTATAAATAATAAGCCCTGGGATAATTCATATGAAAAACAGGAGTAGTGATTGTAATACTGAGTTGGAAGTGTCACCCCAGTCCCTGGCCTGGGAATTGCCCTGGTCTGGACTCCAATTCCCAGCCTGCCAAGCGCTTGGACTCCAATTCCCAGACTGCCAAGCACTTGGACCCCAACTCCCACCCTGCCAAGCACTGACCCCTCCCTGTGGAGAGTCAGGTCCACTTTCACAGAGTATGTAGTCTTTGGAGTTTGAGTGGGCTCCTCTCCCTGCCACGCTGTCCCCGCCCACCTGGAAATGTGGCATTTATTAAACGTGGGCATTTTTGATTCAGACTAATCTGGTTTGATTGGAGTTCTTTGAGCCGGTAGAGAGGCTATTTTTAAGGATTATTTTTAACAGATGGAGGTCCCACCCAAGAAACCCATTAGAAGTGCATGCCTGTGTGTCACAGAACATCCTCTGAGACAACTCTTTTTTTTTTTTTTTTTTTTGGTTTTTCGAGACAGGGTTTCTCTGTGGCTTTGGAGCCTGTCCTGGAACTAGCTCTGTAGACCAGGCTGGTCTCGAACTCACAGAGATCCGCCTGCCTCTGCCTCCCGAGTGCTGGGATTAAAGGCGTGCGCCACCATCGCCCGGCGAGACAACTCTTAAGTTGAAAACAGGGCTGTGAAAATTGAATGGCAGATGTCCCTGGCCAATCAAAATTTACCTCAGCTAAGCCTGGCTCAGCAAAGGCCGAAAAGCGAATGGGTCAGCCCAAAACCCTACCAGCCATGCACCTTAAAAGAGGAGCTTTGGCTTACGAGGGAGGGGGACTTAATTGGGGGAGGGGGAGGGAAAGGGGAGGCGGAGGTGGGGAAGAGACAGAAATCTTTAATAAAAATAAATAAATAAATAAATAAATAAATAAATAAATAAATAAATAAATAGAGGAGCTCACCTGAAGCCAACCTTGCTTGGCAGAGAGGGCACACAGGAAGGGCATTTTCCAGCATGGCCCTGGGCCCACGAGAAAAAACAGACCCTCTCAGTGGGGGACCTCCATCTGTTAAAAATAATCCTTAAAAAAAAAGAGTCTCTCCGCCAGGCGCAAAGAACTCCAATCAAACCAGATTATACAGAATCAAAAATGCCCACATTTAATAAATGCCACATTCCCAGGTGGACAGGGACAGCGTGGTGGGGAGAGAAGCCCACTCAAACCCCAAAGACCATGTGTTCCTTTTTCCTGTATGAGCCTAAATATTCTGTGGGAGGGGTCCTGACCCAACCGGGGAGAGGTCAGCGCTTGGCAGGCTGGGAATTGGAGTCCAGACCAGGGCAATTCCCAGGCCAGGGGCTGGGGTGACACTTCCAACTCAAATGATTACACAGGGCAGGCGCAGTGGGCACTGAGCATGCTGCTCGGTAGCTCAGAGAGCCTGAGGTGTGGCCTGAGGGAGTCTCGGGAACCAGGAGATGTCCACTGACCACACTCCTGAGGGCTGTGAGTGCTACCTGTGTGCATGAGACCTGACCGAGGAGGCAGAGCACTAAGACTGGGCTTCCCACACCAGCTTCTCTTCCGCTTCACTCACCTAGTTCTCTCCCAGGGCTGCTACCCACCCAGCATCATGAATCCACATATCCTCAGCCTCCCTTATATGGGGGAACTTCTCTGCTTCTAATGACTGTTGGTGATAAGACACCAAGTTGAATATCAAGGGCATCTTAAAGTAAGAAGATGCAGAGAGAATTAATTGCACAGGAAGCATAAGCAGTAGCTCTGAAACTGTCCTCTAATAATCCCTGCTCAGAACACTCATTCTAGATGTAGAAGTTCACTGAGAGTTAGAGAGTGGACTAGGCAGGCATTTGAGTGGCTTCTTTGCACCATCTACGTACATGATTTTTTTATTTGTGAGTTAATTAAAATAAAGTGATTTTATCACAAGTAATAACAATGAAGATGATGATGAGGGGACTCAGAGTGAAGCTAATGTGTAGAGTCATAACTTAACAAATACAAGACTCTGTGACCAATCCAAGCAAACACAAACACACACGTGCACACACACAGAGTAGGAATACAAAGAAGAAATTATCATTTTAATAACAGTTATTATGCAACAGACTTATGCATTTAACATATTATGTGGTTAAGATGGTATAATTATATAAATAAGTTTATGTTAAATAAATTGTTACGTAAAACCTAGAGTGATAAATAATAAAGTAAAAATCATGGGATGTAAGGTCATGTGCATCTGTGTGTGCTGACAAAGCTGCCGCCCCATTGCATGCCACTTCACCAGCAAGCATGGCATTATTTGGGGTTTACAGAGTGATGAGAAGGGTTGAGTATTATTCTGACATTTAAAGGGGACCCCAGAATAGACAAGAGGCAAACCCTCTGGAAATCATACAGGCAGCAGAAAGCTTAAAGTAGGAATCTCAGGAACTAGGCAGATGGTCAGGGAGCCCCACTTATTGCCCCCTGGAGAAGAGCTGGCTGGCATTTTTGTGGCAGACACCACACCTCAGTCTATGTGAGGAAGTGCTACACTGGCTCTGACTGTGGCTTCCAAACCCACCATGGAACATTCTGGAAAACACACCTAAGTCCATCCCTTGACTTCACAGGGAGCTTTGTAACATTTTGGTCCCTCTATCCTTAACTCTAAGTAGTCTCCTGGTCAGACCAATGAAGTCTCTCTCTCTCTCTCCCTGTGAGCACCAGAGAAGCCAGCCCGTTCTCTGAACGCCCCATGGCTTTGACCTCTAGAATCATAGAGGATAAGGTCCTGCTGCTCAAGACCAGCCTTGCTCCTCCATGACGCCACCTCCTACCTCTGTCCTCACTGCACATGGAAAGATGCAAAGCCTTGGATGTGGGCTGCTCCGACCACACTGCTGCTCAAATCAGATTCCAATACAGCAGGTTTGGAAATGAGGCTTCACGGGGAATCTCGTTCTTGTACATGCCTGGATCAGGAATGGGCTGCTTCTCGGGACAGCAAGTTAGTAGTACAAAGAACGCCAGCTCCGTATCCCTCTCTTCCACACGTGCCTTCTCCTCTGTGAGTTGACACACACGTGACTCCCACAAGAAGCCGAGCAGATGCTGGTGCCATGTTCTTTGCCCTCCAGAACCAGGGGCCAGCATACTCTTTTCTTATAGACTGTCCAGTCTCTGTTGTGCTGCCATAGCAACATAGAGGGGACTAAACAGACAGCAAAGCTTTAAAAGAGGAAACTAAAGCACAGTTACTCAGAGGGCCACTGAGGGAGCCAGGACAGATACAGAGGCCACTGCCCAGGGACAGGGTCTCCCATACCACTACTAACCTCCAACTATCTCTGAGAGTTCTGAAGTCAGCCAACAATAGTGAACAACTCTTGAGATCCTGCTCCAGCCCATGGTGGAGGTATAGCCTCCTCATGTCCATGGGCTCTGTGCAACCAAATGTGACTCTGATGCTCCCTTTGTCTCAGAGCCACACTTCCCTGGAACACAAATAAGAGAATAATGTAGACCTTGTTCCCAAGATGCTTGCCCTCCAGAAGTGGGTTGGTGGTACCACTCTGCTTCCAAATGCACGCTCAGGTGCTTTCTTGGAGCTAAGCTGTCCACATGGTAGAGCCACAGAGAAGAAGAAGGCACGCTGCCAAGAGCTGTGTGCTCAGCTGCAGCATCCTCAGGGCACAAGCAACAAGAGGGCCTCCTACAGGATCTGGGAAAACAGGGGTGCTGTCGTCAAATCTCCCTAGATCTACGTAAGACAATTACAGCAACAACTGAAATATGAAAGCCTGAATTACTCAGGCGCATTTATGCAAAACGAATGAGTGTTTCACACACACACACCTAGAATTACAGCAAGGTGGGAACATACAGTCCTTAGGACCTGCGTGGTTTGGGTTTCTCCACAGCCGTCCAAGGAATGCGGCAGGGACTTAGGATGCCTGTGAATGAGACTCCAAATAAAGAACGGGAAGTCTGAAGAAGAGTAGAGAGAGGGAGAGAAGAGGGAAAAAGGAGAGAGAGAGAGAGAGAGACGAGAGAGAGAGGAGAGAGAGAGGAGAGAGAGAGGAGAGACAGGAGAGAGAGAGGAG
>JABTXL010001975.1:3645667-3683643 GCA_025134845.1 Neodon shergylaensis | reverse complement strand
CTTTCTTTCTTTCTTTCTTTCTTTCTTTCTTTCTTTCTTTCTTTCTTTCTTTTGTTTTTCAAAACAGGGTTCCTCTGTGTATCTATCAGTCCTGCCTGTCCTGGAACTTCCTTTGTAGACCAGGATGGCCTCAAACCCACAGGAATTCACCTACCTCTGCCTTTCGAGTGCTAGGAATAAAGGTATGCACCACCACACCCAGGTGCCCCTTTTCTTTTGCAATAATGGTCACAAGGGGCCATGTGTGCAACAACTTGCTGTATCCTAGAAGACCAACAATGGCACCCTCTCTCCCCAAACAGGCTCTGTTCAAGTAGCAGCAGGTGGCATCTGGGCTTTGGACCCCTGGAGTGGGGCTTCTAAGATGCCTGGCCATTTGTGCCCAACACTTCAGGAAAGAGGAAAAGCAGGAGAGGTGCAGGCAACACTCTGGAGTCAAGCAAGTAGGGAGGTGTTTCTGATGGGCTGGTATGGCAAGATAGCAGCCGACTCCACCTCTTCCCTAGGAGCAGACCTTGGTTAAGATGACATAACACAGCCCCCATTGGCTTAGTGGGGTGTGGCCAACGTTGATAAGAAGGACAGAAGCACTGTATGCAGGTACTGCAGCGGATGTGTTCCTCTACTGATGGGCAGTGGGCTGCTTCCTGGCTCTTCTGTGTGAGTCCTGCAGCAATGACCCACAAGCGTCTCTGTGATGTGCTAACTCGGAGTCTCTCAGAGGCACACAGAGAGGAAGAGCCAGCTTGAGTGACATTTCTATTTTTAGCCTTTCATATTGACCTTGATAGTGGCTGCACCAACTTGCAAGAAAAAATGAATTGTCCCTAGAAAATGAACACAACTAGAGATGGTCATATTAATAAAACAAACCAGACTGAGAAAGACAAAGTACATGTGTAATAGGGTAGGATTATTTACTTGAAGGGCGTCTTGGTGTGTCTAAAGTATGTTATTAGTCTTTGTCTGTTGCTACAACCAAATAACAGAGGCTTGGAACTTTTATGGGGAATAAAAGGTTAATTTAGTTCATAACTTAAAACTAGTCTGCAATCAGTCAGTCTGTCGGTCGACCTTTGGAGAAGGTGTGTACCGGAGAAGGAGGGGGGTTCACTTGGCAAAGACAGAAGTTAGGAGGCAAGAACAAGAGTGACTCGTTGTCCAAGGATTGGCTCCTGAGAGAACTGACCGGTGAGCTGCCTGCTGAGGTCAGAAGACTGCCTTGGATTCCTTGGAGCTGAAGTTACACGTGGCTGTGAGTCCCCTACAGTGGGTGCTGGGAATTGAACTTACATCCTCAGCACCACTCACTCGAAGGCCCTAACCCATTTCTTCAGTCCCTAATCCCTTCTGAGGACACACCCCCAACAACCTCACCATCTTCCACTAGAACCCACCCCTCAGACATCATCCTACTTCTAACGCTACCACACCAGGACCCAAGCTTCCATCTGCATCCCTGAGGGAGGCTGCGCCACCCTGCGTCACTGTGGCAAAGCTCAGTGTGCTTCTGTGATGATGATGGGGGCAGCATGAGGAGGGGTGGATACACACAGATCTCGGGATGCTCCACATGCCCCAACTTAGAAATCCGGAGGGGGAGGCTGTCCCCACAGCCAGGCACTGCCCTAGGAATAGAGACGCTAGACAGTATGGAAACACTCCAGGGGAAGCTGACCCATCTGCAGGCAGCAGTGGCCCTGGAGCCCACTGCAAGTGTGGGCAACTGTGGACAAGTGTGAACACAGTCTCAAGGACCACCCTGCCTGCACCCGTCCTGCCCTATGCCACAGACTGGCACCAGAGTCAGATAGTGACTGGAACCCTAGGTCAGCTGTACATCTGACCAGTGGCTCTGTTCTTGGAATTTGACGGCCCTGTGCTCCAACCCCTGCTCTTTAGAGACATTGCTTTTTAAGTCCAGTTACCCATAGTCAACTGCGCCCACAAATATCAACTAGGAAACCACAGAAATGAACACTTCAGAGACTGTGAATGAACTGCTGTAATGTATGGGTTATTCATTACTGTTGGTCTCCTACTGTGACTAATGTACCTCACTCAGCTTCGAGCAGGTAGCACAGTCGATGGCTTCAGGCACCTGCAGACCATCCTGGGCACTGAAGATGAGCAAGAGCCAACTACTAAACTGGGAAAGGAGGCTGGGTTCCATGGCTGCTCCCTACAAATATGTCGAGACCCAGGAGTCAGGTGCGGAAGGGCCAGATGTAGACCTGTCCCAGATACCCCTTTGCCAGCACAGAGGCTCTCCCACGGAGACTCCCTCTACGTGAGCATCTGCACATTTGAGCATAACGTCCCAAAATACATACTGTGTGGTTGCTTCCGAAGATACAAATAGAATCTCGAATATATACAGCCAAGACTGACATTATTATTTTCAATTGCTGGTAATTCAAATAGAACTAAAATGCTCCCATCTCTAAGCCCGATGCAGATGACGCCCCAGTTCACTCACAGACACCGTTGAACTGAAAGGACCCTCCAGGCCACCACTGAGAAGAAATGGTTCCTGAGCCTAGGGAGCCCAGCAGTGAATCTAGATGCGACACCATGTCCCGCTTCCATGAAGCAAGGCTGGCTCTCCAGTCACGTGCTGAAGGAAACAAGGCCACACCAGAATGGCTGGGGGTCATAGCCTTCAATGGCAGCAATCTGAGTGCCAGGACACAGGGGATGGGAAAGCCAGGTCACTCTATCAAGCCTTCCCCCAGAAAAATGCGGGGCCGGTTGTAGAACTCCATAACCTCCCGTTCTTGGGGGTCTAGGAATTACAGAACAGACAGCTCAGGCAGTTTCTCTTGGGAGGTCATGAGGTGGGACACAGTGGTCACTGTGGCCCAGGATACTGACCTGGCCAGCAGAGGCAACGAGCACCAAAGGGCAGATATCCCAGGCTGGCTTTTTGAATATCCTAGACTAGAGATCAGCAAGAAGGCCAATGGCCCAATGAGGAGACCAGGGCTTTGCTTTGCCTCCTGAGTCAGACTCTAGAAGTGGTAGCCAGATGTTAAATCTCCAGTGTCTCGTGCCCCCCTCTTAAGCCTCCTGAGTATCCAGAAATGGAAGGTGGCATCCAGTTATACCCTGAAGAGCTAAAGAGATTCTGCCCAGGGAGAAACCATCTGTGGTCACAGAATTCTCCCTAGGGACCTCTCATAGGGCCAGCCAAGAGGCTGTTGGGGTATCTGGGTTGGACAGAGCAAGCATGGACACCAGATTAAGTATGTTCTCGGCAAGATCATCTCCAGGGTATCTCCTCCAGGAGAAGTCAGAATTGAGCACCTGTTGGACGCTCAAAGTGTCACCATGGTCATCAGCCGCCAGACTGCCTTTTCTAAAGACATCGCACCCCTCAGGGTCGTCTACTGGCACTGGCAAGAAGGGATGAGCAGGTGCAAGAAAGGGGCAGTGGAGAAGGGGCAGGGCAGCCTGTAGCTAGGCAGGAGACTTGGAGGTCTCTGCAATCAGCCAACACATCACTGGATAACACCTCCCCTCACTGGGAAGCAGCTGAGAATCTCATTGCCTTCGCATAGCAGAAAGCTCCAAAGCCCGTCTGACTTTGCCAGGGAAAAAATGCACCTGCAGGACACGTGCCAAGGGACGTGGAGTGGGAAAGGGCCTCACTGCTCTGTTAGTATCCAGCCTAGTGGGTGATAAATAAAATACAACATAGGGCAAAAAGCAGTATTGGACAGTGACAAGCTACACCAGATGGAGGGCCATTGAGAAGGACACCCAAATCTCTGGACTAAATAGGTGTGCACCAGCAGGAGGGACTCTTTTCCAGTAAAGCTCTCAACGTGGTATCCGCCACCACTACGCTCCACTTGGGCAAGGTATCCACAGTGACTGGCTGGCCCTGGTCAACCACAGAAGCTCCGTCCAGTCTCTGCCACCACGGAGCAGGGTGCAGGGATCTGTCAGGAGGGTGAGGCTGAGGCCTGGAGGCCCCTGCCACTGCAGTACTGAATGAACATCAGGCAGGGGCATGGCCCTGTTGAAAGGGGCCAGCGTCACCCTCTGGCTCCTTACCCTCAGGGATGGCAGTTGTGTTCCTCCGCCGTGGTGGGTGGCAGAGCCACACTTCCTCGGTGAGATCTGGACTTCGGGGAAAATGTCCTTCCTCCTCCCTTTGATGAAATTAGGAAAAATAATTAAGAGGAGAACAGATGGCAACCACTTAAAACCTGTTCGTGAGAACCAAATCAGCAAGATGTGGGAATGGGGGCGAGTCTGCTTTTCTGGATGAGTGGGCACCCCACACTGTAATCCCCAAAGCAAGGTGGGGGGGGCTGTGGACCATGGTGGATGGAAGTTTTGTACAGAGAAAGGATAAGAGCCCCAAATCTAGGAGCAAGCACAGAAAAGCCACTTTCTCCTGCAGCAATCAGGCAACTTGGATGCTACAGGGGGCCCTGGCTTCAGCACCATGACAGGGACATTTTCTAAGGACAGATCAACACACCCGATGAGAAGCCCGGTATCATAGCCCTGCGTTTGAAACGGTGATTGCAGGCTGATTCTTCCTCTCCCTGAAACTCTGAGAACCCCTCACCCAAAGGCTGCCTTAGTTCTCTTTCTACTAATGCAACAAAATACTTAAGACTTATATATTAAGTCTTATATTAAGACTTAATAATTTTACAGAGAAAGGAGGTTTATTTAGACCATGGGTTTAGAAGTTCCAAGTCCAAGACTGAGGGCTTCACCAACCTCAGCTAAGTGCACCGTTGGCTGCGTCAAAGACAAGAAAACAGCTGCATGCCAATGAGACCTAGTATATGGGGGGGAGGGGAGGGAGAAGGAAGGGCTCAGTCTTGAACTGTATAAGAAAAGTAGATGAGCCTGAGGCTGGGAGTGAGACAGTAAGCAGGTTCTTCCATGGTCTCTGATTCAGTTCCTGCCTTCAGATTCCTGCCTTGCGTTCCCATCCTGACTTCCCTCCATGACAGACCACAACCTGTAAGCTGAAACAAACTCTCTCCTCCCCAGGTTGCTTTGGGTCATGCTGTTTACCACAGCAACAGAAAGCAAACCAGAACAGACAGAATTCCTGTTACTTGAGACAGCATGGACACTGGTGGACATCATTGCAATAATGAATGTAAGCCAGTTGCGCAAAGACAAGCATTGCCTGAAGTCGCTCGCATGGAGAATTTAAGAAGCTGATCCCAGGGAGGCTGAGAGTAGAACAGTGGTCACCAGAGGCAGGTGCACCAATCAGGAGCGTGCTGTGGCACAAGAAGAATGAGGGCAGTAAAGTACTGTGTGTTCCAAATAGCTATAAGAGGCCCTGCCGCATAGATCAGCAGAGTAAGGGGCTTGCTACCAAGCCTGACCACCTGAGTTCAAACCCTGCTCTCCGACCTACATATGCACACTACAAAACTATATTTTTTAAAAAAGCTACAAGAATACCATAAAAAGCACAAATGTTTGAAGAGATAGATGTTTACCCTAGTTTGAACATTATGTTATATACAACTTATCAAAATATCATGCAATCGCCATAAATGTACACAAGTTTTACATTTATGTATCAGTTTTAAAAATAAAGTTAAGGCGCTGGGTACGGTTCAGTCAGCACAGATGCTGAGTTTGGATCCCAGCACTGACATGAGACCCAGGATACGGCAGGATACACCTGTGATCCCAGCCCTGAAAAGCAGAAGCAGGAAGCCACTTAGGCTAACTAAATCAGTGATCAAGCAGGTTCAGTTGGGGACTTGCCCTCAAAAGTTAAGATGGAGGGCCATTGAGAAGGACACCCAAATCTCTGGACTAAATAGGTGTGCACACCACATACACACATATACACAACACCCATACATATAAACACACTAAGTAAATAAAATACATTTTATTAAGATGGCTAATGGTAAATTTTTGTATTATGTGTATTTTCCCCCCATTTAAAAATCCTACCAGTAATAGCACATTCCTGGTGAGTCCTCTAAGACCAACAGGGACGGCTAGCTCTCAAAGTTCGTGGGCACCAAGGAGATGGGGACAGATGTGGTGCACGGCATATCTAGGTGGTCTCACTCATGAAGGGTGAAGGGGTGGAGCAAACCAGAAGTGGCCATGTTGACTTCTGGTTTTCAGGAAGGGGCAGCTGACACCTCTCTGTGTCTTCTTTTGAAATGCAGGTCTCCCTTAACAAGGCACCAAAGCAGCAAGCAGCAGTTGCAGCAGCCACACAGGGTGATGACCCCTGCATGGGGGGAAGAGAGAAAAGCACCCCCCTCCCCAGTCACCTCCCAAACCACCAAAGAGCAAAGCCCAAGGTCTTGGCACAGCAGGGGTGAGCAAGGGTCAGGGGGCCCTGCTGCTGGGAAGCCTCGACGTGATGCTCTGTGGACGAGGGCACACAGGGGAGACGACACTGTTGGGGAAGAGCAGGGAATATGCATGCGCAGTGCTGAGGGCCTCAGCCCCACTGCCCCTCACCAGATCCACTGCCAGCCACCAACCCTGTCTGTCCCTGCCCTGCACCCAGGCCAGGAGGCTGTCCTTCCTCCTCTGACATACACCCAGCAATGCTGGCTCAGCTCCAGATCACCCCAGTGGAGCAAATGTCATTTCCCAGGACATGCAAAAGCTTGTGTTTAGACTTCCCCATGCCCTGTAAGAGTGCAATAACAGTATGTCTAAAGTATACCCATCCCGTTAGAAAACACTGCTCAGAATTCGAACAACCATCCGAGCTGTTGGGAAGACTTACTCAGTCTGGAAAATCCAGGGACCAGGGCAGGGCAAACGGAAGGATAATCAACAATGGCTGCCTACCCCTCACATCTGGGCGATGTTTATGACTGTAGCATGGTACTGACTGTCCTGACTGGCATTAGGAAGTTGACTATAGAAATGTATTAGTTAGATGGTAGAGCTCCAAGACGGGGAAGCTATGCGTTAAAATCTTCTTTGCCACAATGGGTCATGAAGTGCAGGGCTGGAATGTGCCTGAACAGCAGAAGAGAAACCTAATGCACAGAGGCCTTGGGTTTACTCCTATTCAACACACATGCACACACGTGCACACACACACACAAACACGGCACACACATTTTTCAGAAAAGTAGGTGTAAATAATGTAGTGGTATTTCATTTGTATTTTAACACATAAAGCTTGCCTGAAGATCAGAATGCAAAACAGCCACACTGGTCAGCCTTACAGGCCTGGCAGTGCTGGCACACACCTTTAATCCCAGCAGCCACACTAGTTAGCCCTAGAGGCCAGATGGTGGTGGTGCATGCCTTTAATCCCAGCACTAGAGAGGAATATAAGGCGGGATGAGACAGGAACTCGCTCTCTTTCATTCTGAAGATTTCACTGAGGTAAGAGCTCTCTAGTGGTTTGGCTGCTTTGCTTTCCTGATCTTTAAGTTGAACCCCAGTATCTCTCTCTCTGAGTTTTTATTAATCATGCTACAAAAATACATAAGCCAATCCCATAATAAGCCATATTTTGTTATCCAGCTTTACTACTATAACAAAATGCTTGAGATGACCAGCTTATAAAGAGGAAAGGTTTACTTGGGCTCAAAGTTTTGGAGACTGTAGTCCACAGTTGGTGGCCCTATTGCTTCTAGGCCTGTGACAATGTAAGCCATCATGACAGAAAGGACATGGTGGAACACAGCTATTCGTCTTGTGGGAACACAGGAAAAAGAAGAGGCAGAAGGGCTTGGGTACCACTGTCCCTTCTAGAACACACTTCCAATGACCTGAAGAACCTCCCACTAGGTTCCATCTCTTAAAGGTTCTACAACTTCATGATGGAACCACCCAGTGATCCAGGACACCCTGGATCCAAACAGCAGCACCTGTCATCACCAAGTGGTTGCGTCTGCCCTCTCATATGGCTGGCAGTGTACCCTGCATACAGGTGGATGGACACTGTGCTGTGACAGCATGACAGCCCAGGCAAGGTCACTAGGCTGTAGAAATTCACCAGGTCTACTCCAATCGTGTGTGTGTGTGTGTGTCGCACTGTTGACCAAGAGTATCATTATGTGGTTCAGGGAAGACAGTACACAGACAGCAGGCTGACCTGGGGCAGGTCAAGACACACCCCAAAAGGTAGATGTAGTCTAGGAACTGAGCAAGCCACCAGCCCTTTCCTGGAGAGCCCTCAAAAGAACCACCAGGCTAGTACCTTGGTCTTAAATTTCAATCCTCCAAAACTGAGAGACTACTAAACCACCCTGCTAGAACCGTGCAGAGCTGGCCACTCTAACTCCCCAGCAGGAGGTGCCCTTGAGATGACACATCTTTACATCCAACCATAGTTGCAGGTCCCTCAGACCAGCCCAGGGACCCTGCACCATTCACTTGGCACTTTCTGCTTTTTGATAAAGGAGCCTGCCCACCGCAACAGCATCTTTGGGCTGGCTGCCTGGGTTGCCCATGAATGGTCTGTTACTCCCACACAAGGCACAGAGACCCTGCCTGCTTCCTGCCAGCTCCTGAAAATCTCTGAAAGAGGTGATGGATGCCCTGGGCTCATCACCACTGTCTGGGAAGGAGGGTCTCCAATAATACATCATGGAGGATTAAGGGTATCCTGACAGCAGAGACAGGGACAGTCATTCCCATGGGCTGGACACAATTGGCAGCCTGCTAGTCATTTGTCCTCCACATATTGCTGGCTCTCTGTGCCTTTTTCACATTTACAGATGTGCAGTTCCACATCTGTAGACCCAATCAACCACAGATCAAAACTGTTTTTATTCCAAAAGTCCTAAAGATGCAAAACATTTTTTATCAACCAAATCCTCCAGAGAACAGCAGAGACCACATGAATGGTATGGTCATGGCCTGGCCTTTTCCTAACCTGTCTTCTCCCTACAGTACAGTATTGGGGCTCCTATGATGTCATACTAGAATTACAACGGCCCAGTCCACACTGAACATGGGTGCAGTTATGTTTCTTGCCATCCCCAAAATAATAAAACAAGTATGCATATAGCAGCTGCAACATATGAAGTGTCAGAAGTCATCGAAGGAGGATGTATGCATGTCCCATGGAAATCTTGAGCACTTCACATGGAGGACTAGAGCATCCTCAGATCCAGGAACCCACAGAGGTCCTTGACGCCATGCCATGGGTACCAAGTGACAACTGTAGGCGTGACCGTTTCAAACCAGACAACGCTGGAAATCGGCGTGAGTATATGAGAGTTTGGTTAGAGAGGGTGAGGTTATGGCTGACTGAGCACGTTAATGGGGACTCGTCTCAAGGGCACATCAGGAAACGCGGAAGTTGGGACACATGTCACACTCACCAGCAGTCCCCTCACAAAGTCCAGCCTCCGCGAGGTCACCTGGCCGAGCTTCAGCGGTGCTTCGGTGTCCAGAGAACTGCAACAGAAAGATCACAAACACGGAGTCAGTGGGCTGGGAAGGCAACCCACTCCCTCACAGACACAGGGCAGAGTCAGAACCCAAGTATTCTCCTCAACAGGCAACATCTGGAAATACAGGGTGCAGCTGGTCATGAGTTTCCTGACATCTTCAGGGGAGCCCTTTGTGGTCAGACATAAAGGCCAGTACAGACCACTAACTGGCCTACAGGCCGGAGCCACTCTGAGTATGTGAGGGGCAGACTTCTCAAACACTTTTGCAGGAGACCCTGAAATCAAACAAAATATTCCTTCACACCCCCACGCCCCTCTACACACATACATCCCACACACATTAGGGAATCTGTTCCCAGCTTGCCTTTTCCCAAAGTAGCAAAACACTACACAAGGCCCAGAGCTCCGTGCAATCTGAGATACTTCTCTTAAAACGGTATATGTGACATGTAGATAGGATGCTTCTGCCAAATGCAACGAACAAGGACTCCGCAAAGAAACGGTGACCTTGCTCAAGTGCCAGTGCTTGAAGAGAGCCACCAGGTGGGCAAGAGACACCATGTCCTCCACGGCTTGCTTGTTCTTTCAGCCCTGAACTGCAAAGACAGACACCTTGGTCCCCGTCTTAGCTCTGCTCCCGGGAGAGCCTGGGAAGCCTGCACACCCGCCTGAGCTTCGGAGGATTCTGCAGCCCAGACACTGAGTTGGTACCACCTCCTACACATGCCCTCGGTTCCTTCCTGCATACCCTGCCCTTTCAAAGGAGGAGCTGCCTGGGAACCAACGCTTCCTTGAGCGCTAAGGCAGGCCCCTGCTGCGTTCTCTCCTACAGCTTCTTCAGACAGATTTTCTGTCCTGCTCCTGGAGCATGCTACCCAGCTGGAGCCTCCCCAACTTCTGGGATCCACTATCATGCCTAAGGAAAAAGAGTGGGGGAAACACAGATAAACTCTCCCCCCATTCATCTGACCCACCCCAGTGAGCATGAGAAACCCACTTTGCCCAGGGACTCTTATGGTGTGTGACGTCAATGGGCCGCCATGCGGTGGTACACTGCAAAGGCCGACCCCCAGGCTCTTGTCTCACGGGCGCTGAGGTCCATGACAGGTTTGAGGCTATAGAAGGAGGTCATTGTGTCAGTGAGGTCCATGATGACCTGGGAGAACAGAAGGCAATGATCTCCCTTGGGGTGGAGCTTGTAGGGTGCAGATCAGTGAGACACTCATGAAGCGGTTCCTTCCACCCAGAATATGCTGATAAAAATGATTTAAGGAAAAAGGGGGTGCAAAGAAAAAGTCTCCCCTGACCGCAGCTGCCTTCCCTGGATCCTGGCCATGCATCCTAAACAGAAGCCCAGGAACTGCCTGCCAGTTTCTAAAACACGGGCACCCATCACTGTCTCACTGCACACCTGCCCTTACTAACCTGCGAATGCCACCTGCAGTGTGTTCCTCAGGCTAAAAATATATCCACAATCTTCCTCAGAAATGCCCCGTGGGAGAGTGGAGGCTGCCTGGGAGCCAGGACAGCTGCAAAGGCCCCATAGTTCTCTCACTAGTTTCTCATCTCACACCAATGATGGGGTGGGTGACCTATGGCAGGCCAGCTGGGGCAGGGCTTAGGTACTTGGCTTCCTTCATGTACCGGTACCCAGCAGACGACCCTCCTGTATGGGCACCTTGGCATCCTGCCCGTCTTTCTCAGGCTGGCCACTCTCCAGGCCCACCCAGGAAGACATTTACAGAAAGTGCGGGCCACTGCAGCACTTACAATCCCCACAATTGTTAAGCAGCCAACAGAGCTCAGTTCCCAGGGCCAGCTGCTTCCCTCTCCCCCATACCTGACCCCCGGAGCACCGGGAACAAAGAGGTGGGCGCCCACATCCCAAGCCTGCACTTCTCTGCACCCAGTACTGGCTGCCATGGCTCCCCTCACTATGAATGCTGACCCGGCGGACACAGCCAAGCCTGACCAGTCAGGGGGTGACTCGGCCTACTGGGAAAGGCAGAGGTAGATCGTCAGGGACACCCTTCTCCCTGGAATCACCACCTGCAATGGCTGACATCACATGCTACAGCCTGGCTACCAGCCCTGCCCTGATGCTCTGTACACCCACGCAGCTGTCCCCAGCCAGCTCCTTCCCAGGAGGCTCAGGGAGCCCCTTCTCTACCTAGTATTGAAGACTCTGCTGGAGCAAGAGAAGATAACATCCGGGTCAGCCGACACAAGCAGGATTATATGGACCAGGGCATAGGAAACCAGGTGCAGGCATACAGGACAGCAAGATGACCCAGATTCCAATAGTCAAACAGCAGCCAGCAAGAGCCTCCTCCGTACACCACTCAACCCCTAGGGTATCCCGGCCCCAAGTGAGTCTTTTAGAATCTCCCACACTCACTCTGACTCTGAAAGACAATTTGAGGCCCTCGCTGCATGAATTGGTGACATTCTGGTCTCCACCAAAGTATTCCTGACCAGTGGACAGTGAGAGTTCTTGGTTACTCAGACCAAAGCCGCGGTGACATCCTGGACCCATCTCCTTCCATCACCCCCGCGAATTCTACACAGGCTCCACTGTTGAACTTCACAGACCTCCCGGGACCATTGCTGCTCTCACCACTGACAATCTGGCTTCCTTATTCTTCCTTGAACAGACAAGCAGGGGTCTATCCCAGGGCCTTTACGCATCCTCTCATTCTCTCCCATCATGCTTCTGGGCAGGTGTCAGCTTCCTGACCTCACTATTTAACCCACCATCTGTGTCCCTAGCCTTCCCTCCAAGCTTAAAGCTGCCTCGTGACACTTCCCAGCACCGACATACACGATCTTTCATTGACGGTAGCCATGCCTGCCTCCCCTCACCAGAAAGCAGGCTCTATACGGGAGGAACTGCTCCCTTTCACAAGCTCATCAACAGGGGCATCTCTTCAAAATGTCCTTGTCCCTTTCAAATAGTTCTGGGATCCAGACATTTTCTGTGAACAACCCCCACCCTTAACCTCACTATGGGCAGCTCACTGTCCGTGTTCTGAAAGCTTTGAGGGTGACAGGGTCACACAGACCAAGTGTCAAAGCACTTAAGAAAGTGTTGACCTAGAAGCCTTAAGTGGCTCAGAGTGCAGGGTGGGAGGGGCAGGAGCCAGACCCAACAAAGAGAAGAACTAGTGGAAACTCATTCTGATGCATGACCTTTTCGGGCAAATAACAGCCTGGAAGGTTCTAACTCAGGAGAGCTCCAGGCTGACCTGCCCAGTGAGGAGAGCTAGCAGTGACAGAGCCTCCCCTGAGTGAGTGCATTGCAGAATGACAGGCCTGGGGGAATTCTACTCTCACCCTGTCCTGCCAAGCCAGCCAGTCATGGACTCAGAGTCTCAGAGCCAAGTCCCAACGGAGTCAGGACCTGCACATTCTCTGTCTATCACCCTGTGTCAGAAGCACCCTGGGCTCAGTGAGCAGCCACGGTCACCACATTCCTACCCGCTGCCTTTTCTGCTTTGTCAGCTCGTGAGAAAGTTGGGACTTTGTTTTATGCCAACAGGAAAATTCTCCTTTTCTAGAAACACCCTCAAGATGGTCAAAGGGAGAGAAAAACCAAAGAACCATGACAAGTTGTGTGCAAATTCTCCACATGCACATTCGCTGCACACTGAGTGAAGTGCCCAACACTGCACAGACATGGATTTGGGGGGCATTTGAGGATAATCTGGCACCTGGTTCCTCAGACAAGCAAAACTTAGAAACAATGAGTCCTCAAAACACTGGCTTCTGTCTTCCAGACAGCCATGCCCAGCTCTGGGAGCTGAGGCCCTTGGACTGGCAGTTACCTCAGGTAGGCTGTCACGTCAGGTGCACGGTGCCAAGGATAAGACCATGGACCAAACAACACTCACCTAGGCCGACCGTTCCACAGCCTCTGAGTTCACACCTCAACCAACATCTCCAGGGCATGCCTACAGGTGGTTGTTTTTCAGCTGGTCCAAACTGGGCCTCATCTCCCCTTACAGGACCCTGCTCTACCCACAGCCTCCCCCTTCGAGCTGAACTACCCATCCTTTCCTCCTGAGCGGGCATGCTCCAGCTTTGGATGAACTTTTCTTCCACAGCCTTCCCACATGCCAACCTGGCTTCCACCCGTGACCTCACCTCACCACCCCACCCTGGCCTTGACCTCCTGCTCTGGTGTCAACCTCCAGCTCTTGGGTTTCTCCCTACGACCCCTGCTTTGACTCTAGCCCGCAGTCCCTTCTGCCAGGCCTCACAGGTGCACCCACCAGTACTAACGGCCGCTCCCTGTATAAGCAGGACAGTCACAGGCCTATATGAGGTAAAGCCCACCAAACACCTATTTAAAGACAGTACAGTAATATTACGGGATGTCACCGAACTGAGCACAGGTAGAAGGCTCTGGAGTTAGGTAATGATGAATGTCATGAAGATGCTTAAAGCCACCACGTTAGACACTTCACAGGGGTGAACTTCATAATACATAAATTATATCTCCCTAAATCTGTTAGTAAAACTTCTACCAGAAGTGGTATCCCATTATCCTCTGCTGCACCCCAACTGTCTCCCGAGTACAAATCCTCAGGATGCCTAGAGAAGCCTCTGTCTTGCTCCATGGCCTCTGGCTTTTCTCCTGTCCCTTGCTCTGCCCCACTCCCATGGACCACTGCCATGCCTCAGACATACTAGGCCAGCTTCTGGTAGACACCAACATGGATGACCTCCCGAAAGGCCCTGCAGATGCCACTTGTTCCAACCCACTCACCTATTCCTGCACACCTCCGAAAGTAAGCTCAGTATTTGCCACTGCCATCACCCACTGGGGCAGAAGTCCTCTTCCTCGGCTATGCCCCTTGGTATGTACCCCTACACTTACAACTGTACTTAAAGGGTGACCCAGTGAGTGTGGACTCAGTGATGGGCTTACCCCTGGACTGAGTGTTCAGAAAAATCAATGGCTTCTCAGGAGGCCCAACTTCAGAATCTGGGATGCTTCAGTCACAATTCGATCTGCAGCCCCCACCATGCACTTACAGATGAATGTTCACACCCTCCTACATTCCTGCGCTGGGACAAGCTGAGCCAGAAAGCTTGAGTGCGACCTGAAAGCTCACCCTCAGGCTACAGCATGGAGGTGCAGCCAAAGCCTCCTAGACCTCCTTACAGGCCCCCAGGGCCCCACAGCCACAAAGGAGCCTGACCCTGAGGGCTGGAGCAGGTTCTGCTCTCTGAATCACCATAGCCAGGCTTCCCTGTGGGGCCGGGAGACAGCCTGTTCCTCAGAGCCACCCACACCCAGGCTATTTCCTGTTTCAACAAAGAGAGGAGCTCTACTGAAAAAGAATCTCTAAAATCCTTGCCCTCCACCACGTGTGTATCCATCTTCACAGAGCGCCAGCAGGAATGGAAACATTAAAGTGACTTGGGAACTCCTGAGGCACAGGGGACTGTGTGTCTCCCTCTGCGCAGTGGCCACATTCACACGCAGAATGCTGCACTGCCACCCATCATGTGACATCATGGATCGACACAGCTGACAATGGCCACCAGCCGGCTTCTTCTTGGAAGTCTGGTCTCTGAAGCTCCCGTGCACCCATGCCCACCCAACTCACCCATTTGTAGGGAAAAAAAAGCTCCATCCACACAAGAAAGATAGAGAAAGAAGTAGGGAAAGAGGAACCTCCAGAGATCAGGTCCAGTGCTCATATCTCCCATGATCCTCCATGTCCTGAAGACATGAAGGGAAGGGGGCTTACATCAGCATTGCTCCTCCTTCTCTCGTGCAATGTGTGGGTCATGCATGCCCCATACCCATAGCCAGCCACCATTCCAGTGGGTCACTAGTCCTGAACAGAGAAGAGGGGGTTAGCCCCGGAGCCCAGGTACAGTCCTAACTCTGCCACTTACCAGCTCTGTGATACTGGGCGTACTGCTTAAGTGAGCTTTACTTCCCACCCCCAGGGAATGGGCAGAGCCGCCTTCCACCTCTTGCAATGCTGTGAGATGAGACATGGGGATAGCCTGTGCTCGTGAGGCTCTTATGGTTAGCCCGCTCCCTCCTAAAGGTGCAGCAAATGCATGCAGCTGTTACCACCTCTGTGGGGTCGGCTTTGCTAAGGAAGGGATATGGGGAAACGTAAGTGAGTCCAAGCAATGACCACCTCTGCTAGGTTCCCCAGGGGAAGCACAGGGAAGGTGCTGAGGTCAGAGAGACAGAGAGACACAAGGAATATCATTCCCTGGACCAGCCCACCAGCACCACAACAGGACCCCCTAACCCTTCCCCCATGTCACGGGAAGCAAAGAGGAGAAAGGATGTGACAAGGGGCATTCCTGTAACAGGAGGAAGTTAGTGAAGCAAAGATGTCTGCATAAAAAAGTCAGATGAATCTGTAACCCTGTCAAATCCCAGAGAGACACAAACAGGGAACCACAAAGTACAGGGTGGACATAGGCAAACAGCACATGGTCTGCAGGCAGCACAGTGGGCAGTGTGACCAAGGGAGATGTGAAGAACAGAGGGGCTGGGGACACTACAAGAGGGGGCTGGGGGACACTACAAGAGGGGGTTTGGGGACACTACAAGAGAGAGCCGGGGGACACTGCAAGAGGAGATTGGGGGACACTACAAGAATGAGCTGGCGGACACTACAAGAGGGAGATGAAGAACACTACAAGAGGGGGCTTCTATTCAAGGCCTCCCTCCATAGCTGGGGTTCCGGTGTGCAGTGCTTTTCTACAAACAGATTCCTCAAAACTTGTTTTCCTTTCAAGGGACCTAATATGACTATATTAGAACATGAACCATGCTTGAGAGTGAGGTGATTTCCTGAAGTCAAAAGGGACAAAAATAGAACATGGAGAACACTAGAGGAGGAGCAAGGGGAGTCTGACCCTACCTCTTCCCTGTCTCCCATCTAACTAGAGCATGCCAGAGACTGTTAACTGCAACTCCCAGGATCCCAACCCCTCTGATTGTAGCACAATTAGAAAGGAAATAAGTAACTTACAATCCAGACATAATAGAAACCTCAAATCTGTTTCCGGAGCTGCCATTTCTCTAAAGGGTCCTTTCCAGGCCTTCCTCATGAAGAAAGGAAACACACACACACACACACTCGCATGCACACGTGCACACACACACAGAGTTCCACAGCACTGACATTCTGAGGTGGATGACAGGGAACCCACTGACTGACTGTCACTGAAGCCCAGTAGAGGACTGAACCCCTTGTTCACCAAGATGTCGGACTAGAGCAGAACAGAATATGCCAAAGGGGCTTCAACTCCAAACACAAAGAGTAAACCTTGGGTGGTTTTATGTTCTAACCTGTGAAATTATTCTCGAGTTTTAAAATAGCACCAGAAGTTAGAATGACAACGTTCAGTTAAAACGATGACCAAGCCTGCCCAGAGCAGGCAAAGCCAGTAAGGGGCCACCAAGGACCTTAGCTTTGCAGATGTTAAGCACAATTTAACCTGAGCTGTTGCCTATTGTATTGTCCAGGGTTCTCTAGAGGAACAGAAGGAACAGAAGGGATCTATATATAGACACAGAAAAGGGATTTACTAGAATGGCTTGGTCCAGGCTGTGGTCCAGCCAGTTCAACAATGGTTGTCTACCAACAGAAGGTCCAAAAATCCAGTAGTTGTTCAGTCCGTAAGACTGGAAGTCTCCTCTGGTCTTCAGTATGCATCAAAAATCCTGAAGTGGGCTCTAATGCTAGCGAAGGAATGAATTTGCAAGCGAGAGTAAAAGCAAGCTGGCAAATCCTTCCTTCTTCCATGTCTTTTATATAAGCTGCCAACAGAAGGTGTGGATCAGATTAAAGGTGGATCTTCCTACCTCAAAAGATCTGGATTAAAAGTGAGTCTTCCTACTTTAAATGATTTAAATAAGAAAAAAAAACCTCACAGGTGTGCCTAGCTGCTCTGTTTTAGCTAATCCCAGCTGTAGCCAAGCTGGCTACAAGAGTAGTCTCCCACCTATAAATATTTGTTGAACTAAAATTCAGCTAATCAGAAGCACCCAACACAATTCATTCTGTAATTAGGGGGTTTCCAATTGGCTAGATCAAGTGAGGCAATTGTGTAGCTCTAACCAATGAAATGTTTTCTAGACATCATTTCCATGTCTGTTCTGGAAAGGTCTCCTCTTGCTAAGCACTGCCTGGTAGAATTCAACCTCTTCTAGTTTGATGCTTCCCAAACCATTATTTGTTGTTTAAAGGTATTATGTTCAGTCTACCTTTAAACAACAATAAACCACACAGGCAAGGACAGTGGCTGCTATTAGAAATAATCCTATCCCCTCACCTCACACAGCATACACTGGTACTGCAGAAGGATTTACTGACTCTATCTAGAAACTATTGTGGGAAGACAAGTGGTTGACCAGTTATCCCATGCCACCTCTTGGTGGTAACATACCAGGAGGCAGAAGGGCATAGTTCTTCCCAGGGATAGCTCCCCCCGAAACTGCTTTGAAAAATTGCACTCCCAGGATGATGTTAGAGGATGGTCCACAGCATCCAGGAGGAAGGAATGGACAGGCAAAGACGCCGTGGCCTGAAAAGTTCCTGGAGGTGGAAGACACAGAGAATGGTAGTCCTCTGTTCCCCCGTGAGGCATGAGCTAGACCAAAACCTCGCCTACTATGCCACTCCTCGGGCTACTGTGAAGACAACACCAGCACCTAAACACGGAAGCTGTGGATTGACAAGAAACTGGGGCGGCCATTGCAGGAGGGTTTGTAGAGCAGGACAAACCTACTGAGCCACTTGACCAAGCCGACCCCTTCTGGTCAAGAAGTTATTGCTTCAGTCTGTGTCCATATGCAGTACAGACAAATGCCGACGCAGATGATTCTGCTTGATGCATGAATGCTGGTTAATTATGGTTTGTTTGTTTGTTTGTTTGTTTGTTTGTTTGTTTTAATCAATTTAACACAAGTTAGAGTCATCTAGGAAGAGGGGATTCCAATTAAGGAACTGCCTCTATCAGACTGGCCTGCAGGTGAGTACATGTGGTATCAATTGGTGATTGACATGGGAGGGACAGAGCACTGTGGATGCCACTCTAGATGGGTGGCCCTTGCTGTGTAAGACAGGCAGCAGAGAGCATCCATAAACAGTGTCCCTCTGTGGCCTCAGCTCCGGTTCCTGCCTGAGTTTCTGCTTTGGCTTCCTTCAATGGACTATGACCCTGGATCCGTGAGCCAAATAAACCCTTTCCTCCCCACGCTGCTTTTGATCATAGTCTATCACAGCAATAGCAACCTAACTAAGAAAATAACAAAACCCAACAATCTGGTACATGAAGTACCAGAATGCAGTCTGGCTATGGCTTGCCTCTCATGGGCCTGGCACACAGTAGGTATTCAACCAACATTAGCTGAGTGACAAGAAAACGAATGAATGGGGACGATGCCATGCCTCTAATCTTTTCCTTGTAGTACTGAAGTACACACCTGAGGTCTTAAGGTACCATCTAGGAAAAGATCCAGGGAACAAGCACAAAGGTCTGGAGACAAGACAGACACTTGGAAGGATGCTCCCTAATTCTGTGAAGGTCTGCAAGAATCCTCTCCTATCTCCCTGGAACAGGAAGAATAATGAAAGAATAGCCTCCAGTTTTCATGAGTCCTGCAAGGTTGAATCTGTGGGCCAAGTTCTCATAGTATCCTTGACCCCTGACCCCTGCAAGCCTCCTCCCCTCTTCTGCAGGGTTCCTCCTGGCTCCACCTAGTGTTTGGCTGTGGGTCTCTGCATCTGCTCCCATTGGTTGCTGGATACAGCCTCTCTGATGACAATTAGGCTAGGCACCGATCTATGAGCACAACAAAATATCACATTTTATTGATTTTTTTTTGTCAGTCATGTTTGGTTCTATCCTGAGTCTCTGGATTGTCCTGCCCCTGGTTCCGGGCCATGCAGACAATAACACAGACCCTGCATGAGTCTGAGCTAGGTCCTCTGTATATATGATATGGTTGTGTAGCTGAGTGTTCTTGTGGGATACCTAACAGTGGGAGTGAAGGTGTCTTTGACTCTTTTGCCTGCTCTAGGACCCTTTTCCTCCTGCTGAGTTGCCGCATCCAGCCTAGATACGAGGCTAGCTATATACCTAGCCTAGTCTTGTCTAACTTGTTAAGCCATGATCAGTTGATACCCCTGGGAGGCCTTTTTCTTTTTTTTTTTATAGTGAGAGGAGAAAGAGGAGTGGATCTCTGGGAGAGGAGAGGTGAGGGAGGGGCAACTGTGGTCATCAGGATGTAATGTGTGAGAGAAGTACTTTGTTATTTTTGTTTTTCGAGACAGGGTTTCTCTGTCTAACAGCCCTGACTGTCCTGGAACTCGCTTTGTAGACCAGGCTGACCTCGAACTCACTAAGATCCACAGGCCTCTGCCTCCCAAGTGGTAGGATTAAAGGCATGCATCACCACCACTCAACTGAGAAAAGAAAGAAAGAAAGAAAGAAAGAAAGAAAGAAAGAAAGGAAGGAAGGAAGGAAGGAAGGAAGGAAGGAAGGAAGAAAGAAAGAGAGAAAGAGAAAGCAAGCAAAGCCTGGGAATATCACGAGGTTTGAGCTGAAGGTTCTACAGACCGATCCAGACTCTTTTATTTTTTTTTTTTTTTTTTTTTTTGGTTTTTCGAGACAGACTCTTTTACTCACACCTGTGAAGCATGAGAGAGGCTAGGAGTGAGGCTTGGTGAGGCTTGGCCAGCAAGGCACTCTATAGGCTGCACATTGATTCCAAATCAAAGGTTCAGTCCTAGCCCCGCCCAAAGACACTTAAACCCCTATGCAGCTCCAATAGCTCAGGTTCAAAGCAGGGAAGGCCATGCTTGTGAGTGTCCCATGCTTCTTAATCTGTAGGATCATCCCAAAAACAAAAATGCTCTCCTCTGCTCTGCCCACGAGTCAGCCTGGCTCTTCCATGAGCAGGAGGAAGGCTTCTCTGAGACCCAAGTATGAGTCCTGCAAATACTTCCAGGGCTTTCTCCCAAAAACAAATGTTACTTTAAATAATTTCCTCTCAAACCCATTTCAGAGAAGTCAAAAATCTCAAGACAATGTAGCATGAGAGAGAGTTGTTATAAAACTAAAAGCAAAAACTGGGCATGGTTGTGCGTACATGTAATCCCAGCACTCAGGCAGGAGGATCTCCACTTCCGGGCCATCTGGGCTAGAGAACAAGAACCTGTCTTTGAAAACAGGTAACTACAGCAACAGAAAAAAAAATTAAAAATCAGTATATTGAATTTCAGAAATGCTTGTTATAGTATATAATATATAGCACTATATATTATATATAATATAATAATGAATTTCAGAAATGCATTCCACCCATCTGGAGACTCTCAGTGATGTCTGGCTCATGCAGCTACTCAGCCTCATTACCTAGAGTGGTTATCCCGGGAGTGCAGGAGTGCAGGAGTGCATCCATCTCCAACCCTCTGCTACTGTGATCTCCCCCAAGCTGCAGCTGCTCAGATTAGGATCAGAGCATCTCCAGCGGGGCTCAGACAAGAGAAAGGACCTACCGCTGTCAAGGCCAGGTACTGTGTGCAGATGGTTAGGAACCCATTGCAACAGCTACCTATTGTTTTCTCAAATGTGAAGCATTAGCAAATGGCTCCAACAATGTGTATTTTCATTCAAATCCTCCGTTAAAATGAAGAAAGAAAAGGAGCCTTCACAGAGCTCCAAAGGAAACAAGCTAGTGTCATTCATGGTAGAAATGCAAATGGTTTGGGGGGTAAGAGAGGGTGGATTAAATAAAATGTCTTCCACTGTGCACCCAAATAGCTCCAGTGGCTCTGGGCATCTTATCTTTACCAGGCAGGGAGGCAGACAAGCTCAAGCCGTAGGCACTCACCCCAGCGTGGGTAAGTGACAATTTGATGTGTTCTGGAGGAACAAAATGATGCAGGCTGGTGGCCGCGTCCCTTCTTCCCAAGGCTAGCTGTAGCTGCCCTTCCCTGGCGCCTGCGAGCCTGAACAAAGAACAGGAAGGCAGTCAATGAAGTCCAAACTCCTGGACCCTGGGCTCCCTGGAGCCCACCAGACCTCTGCTGCAGGCCACTCCAGAGCCACAGAGGAACACCCTGCAGCCAGCCTGCGTCTGCCGAAGTCAAAACTGAAACCTCCTCTGCTTGAGGTTCTTTTTAAGTATCGATTTATGGGTGTTTCCTATGACAAAACCTAGAGTTTTATAGAAACATTCTCTCTTTCTAAAGAGCACAGAATGCGAAATATCATTTTGTGGTGCTGATTTTTTTTTTCGAAAAGGCTGGATGACTCTGAGCTATTACCCTAAATCCAAGACTTTTAAATTGTGAAAGGTTAAATTTTTAAGTTTCAGGTAATAATGGCTCCCCTTTTACAGAAGACAAACTACCCCAAGTGACATTGTTCGACAACTGACAGGAAACGAACTTGACACGATGTGACTACACGGGAAACACGGAAAGAGAAAAATCACTCTCTTAGTCAGTAGGGCTTCTGAACGCTCTAGAACCCGGCTATGGGTCCTGTGAAAGCAAAGTACCCTTTCACAAACAGCCAGCATCACCAGAGAAGTACGATGAGGATCCTTCAGCTAACCCAGGCCCTGTGGTGTAAGTACTGGACATAGCCCAGGGCACTCTGTGGAAAAAACACCTTCCCAGGCACCTTCCCTGGGCAGAAACATTTCCACTCCGTAGACACAGGAGATTGATGGAAACATTTACCTCAAAATACACCACACCTGTTAGGGCAGCGCCTCGGCCAACTGCCTACCACATTGGTCAGGAAAAGCTGTGCCAAATCCACAGCCCCTCCCATTACTGGCGCCTTCCATTTCCTGCCTGATGTTGTTGGGCATCTTACATCGTGATTCCCTTCCTTATCCTGCCTATCAAAGGATGGGAACCACCAGCTCAGCTTCACAAAGAGACCTGAGGAACAACATGACAGACGGTCACTTGCTTGCTGTGTGTGGTCCCAAAGAAGTAAGACACTCCTCTCCCTCAGACCAAAGAGATCTGATGCCACGAGGGCATCTCCTGCAAATGACATTACCCAGTCTGGATTTCCCCACCCACAACAGCATCTCTCCAATCATCTCCTGTTTTAACTCCTCTGATGGTGCTTCCCAGAATTCTAAACACATTCAGCTCTATTTCTGGGTATGTCAACGGCAGAGAGATTTTACCAATGTCCTCATTTGACAGGGGAGCTTCAAAGACACAGACTTCACAAGCTCTGGTGCAATCGATCACGACCACACCAGCTCTTGTAAACACGATTTTCTCCTGTTTCCAGAGCCTGAGAAGGAGGGAATGCTTCCAGAGGTCCATCCAGCTCTGAGCACACAGCTTCATCCATCTGAAGGCCTTGAAGCACACAGTCTCCAGGATGAATACAGTGTTCTCTATAAACAAGCCCTGTTTTTTCATTCCACAAAGTCCAGTATTGGAGCCGGAACTAACACCCATGTTGCTACTTCGAGAAATGGACTTTAAAACTCATCTGCAGCTTTTGCACTCGGCCGACTTGGATGCTCGTGGGAGTCAGTGTTCAGATGTAAGAGGAATACTCCATCCTACCCTCTCTAGCTACAAAGCCATCTCTTGCTTCTTGGGCTGTTTTTAACTACAGGAGCTACTCCTGGCACCCAGCCAATGAACAAATTAACACACAGTGGCACATGCATAAAGTGAAATATTATTCAACCTTAGAAGGAAACAGCCAGTTAGCAATGAGGAATTGTTATAAGCAATAATGTACATAATCAAAAGGCTAGAAGGATTTTGAAAGTTTCATCACAAAGAAATCATATTTGTTTGAGAAAATGGATATGTGTAGCCTGATTTAAATCTTGTACAATGTATACATGTATCTAAACATTATACAGTACCTTATATACATAGTTTCTGTTTGTAAAGGTATCAGTTAAAAAAACAAATGTATTGACTTTTATGTAGCAGTTAAAAATAAATGTACATAGAAGGGAAGTCTGGCACAGCTACAACTGGAGTAAACTCTGAGGACATCA
Organism: Neodon shergylaensis; assembly: GCA_025134845.1. NCBI lineage: Eukaryota > Metazoa > Chordata > Mammalia > Rodentia > Cricetidae > Neodon > Neodon shergylaensis. Next base: position 3,660,210 of record JABTXL010001975.1, on the reverse strand, counting down.
TGTTAAGTGAAATGAGCCAGGCAGAAAATGGCAGACACTATTTGAGTCTACTTACATGAAGTGCTGAGAAATGTCAGGTTCATAGAGACAGAGGAGGAACAATGGGTGCTGGGGCCTGAGGAGGAATGAATAATTATGTTCTTTTGCAAGGAAGGTAGCAACTAACACGTACCAGAAGGAAGGCATTTCGACACACCAACCTTACAGACAAAACCGAATCATGTTACACGAACTTTACCGTAAATTTGTTCTTAAACTAAGAAGATAAACATATCCTTGATAAAAGAACAGAAGATGGCCCATGCCAGTCAACTCAATCCTGGTCCTCCACTGATGGAGTGAACATGAGCCTGGAATAGCCAAAGGGAAAATTCCACATGCAAAGAAGAAGACCTCAGAGGAGCAGCTGTGAGAGCCACAGGAAGGCACTCTACAGGGGCTGGCGGTGAGCACGCGGAACACCAGGGACCTTCTCAGCTAGGCTGTAAGTGAGCAGGTGACATGGGATCCAGGGCACCAGCCAATAATGGGCGCAGGCCCACACTCACAGGCGCTTCTCACCAGACAGAGCACACCGGAGAATACTGCTACCAATGACAAGGTGAAAGTTCTAATAGCGTGGAAAACTGACTCATTTGTGTGCAGTCGTGGGGAGTGTGGTCCCTAGGCCTGGAGCATGCTGGGTAAGCCCTCTCCACAGAGCAACACCCCTCAACCCTCTCGGGACAGTTTTGAAAGAGACTTCAGAAAGTCTCGTTTCTCTGTAAGTCAACAGAAGCACATCATCCACACCTGTCCATCTGGAGAAAACCAAAGACCACAGAGTCCCTGAGGCTCCCAGACTTAAGCTGGAAGACACCCCTCATTCTACAAACATTCTGAGCCACGCTGGGGGAAGGCACCCAACACCTTTGTTCCACCTTTCTTCAGCACTCATCTCCTGATGCGAAGACACCCACAGACACAAGTCATTTAAATGCTGAGACACCACAATGAGCACCTTGCCTGGCTCGCCTCCCTGACTCGTCATCCAGGAAGCATCTTGCACAAAATGCCCAAAAGTCCATGGACCCAGCGGCAGAGCAGCTCTGACCTGAATACATGTTCTGGGTGGTGGAAAGGACAGTAAGAGCCACTTGGGTCCTGAGGTCAGGTACAGGCCTCTCCACTGCCCCAAACTTCCTGGGCTGTGGCTAGCCTATTTGACCCTGGTCCTGGCAGAAGAGCCAGGATCCACCCACGCCACCAGGAGAGCAGAACTGTGAGGTGAGCTTCGATCATGCTGCTCTCACTAAATTAGACGGAAGTGGGCTATTGTGAGAAGAGTCACACAGAGGTGGTTAAAGGCTGTCACCATCCACTCATCCGAAATAAAACCTATCCCATTAAGAACACGGCAGAGGCAGCCCATCTCCAGCACTGTGCTCCGGGTCAGCCGGGCTGTCAGAAGATAAGGGTTTAAAATTGAAAATCAAAGAGCCACTGCACAGTTTTAGACAAAGGAAATGATGAGTGCGGGGGCAGATGTCAAATTCACCCACATGAAGAGCTGCTCCCAACGGGCATCGGGATCCCTAATAGAAGTCACTCCTGATTTCTTGTCCTCAAGCAATGTTCGAGCACAAGAAGACCAAGGCTGCTTCCTTGACCAGGCTGTGCTGGCTGAGTCCCTGACTGGACCAGTGCTGTCTCCCCAGTTGAGGAGTACCTGACAAAACCAACTTCACTGTCACAAAAAGCTACCTGCCCCATTCTCGGCTTTTGCCCTACAAGTCTAGAATCATCCCCAACCTGGAAGGAATGGACCAAATGAAGCAGAACTCACACTTAGCTGGCTAAGGAATTATCGTCTTTAGGATGATGGGAACCCACCAAACCTTGGTGTCAGGCATCTGGGTTGGGCCACCAGGAAAGTTGGGTAGCCTCAGAAAATATCAGGTATGGATAGCACCTTAGGAAGAGAGGCCTCCTCACTCAGGCAAGAGTGCCCAGGAAAAAAAAAAGCATATTCCTACCTAGCTAAGGTGCTAGCTAACCATAGTTTCTGTTACAAGTTTCAGAGCTTGCAAGAGTTCAGGGTCAGTCTGGGTACCCCAGAATTATAAAAACGGGAGGGGATCTGGCTTAATGGTTGAGAACTTGCCTAGCATATGCAAGACTTTTCCTCAAGAAAAAAAAATGCAGAGTTGCTGGAATTCTAAGTACAGGACCCTCAGCCTGCAGCCTGCATGCAGATAGGTACCTGCAGGTCCTCAGCAGATGGTGATCCAGAGCCCCAGCAGCCAACGGCACAACAGAAGGGGCCTCTGCTTAGGCTACCTGTCCACGGCTCTATGACATCACCCCCTCCTCCTTTTTCAGTGGCATTCTAGCTACATGAGACTAACCATATATCAATCACTTTTCACTTGAAAACAGGCCATTCTGAAAAGCACATTAAGAGATGGCCAGATTGATCCAGTACATACATTTGAACCCATCAGCTTCTTATGTCGTTCCCAAAGCCAAGTATATTGACTGCCTCGTTAGAAGCCTTCAATTGATTTCCGGTGTGATCTCTCCACTTAAGGGCTAGGCTCACAGACCCTGGAGTCTTCCTCACTGACCCCCGACAAAAGGGCATGTCTCGCTCCTCCTTCCCTTACCAACTCTGTGTACATCTCCTAAGGCCGCCACCTCCCAGGAGCCAGCTCTGCCCGTGTGCACCTCTGCCTCTGGATCTGGGCTGCCCTTGGGCAGCACGGTCCTCTGTTCGCTGCCCTCCACAAAGCTGGCCAAGCTTGGGCTCCACTGGCTGGAGACAGCCTGGACCATAGTTCTTCTCCTCGACCCCCACGCCCTCTCTGTAAGCAGAGGAATCCAGAGTGAACAATGTGGAAAATGAGGCATCCCGTGGGATGGTACGAGGAGCAGACTGTTGATAAAATAAACTCCAAGCCTCAAGCTTGGACACAGACCTCAGGGCCAGCTTCCTCTCCTCTCTCCATCAGACTTTTGACCCTGTGAGTTCAGACCATGCGATTTCCCAGCAGTGGGCAGGACAGAGCCAGGTCTCTCTACAGATCCCCACTGATGGGAAGAGGTTAATTCCTAACAGTGCCCACCAACTAGGCCCCAAGGGGCCAAGCACTGACTGATACAGACATCCTAAAGAGACCAGGCAGGCTAAGCCAGGTTGGCTGGTTTATTTCATTTTATGATTCTCTTCTTCACAAGCATACAAAGAGGGGCCAGAGAGAGAGTTCAGTGGTTAAGAGTTTTGGCTGCTCTTCCAGAGGACCCAGGTTCAATTCCCAGCACCCACAGAGATTCATAACCATCTGACATTCTAGTTCCATGTACTCCAATATCCTATGCTGGCCTCCTCAGGCCCAGACAAACATGCAGGCAAAATGTTCTTATACATAAAAATATTTTAACTAAGAAAAGAAAAAAAGATGATGAACCAGTATTAATGGCTATAATGTCTTAAAGATTCTACATTTAAAAGGTTAAAAAATAATAATAAAATTTAAAATCAAACAAGTGGAATGGGAAATGACTTAGGAACCTAAACTAGCAAGAATAACACCTACCACTGGCCAGGAGACACTACTAAGAACCCACAGCAGTGGGTAGCTGCTGCAGTGGATACTCCGACACCAAAGCTACAGGGACCAAGGAAACAACCAAGGGCTATGCATCGCAGGGTCTGGGGCTCCCCTTGAGGAATGGAGTCTTGTATGAATGGTGTGGCCAGGAAGCACATGTCGTCCCAGCCAGAGAGGGATCTTCCTTTGGCTAACCACCATCGCAGTACCATATTAGGGTCCATCTACACCGCTGACCCTCCACAGCCTCCGACTCCCTGCTGTACTTGTCCCCACTACACACCTCCTGTGCACTACTACTACCTCACGGTGCAGAGGCTGCAGCATGGCATGGAAGAGGTAGAGGTCACCAGAAGTCACCCAGCATCTTGCTGGCTTGGAAGTCCCCACCATCACTACTACATATCCACTGAAATCACCCAAGGAGTTGGCTGCCTGTTGCTTCTTCTAGAGAGCAGAATGTAGAACAGGCCTCTAAGATTCCGTGGATGAGTGTCCATGGGCAGGTTCTAGTAGGACCACTGCCCTGGCCTGGAGAAGCCTTAATACAAGACTCGTTCCCTGCCACCCACTCCAGTCACACAAAAACAAAGCACGCTCTCTCTGACCAGCACCTGCTCCTACTTCGGAGCAGATGGAGTGGCCTGGGGGCTGCTGGGGATGTGCATGCTCATGTACGAAGATGTCTACTGATCATGAAGCCTGTCCCCAAGGAGCATGCAATTAACCAAGACTCTCCCCACAGTGGGCAAGTATCCAATGGAATAAACAGCCAACAGGAGGGGCCAGAATGGACAAGTCCACAGTCAATTAAACCAACAACCGAACAGGCAAAGTGACCGACCAGTCTCCATATGCAAAAGCCAGCAGGTTTGTAGTAACTTCCATATCAGCTAGAAAATGGTGCAAAGGAAGGCAGTGATCCCAGGGACAGCAACGACAGCTCTGCAGTCTGACTGGAAACAGTCTGACAACTAACGAGGTAACAACCGTATTTAAACCAAACGGCAAAGCCCCAGTGAAGGATGCAAAGAATCAAAAGACTCAGCCGAGGAGGAAATGAAAGAAGGTGTCTCTTCCGGCCTGTATCAACCTACAGAGCCAACCCAGCTGACATCCCTAGCAGGCTGGGAATAAGTTAGCTTCCTCTAAAGTTTATCCACCAATGGACCACACAGCAAAGACTGAGAGCTAAGGGAGTCACCATGTTCACAAGATGCTTCCCCAGGTTATACGGACAGTAACAACTGCAGCCAAGGGGGAACTCTCACATCAGGCTAACCGCCTACACAGGACTCAGTCCCAGAAGTCCATCACAGGCTGGGGAGCCTTTGACACCTGCCATTGGGTCACCCATGCTTTGTAAGTGACCCCAATAAACTCATTGGTTCTCTCAGTCTGATTTGGGTGAGACTATTCCTTTGGTCTGCCGTGGGTTCCCCATCTGGAATGAATAGCCACTGTTCACATCTCCCCAGGAAAAGTCACAAAGCAAAAAGTCTGGGGTGGGGGAGATGGAAAAAGAAGAAAAACAAAGAGGCCATGAGGCTGAAATAACAAAGCAGTCCCATGCTTACGTGACATTTCTGTCGATAAATATGAGCCATGGCGTGTCCACTAAATTCCGATATGTGATGTCACAACTGCTGCGGGAAGGGTACCCCACAATGGTCTCACAAGGAAAGTCACAGCTGGTGCAGGAGAACTGTCTGTATTCTGTCAATCATGTTATAAATAAACGCTGATTGGCCAGGCAGGAAATATAGGCGGGAAAACCAGACAGGAAGTAAAAATGATGTAATGAGAACAGGAGAATTCTGGGAAGGAAGAAGTTGATTCCTCCTACTCCTGCCCAGACCACGGAAGCAGCAGGATATGATCTGCACCACTGAAAAAAGGTACTGAGCCACATGGCTAACATAGATCAGAAAAATGGGTTAATGAAGATGTGAGAGTTATCCAGTGAGAGGATAGAGCTAATGGGCCAATCAGCTTATAACTTATGGAGACCTATGTGTGATTTTCTTTGGGGCTAAACAGTTGTGGGGTACCAGGTGGGACAGAAACCCCAACAAACAAGCAGGCCCCGTTCAATGTTACAACAGCAGTGCTAACAGCCGATACTGCCCTAAGAATGAGCAAATAAATCAGAGCATCTAGACATGTGGGGAAGTCACCCAGAACACCTCAAGCTAACTACACATGCTGCGATGATTACCATAGTGAACCTGAAGGATCTGGGATTGCTGAGTAGACGAGCCACGAGGCACATCTGTGGGGGATTGTCCTGATTAGGTCAAGAGAAGCCGAAGATTCACCCACTGGTGTCAGGAGCCATCCCATGAGCCAGGGTCCCAGGTTGGGTACACAGGACAAAGCCAGTTGAGGATCAGCATTCATCTCCCTTGACCAGCTGCCCTCAGCTCCTGCCACCGTGAAGGACTGTACCCACAAAATCGGAACCAAAATGAGCCCACTCACCCTTAAGTTGTTTTTGTGTTTTATTTTTGCATTTTATCACAATGTGCAAAATAACAAATAACCACTTGCTATATATTCAAGCCCTTGGATTAGTTAACAAGCCTACATCTTGAAGAGGGAGGGCGGGAGGTAACTCAATGCTAGAGTGTAGGCTTACTTGCATGAGACCCTGGATTCAACCCCTATTACCAAAAAAAAAGAAGTAAGATATCAAAGCAGAGATACAGAGATGGCTCGTGAATAAATAACATTCAGGAACTGAATGTTCATGTGGAAAAAATGTATCTTCAATTCACACATATCTAAAGATGAATAAGATGAATAAGAAAAGATGGGAACGTAAAACTGTTGGGTATTTAAAGGAACTAGGAAGCCAGACATGGTGCCCTATACCCGTGTCACCAACACTCAAGAGGTAGGGTTGAGAGCTCAAGGTCATCTTTGGGAAAAATGAGTCCAAGGCCAACCTTGGACTACATGAGACCCTGTCAATAAATGAAAATAAAAATGGAGAGTGTTTATCTGCACTTAGGGATGTCTCATCAGTAAAATAAAATAAAAAAAAAAACAGGAGCCATAAAAGAAATGTTTGACAGGATAAAACAAAAAATCACAAGATTTTGCATTGCCAAAGATGTCATTAAACAGGATTGAGGAAAACAGACATCTGAAGAAAAATATCTGCAGTGCCCATGACAAATGAGACACAGTCCTGGTGCGCTAAACACACCAATAAATTGATGAGAAAACACTGAACAAATCAGCAGGAAAACAGGCGACAGTGAAAGAAGAAATTCAAATTCTTAATACGTCTAAGAATCCGGCTTGTGATTGTTCACCGTTTGTGCTTTTTGACAAATGTTTTTAACTGTGTTTTTGTGTGTGTGTGTGTGTATGTATGTGTGTGTGCACACGTGTGCATAGAGGCAGGAGGAGGAAGCTGTGCCACTGTCTGCCTTACTTCTTTGAGGCAGGGTCTCTCCCTGGACCTGGAGCTCAACTAGCTACCAGCAAGCCCCAGCAATCCTTTTGTCTCTCTCTCTCTCTCTCTCTCTGTCTGCCCACAAGTATTATAATTACATGTGTAATAAGCCACACATGGCTTTTTATGTGGGTGGGAGGAATCCGAAGTCAGATCCTCATGGCTGTACAGCAACACTCTCTCCCCTAAGCTTTATCTCTGGCCTCTGTTCATAATTTTAAAAGCAGTACAGTGAAAAACAAGTTTAATGTATGTATGTATGTATATATATGATGTTTATATTATATAATGTAAAATGAAATTATATATGTAATTATCATATCATGTTATGCTATATAATATATATATATATATATATATATATATATATATATATATATATATAATATCTGGGGTATCTGCCAAGGGGATGCCAAAGACAAGTCACTGTGAATACTGCCCATGCTCTTTCCTAAATCTGTGCCTAATGACAAAAGTCAACTTGCAAATTAGGCACCAAAAGAGCTAATAATGAAATAAAACAATTAGAACAGTCTTCTAAAGTGTTACATGAATATTCCATCTCCTCTCCATCTATGCCCCTTCTCAGATCCAGATAAATAGGTCTATTTTAGGACTGCTGGACCATGGGTGACTGAAATCCAGAATTGGGAATATTCGCTGAGACTTATCTGAGTCTGCGACCCAAGTTTAAATGAAAAGGCCATGCTTCATATAGAACACACATGAAGTAACTCTATCTTCTCAACTGTATATGGTTTTATTTGGTATCTGAAAGACTTTTGTGCATGACACAAGGTTTACATAGAGGGAGTGAGTGTTGGAATTTTCCACTTATGACATCCCATTGCTCAGATAGTTTCAGAGTTTGAACCATTCAGATGAGGAATGCTCAACCATTAACTTGATCTCATTTTGTTGACAATATTAAAAATGATAAATATGTATATATTCACATAAAACATAAGTTTAAAAAAACTCCCATAGAAAAAGAAAAAAATTATACACCTAACTGACAATATCTGTCATGCAGGGATTAAATGGGGTGGGTCATATTTTTAGTTATTTATTTCTGAGCTTTGAATTTTATAATTATTGCATATTAATTTCATAACCAGAAAAAAATAAGTGGAAAAAACTGCTTATACAAAATGAAAGGCAAAGGGCTCCTGAGTCCAGAAAGTGCTGGATGCCCTGTCCCTTGAGGACCAAGGTCTTGTCAACCTCCAGATCTGACGCCAGAAAACGGCTCTCTGTGTCTCCTCCAAAGACAGAGGATAATTGCTAGAGGAGGCAGGCTTTCACAGAAAGGGCTGTCACATCTGTTTATCTTCATTATTAGCCCTTTGTTGTTAGATAATGAAACAATAGACAAATCTCTACCTCCCACAAACAGCACAAGGCCAGAGCTTGCTGGGAGTCAATTCTGCTTCACTCTTCCTGAGCCTTTGGGTGCGGCTGAAAGGAATAAATCACTCCTGCCTCAAGTGACCCTGTGACCCAGGAAGCTGAGGTCCTGCGCCTCCCTCTGCTTCAGGGTAAGTGGATGCTGCCCCCAGACATGGACCCCACCCCCAGGCCCACAGCCTCTGGTCTTTAAGACATCTGAGTGTTGGGGGATGAGCTGCTTTAAAATTCATCACCAGAGGTCCCCATGCAATGTGCTTCCATGCATAGAAAACGGCTACAAAGTCCACTTTGCAGGAATTGATGCAAATTGTTCCATTTTAAGTTCCTCAACCAGAGGAAATCTAAAAGCTCTTGCTTCCAGCCCAGCAGAGCGGGTTCAGGAATCCATCGCTTCTGCAGAAGGAGGACAAAGATTCTCCTGGGGAACAGGACAAGGCAGCTTTTCCTGAGATGCTCAGGGTTGCTGCCAGCGACTCTGGTTGTCAGGACGCCAGCCAGGCTCCAAAGGCTCCTATCGGTGATCGCCTGACCCAGATGCCCTCTGTGGCTCCGTCTATGCCAAGTGACGGGGGAAATTAATTGCATCTTTAAGAGCACAAGAGCTCGGGGTTCTAGTCAGGAGTCCATCTAGGGGTGAGGGTGTCTCCCTGGAACACCACAGAGTCTGAAAAACTTCCCACGGGGCTAGCCAGAAGTCCTCGCTTTCCCCTCCAGACACCACCAGCCAAGTTAGAGCCAAATTCCACAGGGCAGTTGCGTGGGTGCAGTAGGCATGAGGTACTGCAGGTCCATGCTCAGAGGTGTCATCCACGAGAGAGAAGACAGAGGGAGGGGCTCAGGAAAGAACATGTGTGGGGAGGGAGAGATAGTAGCATCTCTGGGGTTCTCTGGCCAGCCAGCCTAGCCTACTCTACACGTTCAAGGCCAACAGAAAAATAAGGTAAGCTGGGTGGCAGTGGTGGTGCATGCCTTTAATCCCAGCACTTGAGAAGCAGAGGCAGGCAAATCTGGTGTAGGAGGTCCTTCTATTTGTGTGTTGCTTTTATTTGTTAATTAATAAAGACACTGCTTGGCCTGATAGGGCAGAACAATTTAGGTAGGCAGAGACGACAGAACTAAATTCTGGGAGGAAGGAAGCAGAGTCAGAGAGAGAGAGCCGTCATGAAGCTGCCAGGTCAGACATGCTGAATCTTTCCCAGTAAGCCACGACCTCGTGGTGACATACAGATTATTAGAAATGGGTTGAATCAAGATGTGAGAGTTAGTCAATAAGAGGCTAGAGATAATGGTCCAGGCAGTGTTTAAATGAATACAGTTTCTGTGTGATTATTTCGGGGGTTAAGCTAGCTGGGTAGCTGGAAAGAACAAGGGCCCCCTTCCTCATATAACACAAATCACTAAGTTCTAGGCTAGCCTGGTCTATAGAGTGAGTTCCAGGACAGTCAGGGCTACACAGGGAAACCCTGTCTCAAAAACAAAAGAAAAGAAAAAGAAGGGAGAGAGGAACAGAGGGAGGAAGGGAGGGGCAGAGAGAGAGGAGAGAGAATCAAGGCGGGTGGCGCCTGAGGAACAACACCCAAGGTTGAACTCTGACCCCCATATGCACATAAACACAAGTACACACACCAAAAGGAATAAAAAGAGGGAAGGAGGAAATGAAGGAAGAAGGGAAGAAAGGCAACACAGGGATGCTCAGCCAGGAAGAAAACCCCAACCTCTCACACTGCTCATGGCAATAAAACATTCCTGGGGTCCCCTAAAGCGTGAAGATTTTGCTCAGCAATTCTATTTCAGGGAATGTATCACAAGGATGAACAAAGAGAAAGAGGATGAGGAGCAGGAGAGAAAAGAAGAGGAAGGGGAAAGAAACATGGAGAACGAAACCTTCCAAACAGAGCAAGCTCAGCATCCAGCCCTGGGGACCAGATCCGTGTGACAGCTGAGAGGCCAGGGTGCAGGAAGCGGGGGTCTGTGAACACAGACAGGGCCTCTGAGAGAGCGGAGGAGACAAGGCGCTGGCAGCTGTGTGCCCGAGCTCAAGGGAAGGAAGCGCTGAATTTGGCCCCAGGAGGAAAGAGTTCCATGTCTCAGAGTCCTATTTTTCCCTAATGCACTGAATTGTATATATGTAATAACTAAAAATAACATTTTTTAAAATAAAAATGTTCTTACCAAAGCTGCTTGAATGCTAAAATGAGCCTGAGGCATAGGAAATTGCCTATATTTGATCACTTTGCCACATAAAAATAACAGTTTCATATGGCTCTATCTAATTTTGCCAAAACTCCAGAGAAGTGGCAGGACCCCCAGGAATGGGCTCCTCTGACAGGCTTTCGGAGCAAGTGGGGAACTCGGACTCACCCAGGGTCCCTGCACCAGTCATCTTTCAATCATTGTCATGACACCACTGAGAGAACGGACTTACGAAGAGAATGCGCGTGTTCCCGCCACAGTTTCCACGGGCTGCGGTCTGTAAGCAGATGCACCCATTGCTTCGGGTCTCAGGTGGGTGTGCCAGGCGGCACTCCTGAGAAAACTACGCCCCTCATGACCAAGAAGAGAAAGGGGACACAGTCCCACAATCCCCTGTGGAGGAACACCTGCCTCCAGTGGCCTAAGGGACTCCCACTCAGGAACCCTCTTCTAAAAGGCCCACAGTACCTCCCCACAGCAGAACGTTAGGATCGAGCTGTTAACACAGGGGCAGACCTTTGTGGTACTTCTATTCGAGCTACCACAGTTCCCAGGAGAGTGGTCTTCTGTCTTCCAGGGGACACACTTCCTGTTTCTAGCCCACCCCTAGCTTCCTCCGTCCCACACAACACAGCCCCATATACGGATTCCCATGTCACTCAGCACTCCCATGCCCTGGCAAAGGGTGGCACTGCTGCTGCAGGCAGGAGGAGCTAATGAGGTTTAGGCACCGCCACCTGGCCAGGCTGCAGGGACAGCTTGGGTCCCTGGCAGACCCAGCTGACCCTCCACTGAACCAGACCCACCCTTTCAGGCTTCACAACAGGCCTGAGTCCCTTTACAGGACTATCCGATCTTCTCCCTTCCACTTCATTCTGTGCCTCTGCTAAACAACAGGGGGAGACCGCTACGGAATTTAAAGAAACCGAAGCTGCCATCTGTAGCCCAGGGTTTCAGCTGCTGGGTTCAGTTTTAACGCAGCCCCCTTCTGTAGGAAGCAAGCAGATAAAGCAGTGTGCGCATGGGCATAAATCGCCAGCCCCAGCACAACCCGCGCAGACACCCAGCTCCTTCTGCCTCTTGGCTTGACCAGCAAGCACACATGAGCCTTTTGTCTACTAGGATCGATATTTTTTAAAAAAGACCCCTGTGGCTCCAGGGATTAATCATAAGAGAGAAGCAGAGGTCAGAGGCACAGCTGTCCAAAGTCATCAGAAAAATGAAAAGTAGCCTTCCCCTGAGTGGGGTGGGCAGGGTGGTTCAATTCCCCCGGGCACCAGATACCAGAAAATGGACAATATGCTCTTGTGGCTAGGTTTATTTCCCCTGGCAATGATTTCTAAGTAAGGGCAGAGACTGTATCAGAGAAAATTGTTTTCAAGCAACCAGATACTTGGGGCATACAAAAATATATATTCTAAATGTTATGTCTTGGACCTTACACACACACTCCCCAAAGTCAAAGGATTGAGTGCTTGGTCCCCAAATGCTCCATCCGAGGTAGAGATGACCAGATGGTGAGGACTCTGACCTCGTTAATGGATTCATCTACTGACGGAACAATAGTTCAGAGGGCTTCAGAGGGACGGGCTCTGCTCAAAAGGTGAATTCACCTGATTTCAAGGCCGCCATGAAGAGCTTTGTTTGACATTTGCCTTCTTGGCGAGTCTCTGCCTTGCCAGTAGCCCACAGCAATAGGACCAAGACGTTGAAATCCCTGAAACCATGAGTCCTCTCCCCTTCTGAGCCCTCTCTGCTTTGGGTAATCTGTCACAGAAGTGGAATCTGGCTACTTCAACTAGACAAAACCGCCCCTGTTTTCTTGGAAGCAGTACAAGATGTCCAATGGGGGTTCTCCATCTCAGGAGCTGGAGCTGAATGATGTCATGGACAAAGGTTCTACTACCAAGGGATACACAGCAATAGGACTGAACCTGACTCAACCTGAGATTTTATGGGGGTGCTGTACTGTTTTGTGGGTGTGTATATGTATGTGTATGTAGTGCCCATGTGCTTGCAGGTACATAGGCTCGTGTGTGGGAATGCATTTGGAGGCCCAAGGCTTAGCGTCAAATGTATTTCTGATCACTTCCTACCTTATATGGAGAGAGAGGGCCTCTGACTCGAACCTCCCGATTTGGCTAGTCCAGCCAGCCAGCTGGCACCAGGGATCCAGCTCCCACCTCCCAGGGGGCAAGGTTACATGTGACCACTGGAGTGCTGGGTCCTCGTGCTTGTTCGTGTTTGCCCGTGCTTATCTGGCAAATGTGTTGCCACAGCAACCAGTTCCCCAGCTTCAGTTTTATGGTTTTTGAAGATTTGAGATGTCCAGGAAAATGACAATATGCTTATCACAAGGTATGAAATAAGACCAGTCCATTATAACTAAGTAAGTCCACATTTGCTTCTCCTTCCCTCCGTTTTACCAAATGGCCCTTTTCTGTTCCCAGATCCTATCCAGAACTCCCCATCACACTCAGTGATCTGCCTCCTCGTGGCCGTGACAGCTGCTCAGACCTTCCTTATGATGACCTCCACCAATGGTTCTCAACCTTCCTCATGTTGCTACCCTTTAGTGCAGTTCCTCAGGTTCTGGTGACCTTCAACCATAAAGTTACTTTGTTGCTACTTCATAACTGTAATTTTGGTACTATTAGGAATCAACATAAACATCTGATATGCAGGATATCTGGTATATGACCCTCAAAGGAGTTGCAACCCACAGGTTGAAAATCACTGATCTAGTCAACAGTTAAGGTAGTGTGCCAGATGTCGCTCATCTGGACCTGTCTAAAGGGCTTCTTTCTCGTGTCTACATAGTGGTTAAGGGTCCAGGAAGAGAAACCTCAGCATCCCGGCTCCCTTCTCAGCACATGATACCAGGTATGCATATTGTCAGCAGCTCACTGAGGATGGGGCAGGATTTGTGGATTCTGCACCAAGTAGCACCTCAGTTTCCCCTCTGCACACTGGGCTTTGGCAAGAGGGTGAAGTCCACCCTTGAGGAGTATAACCAGCGCCACCTAGTTTGCTCCTGTCAGCAATGGGCTGTGTGCCATCCTGCGGTACCCCAAGCTTGACCTTTTAGTCACATATCCCAACACACATCCAGAGTTCCGAGAGGGCAGAGGCCAGTCTTTCCCTATTCTGCCTTTGGTATGTGTGCCAAAACCCAGAAAAAAACATCACTGAGCTTTTCAATACAAATGAGAATTTTTGGCCTCTGAGAGGGCAACACAGTTAAGGTGAATTTCCGGCTAGAGTCCGGCTCCTCTGTTTATTGTCCAGGGCAAAACAACTGTTGGTAACACTGTAGTCAAGGAAGGGAGAATTAAAAAGGAGTAACATTCTGGACAAATTCACCCCTTGAGTTTGATCAACAATCGCCACACAGGTAGATGCAGGGACCTGAGACAGAAAGCACAAACATACTAAGAGAATTTCCTTTCTACACTTCAGTTCCGGTATTCTGTGTGTTAGTGTGTGTGTGTTAGTGTATGTGTGTGTGTGTTTATGAGAGAGAGAGAGAGAGAGAGAGAGAGAGAGAGAGTCCTGCTTATAAAATTCCAGCCAGGGTCAGGACACCATCCCGCCCCCTAAAAGTAGAACATCATCCATATCATAAACACGTACTCTTGTGGATGCACATCCTCAGGAAGAGAGCTGTGGGGCCTCTCTGTGGAGGCTCGCTCCTGAGGGCCCCAGGTGTTCTGGAGACGAGACAACCCCAGGTTCCAGGCCTAGGGAATAGCAAGCCAATATTCTGCCCATCCAGGTGGATCGTTAGAATGCTCTTTCTGAGCCCCAGGCCATACTGATTAAATGACTGCACTTTTTGATACCAAGATTGTGTGAAGTGGCCCGGAGTGAAGCCAGGGACACAGAGC
>JABTXL010001975.1:3605088-3639758 GCA_025134845.1 Neodon shergylaensis | reverse complement strand
GAGAGAGAGAGAGAGAGAGAGAGAGAGAGAGAGAGAGAGAGAGAGAGATAGTTTAATGCCCTGGCACTCAAAAGAGAAAAATGTTCCCAGGGAAATCTTTACCACAAAGTGAAGCATGGCGGGATATGGGTTAAGAAAACTGACCATACATGGTGCCATTCCCTGGAGAAACATATGCCAAGACAGACTCACTCCTGCCTCTGGGGCACAAGATATATCTAGGACCAACAGCCAGAATCAGTCTGCCCATCCATCAATCAAACAGTAGCTATCACGGTCACCAGCCAGAACCAGAACCATACCCAGCTATGGGTCCTGTGACACCAGTTATCTGAGACATAGCAGGCAGATTAGAGGTAACACACACGTGTGCACACACCTGCACATGCACACCCCATCTGTGACCATACTGGCTGAGGAATGTGTGCAAACATCCAGATTCTACTTCTTCCTCGCTGTCACTCTGGCTAGGGAGGACGGCGGGCAGATAGATGTGCATGCCCTTCTCGGGACAAGCCTAGTCACACTGGACCTAAGACAGCCCGCAGCTGCTGGAGGGTAAGCCCACTTTCCTGAGTTCCCAACTTCTCACACACGTCTCCCTCTGCTCCACCCAGCCCGTGACAGCTGTCAGCAGCTTTGGAGAACACGGACAGATGTTACAGCACATGGCTCACTTACTACACCAAAAGACCTAAAAACATAAACTGTGTTTTATGTGAACAATGCACACACTTGCCGTCAGAGAGACCTGAGAAATCCATCATCCCCTAAATGCATGCGCTCACTCAATTGATGGTTCTCCTCTTTGGGAAACAATGGATTTCTCAAGAAGATTGCTAATCGAACCAACTGGGGAAAACCATATATCTATATCTATATATAGAGAGAGATATATAGATATTAAAATTAACAATACACACAACAGTTCAGAGTCATTCATATTTAGCACTCCCTTGCTGGAATCAATTTCAGGAATATAAAACCAAACAAATGAAACAAAAATAAAGCATCTGCATACATAAACACACATATATAAGCACTCACATCAACTGGGAATTCTAAGGCCAGCACCATCCTCCTTGTTGCATTTACTAACTAGGGTTTGTTCAGAAGTGGTTGAATGGTTCCAAACCAAGCACACCTCTCTATCTAGAGACCAGAAACGCTAATAATCCATACTCGCTTAAAGTGTAAAATGGAAAACACGTAGGACCCCAGCAATAGCAGCTGTTCAGAACGGCTCCCAGCCCTCTCCCTAATCTCCACGGCACTTGACTCCCAGCCGTCAGGCAACAGACGGTCCAAGCGCACGCTGCAAACTAACCGTATGTGCCTTGGAGGTGGGGGATGCCAAGTCCTAGCTAGGCTCATCCAGTTTATAAATACATGCCCCAGGAAATGATTCCCCCCAAAGGACACCTGGAAGAGATGTGCCTACACTCCCTCAGGCCAATGCCAGCTTCCTGGTCCTCAGCCTCGCAGCTGCAACATAAGACAAGACCAGCCACCTCCAGTGAGAAGGGAAGCCATTTAAATCAGTAAACACAGAGAACCAGGGCTCAGCACAGAGTCATCTAGTGTGGAGTTGCTTCCACTGGTTTCTCCACCAAACTGTCTTCAGATGCTGGAGTGTTCTGTTGTAACCAAACCACATCCTTTTATCATTCTTGTTTGCTCTTTCAGTCACAGAACAACAGCCGTATCTTACTTTGGAAGGGCACTGCAGCGTTCCGGAAGCATCTATGCTAGGCTCACCTCCCAAGCAAAACAGAAAAAGCCACAATCAGCCTGAAGCCACACAGGCACCCCTTGAAGCCACCGCTATCATAACAGACTCTTGGATCAATTCAGTATTGGCTTTCACTTATACCTCAAAACAACTTTAGATATAGTAAGAAAGGCTCCAAGGCAAACAACTTGCACAGGGCCCCAGGGACAGTGGCACAGCCAGGCTGGAGTCATTGTTATTCTAGATCCCACCCTCTCTTCCCACCTCCCCTTCCTCCCTCAGGAAACCAGGGCAACTTGCACTACCAGGCCAGACAGGTGGTGGAGTCAGGCAAGAGAAGGCTTTCAACAGGGAGAACTGGCCAGAACGGCCAGGCAAAAACTGACCGTCCTTGAGACACTGGGTCTGATGTGAGGTACAAGACAGGTTTAGAAACATGCAGTGGGGGCAGGGGTGTGCACAAGAGGACTCAGATAATCGGGGCACTTGCCACTAAGCAACCTGACTCATATACCCAGGTAGAAAGAAAGACCTCCCCAAGTTGTCCCTCTAACCTCAACACAGGTGAATATGCATGTGTATGCGTGAGTGCACACGCGTGTGCACACGCACACAGAGTGCATTAAAATGTAATGAAGAGTGATGAGGAACAGAATAACATATTAGAGAAAAAAGAAAAAGGAAAGAAACATCCAGATGTAGGAGAAGGGAACCTCTGGTAGCTGGGCCTGCCTGACTGAATACAATCTAGGCCAGTAAAAATTCAAAAGCCTTTTCAGTGGGAAGCCAGAAGACCATGCTGTGGGCTGGATTAGCCTCACCAGCATATTCCCTTCTGGTCTCCACAAACCACAGTGCAGTACTGTGGCTCTGTCCTCCCCGTCACCGACCTCAAGGTTCTGCACTAGGTTTCAAGGTCCGAGTGTGAAGATGTCTTGGTTCCAGCCCTAGTTTGTAGGGAAAGGCAAAGATAATGATGCCTCTGGGGTCCAGTCAGCCATTCACACCACGAGAGCACTGAGGATCTACTGTGTGCCAGGCACAATTCTGGATGCTGGGGACACAGAAGTCAACAGTCTTTACATTCATGTAGTAAGAGGCAGACAATAAACAGTGAGCAATATATGCGTGTGCATGTGAGTGTGTGTGTGTGTGAGAGAGAGAGAGAGGGGGGGGACTGGGTATTCGGTGCTAAGAAGACACAAAGCTGCATTAACGAAGGGGAAGTGATTCCAATGCATGGAGGGTGGTCAGGGAGCTGGTGTATGAACAGACAATGGAATAAATGATGGAGCAAGTCAGGCAGGCATCCGAGGAGGCCAGGAAGCAGATGAAAATGCCCAGAGGCATGATCTCAATCAAGTCCAACAGTTTGAGATCAAAGGGATAAGAGGGAAGGAGCCCACCTTAGCTGGAACCATCAAGGACGGAGACTACTGAGACTACTGCTTAGACCAAGGTAGTAGACTGTGACAGACTGGGTGGCAAAAACAAAGGCAAATCAGGTAAGGGCTGTCTGCCAGCAGCCTGGGCAGCCTTGAAGGATCACCCTTAGGGAAAGAAAACTATGGAAATCAGGTCAAGAATGCGGGCGTGGAGTAGGCAGTGGGGAATCACTAACCACTTAGGACAGTGAGATAGACCAGCATTGCCCCAACTGATGAAGGACCAGTCTCAAAATCCAACCCTAGGAAACCCCAGGGCCTGCACAGAAAGTATAATCAGGACCAGGAAGCCATCCTAGTGAGTAAAGGCACAAGCTACCAAGCCTGGTGAGCTAAGTTCATCCCCCAGGACCCACATAGTAGAAGGTCAGAATCAATTCCCAAAAGTTGTTGTTCTCTGACCTCTTACTCTGTAGCATGTATGTGCCCAAACACACACACACACACACACACCTAACCTGCACAGATGGGGTTGCCAATCTGTAATACCCACCAATGGGTGAAGTGTCACAGAGCCTGACACTATGACCTTGAGGGTGTTGTCCTCCTCGGGTCCAGACAGGGACAGAGTGGGGACCAGCTGCAGGAGAGGCGAGAAGCCAGTGCCCATGATGCTGACTCAGCCTGTGACAGCAGGCTGCTTGGAGACTCCTGCTGGCCCTGGCCCAGCTGGTGGGTGAGGCACAGACTAGGAGGAGATAGAGGCAAGATTCCCCTCTCAGAGCTGTCACTCAGCCATCCTCCAAGGAAATGAGTAAGCACCATGCTGGCCCCTGCCCCGTAGGGGCCACTGTCTCAAGGGTAACCTATGGCAGGAATGCCTACCCGCCAACCAGCGGTCACAGCGCTCTCCACCAGTGACTTACATGTCTCTCATCCTCGTGGCCACCAATAAGACAAGGAACTGGGAACAGGAAAAGAGGGCACACGGCCCAGGTTGTTACCGTACCCAGGGCACAGACTGTAGGGCAGTGAGGGCTTTGTAGGACCTCCACACCCATATCTTCCTAGGATTGGGAAGAACGCAGTGGTATCTTTGGAGACTCTCACCTGTTAAGCCACATATTCAGGGCCGAGATAAGAGAAGAACATGAGGAATAAGTTGAGGGCTAGAAGATTCGTCTGTGTCTGGGTACCACCCCATTCTGACCCTCCAACAGGCCTCAGCGACCTCTGCCCAACCTAAGCAAAGCCCTGGTTGATGCCAGCTTTGCTACCAGATGTTTTTCCTCTGAGTTCCTCAGTTTTGTCTAGGAAAAGTCAAGGTGTTTTAACACTCCCTCTCAGCCTCCAGGGGTGTGATTGGTGTCTTTTACAATTATCTTTTATTTTTATCTAGCATTTCTTAGCTCAGTTGGCGAACTGCATTACTTATGCACCTCCATTTCACAAACCATCCCCACCGATTATTAGTGTGAAACTAATATTTTATTCAATCATTTAAAAAAAAACACATTGGGGTGTACTTCAGAACTATCATAGGGATACTGATGCCAACTGGATAACAAGCTACCACTCAGACCTGGTGCTGCCTCTCCAGGGAAAGACAACCAGAAGCTAAGGTCTTCGATGACAGCTCCTTCCAGCAAGGAACAAGTCCGGCTCACACCTACTCGCCGACCATCCGATCCAGTGGAGTCCCCAAGATGGGGAAAAGCAGCAGTGGGATGAAGCTGCATGGTCCCCGACACCCCACGGATGAGGAGAGCCTGGGGGTGGTGCATTGCTATACCCAGCTCAGAAACTTCCCCAAGGGCGAGCCGACTAAGGCTGGAGTTGTCCACGGAACAGCTCACAAACAGACAGTTCCAGTTATCCGCTACTGCCTTCTATGTTGCTCTGAGTCCCTGCAGATTCCAAGTCTGTTTCCCTCCCTCCCTCTGTCCCAGAGCTCCGAAGTTCAGGAGACCCTCTGCAGCCCACTATGACCACCCAGCAATCAGAGTGCAGAGCAAAGTAGTCCAGCCACTCTCTAACCCGAGTCCCCTGCCTCCAGGCTGCTTCTGGCCAAGAAACCCCGGACTCACCTCACTGGAAAGACCCTGACCCTAAGAAAGATTGCCCATTGGTTCTTGGCACCTGCAGATGCGTACTTCAGAAAAAGTTGTTCCTTTGGGCCCTTAAAGCTTGCAGGTCTTTGTTTCTGAGACCTCTATCCTTTCTCAGAAGGTAAGCAGTATCCATAAAGGGGGGCATGGGGCTTAAGAGAATAATATGCCTGGTTTAAGAACTTCACCCTGCACAAGCCCAGGGTGAACTGGCTACATTTAAATTCAGATTTCGGTCTGGCCTCTGTCAAGTCATATACAAATAGATATCAAAGAATTAAAAGTCTTCCGAAAGTAAATTCTAAGACTAGCAGGTTCCATCAGCAGCACCCTGCAGCCAGGACAGGCCCCTGCACAGACCCACTGGTACCTGCTTCTATCCCTACCGTACTCAGGGGAAGTTCGCCCACAGCTTTGGTATATAAAGGCCTGCTGCCCATACTGTTCAGTGTAAAAACAAAGCTTGGAGAACCTGGGATCAATGTTTGCCTTCATCCTCTATGCCCAAGTCCCCTTGCCAGGTTCTACCTGCCAACAGGAAGTAGCCAGGCCGAGGGACATGTCCCTCCACTGCACCCCCAGAGAATACTGGGTGTGGAATTTTTAACTGAGTTTTTCCCCCTGGGCCTCATTATAAAGGGAAAGGGGGCGGGGGTACAGATCAATGATCGGTTGCCAGGAAGCGGAGTTGATGCCCAGCACAGGGACTTAGTATCAGTACCAAGCGGCTTTCCCCACCCAGAATGCACTAGCGGCCGGGCCAGTGAAGGGGGACCCAAGTGAGTGACCAGTTCCTCGGCTGAGACAGGTAGCCTCTCGCCAGGGCACCGCCAGCCCCTGATGACCGAGCCTCCAGCTGGTCCCTGCCGCGCCCGGCCGCTGGTCAGTGATGGGGAGGGTCCGGCGGGTCCGGAGAGAGAGGGGCGCTGGTCCGCAGCACCCCCAGGTCCCAGCGGCTGCCAGCCCTGTCCGCTATGCCCCTCCTCCGCTCCAGAACCCTACAGGGTCCGAAAGGGAGCGTTGGGACTACAGCATCCGTGCCCCCCATTGCGCCCCGGCCCCCGCGCGGAACCGAGCAACCCAGGCTGTGGTCACGGCGACTCGGACACCCCGGGCCCCCCTTACCTGCTGCTGCGTTGCGCCGCCACCCGTGACTGGGTCCGCGAGGCCGAGAGCGGGGCGCCGCCGCAGCTCTTTGTGAGCCCGCGCCGAGCCGCACACCGAGACTGCTAATGAGCCCGGGAAGCTGGATAGCGGCGGGCGCGCCCCGGACGCCGCGCACGGCACGCAGGGCCGCCTCTGCCGGGTGCACGCGGCGCGGCCCGGGAGCACCCGCACCCACACCGCCCTCGCCGCTGCCACACCGGCCGCCCCCCCACTCCTCCAGCACCCGGCCACGCGGGACGGAAACGCTTTCCGGAGAGACCCTAGGGATTCAGGACCGCGCGACCGCGCAGAGCGCAGACAAAGATGCTTCAGCGCCGAGCGCGGCGCCCCCGGGAGCGGCGGCGCAGGGACAGCAGCGGGGCGGGCAGATGAGCCCACCTGGGACCTAGGTCCTCGGGACGCGGGCTGGGGCCGGCCCCAGGAGTCGCTGTGGAGCCCTAGGGAGCACACAGATTCCTGGGAGTGGGCTGGGACCCGCCGGTTGCGGAGCCTTACAAGTCTGGTTCCCAGCGGGCAGAACAGGTGAAGGCGACGCTGCTGGTGCCGGCACCCTGCCCCTGTCGCCGCGCTGCCCCCTGGCGGGCTCCGGAGAGCGCGCGGTGCTGAGGGGCTGCGGCGACCGCGCCCTGCCCTGCCAGTTCCGCTCTGTGCGGAGTCCTGGCCAAAATCCCTGGAATCCCTAGGGGATCGCGGCCCCAGAAAGCCTTTCCTGCAGGGCAAGCCTCGTCCTGCTTCCCCACTGTCGATTCCCAGAGGCCTGCTGGCCACCAGGCCTTCTCACCCGACTCTCTGATACCTGTGTTGTCTTGGCTGTCCGGAATGGAGAAGCCCTCTAACCTCTACTACTCCCACAGAGAACCAGCTGCCCACCCCGCCCCTCCGTATAAGCAAGACTCTTGAAGCCCTTGAAGGTTGGGTAGATGCTAGTGTCACCTTTGACCTTTCCTTCCGCCCTACGTACTTGTGGCAGCCTGTGGGTCTAAGGCATACAGGGTGGCCTGTTTAAGGGGTGGGGGTTCCCCTGTCTCACTTGAGTCCCCTTTCACTTGACCTCGATTCTCTTTCTTTTTTTTCCCCCTTTTAGTGGTAGATTGGGATGAAGGCCAGGTGCCACAAGATCAGAGTGTCACTGAAAGAAGAGGGACTGGGTAGGGTGCAGAGAGCCCTTCTCTCCTGAGTAGGACCAGGAGAAAAGCTGAGTGTGGGGACAGATCTAGTAAGGACCTCCTGGGCCTGTAGCCTGTCTGCCTCCTCCCTTATCTCCTCTCCTAGGGCCCCGTCATAGCAGAGCAGCTTCAGTGGCTAGGAACCCAACAGGTTATCTCTACTCCAGACCATTCTCCCTCCTCCTGGATGTCGAGAATTAGGTCGGTACGATAAATAACCAGGCTAGCTCAAGAATAACAGCTATACTTTAATGGTTAAAGAGGGGAAACTCACACTATAAGAGTGAGAGGTCCGACTTCCAATGGTTCCAGCGGGCACCGCGCAGAGAGAGTACACACCTGTATCTCCCAGTTTTTCTTCCTGGGGTCCAGGTCGCCACGCCCCAATTAGCTGTGATTGGTTGGCAGAGTTTCCCCATCACCTGAAGGTGAACATATTTTACTGTTTATTTTACACCGCCTTAAATATTCTATTGACCCAACTGGAAAACAGTAGTTCAGCCCCAGGTTTTCGCTAAATGGAAATGGTTCCATAGTAGTGTCTGTTGAGCGTGAGGTCCAGATGTGCCCATCTGCTTAGCAGTGCAGACTTTGCACACACTAGACAAACACTCTACTTACCTACCTGGAGCTCCATCCCTATGCCCTTGAGACAGGTACTTGCCATATAGCCGAGGCTGCCTGTTAACTCGCTGTCCTCTCTCAGCCTGCTAAATGCTAGGACCACAAGCATATGGTGTCTCCCTTGGCAATCTTGCTTGGCTCTAAGGTGACCAAACCCCATAGGAAATTAGACATCTATGCCTAAAGATTCATACACAGTACCCACAATACCTTGTGTCTGAGTCGTTTGAGGTCCTGCCTCTGGGTAACTGCCTTCAAGCTTTTCCCAGACTTGTGGCACTCAGGAGCGACAGTGTCTTGTGTCCATAGAATCAAACATCCAGGCCCGGCCTCACTCTGGAGAGAATGGGTCAGCCCCACTCCTCAATGATGCTTTAAAGAAGGGAGTGGGGGACGTCCTAAGCTTGCTACAAAACTGAAAACTCCTGCCTGGAAATGAGCTCCTGAAGCAAAGAAGACCAAGCAAAATGTTTGCAGATCAATCATAGTTGATTTTACTAATAATACACATAATATTGAAAAGCGCTTCTAAAGAAAATTTGACTGAGTTAAAAATAAAATGGGCAGTTCACAGGAAAGGAAATACAAGTGACTTTTTATCTCTTTTAACACTTTCATTATATTTGGTGTGTGTGTGTGTGTGTGTGTCTGTGTGTGTGATGGTGCAGAGGTCAGAGGACAGCTTTCAGGGGTTGGCTCCCTCCTTCCACCCTGTAGTCCCAGGGATTAGACTGAGGTCATTGGTCTTGGCTGCAGGCGCCTCTGACTGATGAGCCGTCTTACCAATGTACGAGCACCTTCAAACACATGTAGAACTTGGAGTGTGTCTCCACAATGGAACACATGCATAGACCACATGTGACCCTGGCATCGCTCCCCAGCATCACAAAAGAAAAAGAAAGGAAACTGAAACTACACTAAACTGGCATTGATTTTACCTGCCGGAACCTTAAGAGCACGTTGTGTTCCAGAAGTAGGGGGGAAACTGGCAGACCCCCTCACTGCCCACAGAAGTGTAAACTGTATGACATCTAAGGAAGAAAGTTCAACTCCTATTAGAACTGCACATGCCTATTACTTTGCCTCAGTCAACTCTAACAAACCTACCGTAAGAGCTTCTTAAAGGGGAAGTTCATTTAGGCTTAGTCTCCAAGGTTTCAGTCCACTGGTCAGTTGACCTCAGTCCTGCCTGCGGGTGAACCAGGATATCATGGCAGGAAGTACACTACAGACTAATCTTCTCCCTGGAGGGACTTTAGTCCCCTTTGGAGGACATGCCTCCAACAACCAAACTTCCTCCTTCCAGACCCCACATCCTAACAGTTCCAGACTGGGGAACAAACATTTAACACATGGGCCTTTGGGAGACAGTCATCATCTAAACTGTACTACGCCCCTTAACTAATTCCAGCTTCATGTGCATTTCTATAGGAATGACAGACATGTGCAAAGGGGCTGGGAGCAGGGCCACTGTGCAGTTCATGAGTGGGGGACAGTTGTGCACACTGGGCATATCCGAGCACTGGAATTGCATGCAGTCAGAAGAGAAGGAAGAACCCTGTGGCAGAGTCACACGAGGCGTAGAACAAGGGACAGAGACGTGTGTCCGTGTATATGATTAAAGGAAAAGGATGCTGTACATAGTGACTCTCACCTGTAATCTTAGCACTTGGAAGGTGGAGGCAGGAGGATTGTGGTCAAGACCATCCAGGAGTACATAGGAAGACTGCTGTAAAAAGGAGAAGAGGGGAAAGGTTGGCTCAATAGATGATTTCATGCAACTCTAAACCTCCCCCAGGAGATCACAAGAAATGAATCAGATGCTGGCCATCCCTGGATAGATAAGGGACCAAAACAGAAATAACAGGAAGAGTTTTAGCTGGTTACCCTTTTGGCTTTTTGAAATATTGGGTATTATCTGTCCCTGACTGTTTCTTGGTTTGTTTGTTTGTTTTTGTTTTTTAATTATTCATAGCTTCAGGGCTAGGCCCTTTGGAAGCTAAAAGACCTATGACTTTTCAGCATAAAAAAGGAAGCTGCTCATCTGGCTAGGAGAAACAGAAGAGCTATGTAAAGAGACCAGGGCCCAAACTCCCTCCAGGGCATGGCCTCAATTACATAAAGACCTTCACTGGGCATTGACCGCTATAGGTTCTTTCAGTTCCCACTAGTGCCAAGCAGGAGACCAGGACACCTGAAATCTTTGGTCCCTTCCTCTGGAGAGAGAAATCAAAGTAAGTAACCTATGTATTTGGACCACAAAGGCCATGCTGGCTCCTGCCACTTAGTGGCTGTATTCATGAATTGCAGGTTTGTTGCAGGCCAGTTCCTGCAGGGCACAAGTCCCTGACCAGGTCAGATTTCCTGCAAGGTATTGTAAACCGCAACCAGACTATTCAGCTCATCATATACCATTACTTACTTCTTAAAATAACACATGCCTTTCTTGTACAGGGAAGAATATAGACATTTTGAGTTATATACTAGGAAAGATGCTTCCTTAATAAACTTCCAAGCAATAGAAAATTTTTCTTTCATTCCTATGCTGAACATATAAATAAATGCATTTGATTGACAAAGATACGTCTTTGTTCTGTGGAGCTGGCAGATCATCTCTCCTATCCCAGAGTGACTGCTCACCAGAAGCATCTCTTGGTTTCATCTCCCTTAATGCCAAGTCCTTGAGCCCCTCTTCTTCGACACCACCCCTTCATCCTTCCTTGTACAGTCTAAAGAATCATGATCCAGTCCCTAGACCTAAATCTGTCTCAACTAATATACCATGTATGGCAAGACCTCAGGCAAATCACCTAGAGCCTGTATGGCAATTTCCCTCTCTGTTCCATTTCTAGGGAGGTTGACTTCAAAAATCCCTAGCCTCTAGGATGTCCAAGGACAAATGCATGCTCAGCTGTATGCCGATGTCTTACTGTCAGGATTTAGGGCGTGACGAAATTACCCACCAGAGCACACACACTCTAGTGGGTTCTTCCACAGCCCGGAGCTTTGTGTCGAAAGACAGAGAGAGGGGGCATGGAAATGCCTTGAATGACCATGGGAGCAAAGTACCTTCCTAAAAAGCAAATACCACTGATTTCTTGGCCAAGTGGAGCATGTAAATTCTGAAAGGAAAAAAAATCAAGGCTTTATATAACAACAAAGGAACAATCATAAACACCAGAAGCCTCTGTTTCCCATCCCTCCAGATCCTGACTGCTGAATCTTATACTGTGCTTATACTGAAGGGCAAGGTGCCAAGTGGGGCAGGGGGTGAACACACCTTTACCTTGCAGGGCAGAGCCTCTAAGGAAGGAGCAGCTGTTTGGATGGATGCTAACAAAGCTGGGAAAGGCAGCTCCTTGT
The DNA here is from genome assembly GCA_025134845.1 of Neodon shergylaensis. Lineage (NCBI taxonomy): Eukaryota > Metazoa > Chordata > Mammalia > Rodentia > Cricetidae > Neodon > Neodon shergylaensis. The sequence continues at coordinate 3,628,213 of JABTXL010001975.1, read as the reverse complement.
AAGAGAAGTTGCCAACTGAGTCTGGTCAAGATGGGGTGCAAACCAGAGAGCGGGTCATAGAGATGAGGTGTGGCTCTAGGTAGCATCTTTAGTGCAGATGACAGATAATACAAACAGCAGAGTCACTGCAATACACAGTTGCTGTCCATGGTCACTGGTTCCTTCACATCTGAGATTCAACCAAGAATTGAAAATATTTGAAAAGGCAGGTCTGGGGATTTAGCCCAATAGAAGACTGCTTGGGCAGTATGGGTGAGGCTCTGGGTTTGGTTTTCAGCACCACAGACACAAGGGCAGTGTTAGGGACGGGGTTGGTTTGAAACAAATTGTATCTGTCCTGAACACATACTGATTTTTCCAGTTTTTATTCCTTAAACCATACGGAATTAAACTATTTTATAGCAGTTTTGTGATATCAGGTCTGGCAAGCTAGCTGGAGATGAAGCGAGGCATACAGAAAAGTGTGTGTTGGTTCTACGCAAGGGTTGTGCCCTTTCTTTAAAGAACCTAATCATTCTCGGCATGGTGGGCACATGCCATTAATCCCAGCGCTTGGGGGGCAGAAGCAGGCGGGTCTCTGTGAGCTTGAAGCCAGTGTGGTTTACAGAGTGAGTTCCCGGACAGTCAAGGCTACACAGAGGAATAATCTGTAGATCTTGGCACCTTCGGGGGTCCTGAGTCCCCTTGTCCTTTGTGAACGCTGGGTACAGGACAACTGTAATAACACGCTGTCACTTCCGTGTGCCCACAGGAAAGGGCTTGAGCTGTACCAGCACAAACACATACCTTGCTAGGGGAGTGGATGTAGACAGACTGGGAATAACCCTCCCATGTGAATCAGGCCAAAGCAAAGATGTCTGAGCAACAGAAGATGAGCTTCAAAGGGACCAGGACAATCCAATCAAAGCCAGCCTTCACAAGGCTGGTTGTATACAGCAACTCAGAGGAAGGAGTATCTGCCCAAGACCCCCAAAGCAGCCTGAGAGCGCTAGGTGCCTCTGTTTGGGTACCTGAGGTGAGACTCCATCTGCACCTGTGGAGATGTGTTAGAAATGACAAGATGGGCAGCCCACCAAGAGAGAGCCCCAGTCGTGGGGAGTATCTGGAGTGGCTACAGGCAGAACTTTACACCCACGCAGATCCCAGAGCTGAGAAGAGGCCCCTGGGAGACTTTACTGCCAGAGGACCAGCAGAATTCACACATCCCCAGGCTCTCTGTGGGCATGAAGAGACTGGCTATTCAAGGTCTGCAGGCCACTGTCCTGTGGTCCCTGGGGCATCCTAGCCCAGAAGAGTTTCAACCACGACAGAGAGTCTTCCTGCTGGCCACCAGGTTGCACTTCCGTGACGCTCGGGAGAAGGGAATAAGTGGCACCTCTGACTCATAACCAGAATTGAAGCAGGCAGCAAGGCAACACCCTCTGCTCTTCTTGAGCCATGGACATTGCACTACTGGACGCTTTTCCTGGAACAGGCTGCCCTTCTGGTGATTGGCTACTCAGATGTTCCCTTAGGACCCACCATCCTCATCCTCTGTCCTCTGAATTAGGATTGGGGTTTGCCCCTCCTGTGCTATTGGGATGGGCACATGAGTTGCATCCCAATAATCCATGTATTCCTTCCCTCCTCTAGGTCTAAGCTTGGGTATTTGATCCACGTCACTCCTGTCAGACTCCACCCAGTTTAGTCTTGGTCTCCCCCAACTGAAATGGTACTTGGTAGGGATGATGTGAGCATCCAGCGGGACCTGCAGAGCAACCCGCGGGAATCGTTGTCAGAGCAAAGGCAAATGAAAATGAAAGATAAACAGACAATGAGCCATGAGGACACCAACGTAGGTTCTGGAACCAACCGTGCCTGATATTCATGCCTCTAGACTTTTCAGCAATATGGGTCCATTCTGGTTTCAAGGATACTCCTGTAACCTTAAGAACCCTGGCTGACAGGTTGGGGAGGTGGCTCCGTGAATAAAATGCTTCTGTGCCAACACAAGGACCTGAGTTTGGTTCCCCAGAAGCCGTGTGAGAGCAGCTGAGTTCCGTGGTAGGCGTGAGAGCATGCAGCAATTCCATCACTGCGGGGTCAGACAGGTGGATCTCTGGAGCTTACCAATCAGTGAGCTCCAGGTTCAGTGAGAGATCCTGCCCCAAAAGGAAGATGTAGATGTGACGGGAGGAGACCTGTGACCCCAGACTCCAAACACAGAGAGGCAGAGACTGGCTAATACAGTGAGAACCTGATGGCTCGTTTTGGTTACTTGTGGTTCCTACTACCGATACATACTAGGGAGCCCCAGGGTCATGAGGTTCCAGGAAGACCAGCAACATTTGTTATCCTGGGCCTCGGGTCAGCTTTAGAAGCATTTTAAGGCGATGTGTCCTGAAGCCATAGCATCATGTTCAGAAAGGAAATGAAAGTGTAAGGTCCCTGAGTAGCAACAGTTCTAAGAGCTGCTTCAGGAGACTGGGTATACTGGGGGCCTAACTCCCGCTAAAGCCAGGCCACAGTGGCCCCAAGTTCATTGTCTCATTCCAAAGACATTTAATGGCACAGGTCCTCATGGGAGTATGCAAAACAGAACCAGGGTTGATGAAGAATTATTACAGAAAAGTAATAAATTAAAGAGTAGTGAGAAATTACACAAAGGGGGAAGGGAACAGTGAGAGAAACTCCCAGGAGTTGGGAGGGATTTTCAGTTAAGGAAAAGATGGTCGATTTCCTTCTGTCCAGTGTTTCTACAGAGCAAGCACAGAGAATGGCCACAGACAGAGGGAACCGCTTTAGATTGGTTCACTCCCTGGATGATCATGGACCAAGCCAGTGGAAGGGTCTACATGCTCTATGACGTTCATGCGCTGGTTATGAGCTGCCCACACAGGGAGGAGCAGTTGAAGCCCCCTCAGTCCATTTCTGGCTCCAGCTTTGACCACGACTGTCTGCCAGCTCTTAGTCGCTTGGCCAGCGTTGCTGCCCCTACCTTGCAGGCATCTCAAGTGCTATTGATTGCACGGTGCTGTCTTTGTTCCCCTATTTACCGAGTCGGCTTGCCCTTTACCACGGCAGAAAGTTAACTCTAACCCAGCCTCGGGGATATAGCCCCAGCCCTTCCTAGTGTCATAGTATGTTACATTCAGTTCTCGTCTTTAGGGTGGCCAGGGATGGACCTAGGTAGGAACTTGTTTTTAGCCTTCCTTACGGTGGAGTCTGTCACCGTGAGCGGCATTAGAAGCAAGAATGTATGAAAAGACAAGAGTCTTTTCTAATATATGTTCCTGGAGGGCGGGGAGGCTTTGGGGAACAGCTGGTCTGCTTATCGTTGGTACAAAGCCCTGTCCCTCCTCTTATCTGTCTAGCTTGATTATCTCATACCCACCCACAGCCCTTTTATTCATCTTCTTCAGTGCTCCAATTCGGCTGTGTTAACACCTAATCATCCTTTTAAGCCCAGGTTCTGTTGACGCTATAACATATGTAAACAGCTTGCAGCTTTCACTGTGGGCCCTCTTACCTCCCTGACTACAGAGAGCGAGCTCCTGCCCCACCCTGAAGGAAGCTTCAGAGACCTCAGTGGCTGCGACAAGAATAGTCTGATGTAAGGTGGGCCGACGGCGGCTTCCCCATTTGGCTTGACTCTTTGCTTGGGGGACACGTCTTGAGTGACTTGGAGGATGACAAGGGATTTCTGTACATTTGATATGGCTTCAATTGCACCTGTTGTTACAGATGTGGTTCAAGAACGTGCCAGATGCGTTTCCAGACTTCAGCATACAGCACGGCTCTCAGCACCGGGCCTTCTTTGCATTAATTAACTGTTTCCCTCATCTCCTCCTGTAAAGGAAGAAGTGGGCATGTTGGGGTCCAAGTGAGACTATGGCCGAGTCACCATGATCACGCTCTGGCTGGCTGGTGGGGTTTTTCCATCCTCGGGAACAGCAGGACAGTAGCTGTGAGATGCACAACAACAAGGGTCCTTTGTTCTTTCCTCTAAAACCATTCGTCCCCTTTCCTACCATGCTCTATGTCCACGAAGATGACCTACGGACTCAGGTGAGTTAGATTTTTTTCAACTTGGCACAGTCTGGGAGGCGCGAACCTCAACTGAAAAAATTGAATCCCTCCGTCAGATTGGCCTATAGGCAAGTCTGTGGGACATTTTCATGACTACTGATTGAAGTGGGAGGCCACAGCCCATTGTAGATGGTTCCACCTCTGGAAAGTGCTCCTGAGTCATGTTAGAAAGCAGGATGAGTGGGGCTGGAGAGATGGCTCAGTGGTTAAGAGCACTGCCTGCTCTTCCAAAGGTCCTGAGTTCAATTCCCAGCAACCACATGGTGGCTCACAACCATCTGCAATGGGGTCTGGTGCCTTCTTCTGGACTGCAGGCATACATACAGACAGAATGTTGTATACATAATAAATAAATATTAAAAAAAAACAAAAGAAAGAAAGCAGAATGAGCAAGCCATGATGAGTAGGCCAGTAAAAAGCACTCCTCCATGATCTCTGCTTCAGTTTCTGCCTCCAGGTTCCTTCTTTGAGTCGTGGCCCCAACTCCCTTCAACAAAGGACCATGGTGTGGGTGCGTAAGACAAAGAAACTGTTCCCTCCTCCAAGTGGCTTGTTGGTAATGGTGTTTGGCACAGCATAGAAAGCCAACTAGGGCAGGCTCTTAGCCCTCTGTCTGCTTTGCCCAGTGAGAAACAGGCTAAGAGGACAGGAGGGACTGAAGAGAGCAGTGCTGGCTTTCTCCCTGGCTTCTGCTCTCCTTACAGAGCATGGAGACTGCCTTGTGCTTCTGCTAGCCTGTAGAAACTGCCCTATGGCCCTCTCCCACAGCTTCCAGCCTCACCGGATTCTAGCGAGTACTCCCCAGCCCTTTCCTTTGGCCTGGTTGCCAACAGCTACCCTATATTGCAAACACCAGGGTGTGGGCCTTTGGATTCTTAGCCATCTCATCTTTGCTAACGGTCTTCTCACTAAATTTTCCCTTTATCTTCATTCGAAAGTTCCATGGGCTTCCTGTTGACACCTTGGCCTACTCGACTGTGGAGTGAGTGACTTAATTCATTCACCTGGTATTTCTTTGGTATCACTCTCTGAATGAAGCAGGGTTGTCCAGAAAGACAGGAGCAGTAGACAGAAGGAGAAACAAAGAGAGAGGAGGAGAGGTAACATGAGACATAGGAAGGGAAATGGCTTGTGGGATTACGGAGACAACACATCCCTCACAGGTCAACTGGGGACCCTGAGATGCAGGTCACATTATTCAGCGCAAGTGGAGGCTGAAGGAACAGTTTCTGTGGTATAGTGTAGCGATCTCCTCTTAATTGAAAATCTCTACCCTGGACTGAGGCTCATTAAAGCTGAGAAGTAAACAAAAGAAGGCTGATAAAATCAGCAACTCACAAATCTCAGGAAGTCCCTGAAACTGTCAAGACTCACAAGTTCTGTCCCCAAGGTTACATGAGCAGTAAGAATTGCTGAGGAGGCTTGACATTCTGGACAGCTGAGGTGACTTTGTGCCTTGCCCATAGCTCCAAAGAGAGCGTGTTTGTGACTTGTAATTTATGCTACCATGGGCTTTCAGTGGTACAGCTGCCCACGAGGCTCCCATGCTCCTATGTGTAGCCCTTCACCTATGTCCTTGTATGTAGCCCAGAAAGACACCTGGCTCATGGGGTCAGACTCCAGTGGAGTCATTTTTGGTCTGCCGTCAGTGACTTCTCTGGGATAAATGGATGATTAATCACAGCTCCCCAGGAACGGTCACACAACAGGTAAGCCTGGGTCTCTGATGTCCGAAGGCCATAGAAGAGCACTTTAGAGAACCCGGTTCCCCCTCCTGTGTGTGTGTTCTCTGTGGCCCGTGGCTGGTTGGCTGCACCCACCCACACTGAAGGTGCATCCTCCCCACTTAGTCCAGTGACTTTCATGCCCACTCTCCTATCCTAACACACATTCACAGACACTTACAGAGCTCACATAGCGTGAGTGAGTTCTCTGGGCATCCCAGCGCTGGGTCCCCTTGGTACCTGAAATAAACTATCACACCGTACAATCTGAACTAGGCTTTGAGGATGCCACTGAAGCAAAACAAGATGTGCTCACTGCCTTGGAGCTTTGTGCAAGAGGTGGGCATAAATGCAAACGTCACTCAAACGGGAAAATGTCAAATGAGGCAAACACAGGAGCTCCATGTCAGGAAAGTTTCTGGCGGGAGAGGGACCTGTGCTTCAGGAAGAAGGGACAGCATGCACAGAGGTACCGAAAGTGTCCACAAATATCACATAAGGAAAGTACGAAAAGAAAAACCCACGTGGAAGAGGCTAGAGAAACTGGGGCCTTTTCAGGCCGCAGGCCAGGCCTGTAAGGCCTTAGAAAAGATGTTTTTCTAATGAAGCACGGAAGCCACTGGGTATGTGAACAGTGGCTCACAAGTGTTCCGTGGCCCATGCCTTCTGAGACCCAGGCCCTCCTACAGTCCTTTCCTTTGAGTGTGGTCACTCAGTGGCTCTCTGACTTAATTCCGATTAACAGACTCCAGCAGCAGTCGTGGGGTGACCCTGCTGCCTCTGGGTTTCCGAATGGACTGTGGCTTCTATTCAGGGTACTCTTTGACCCCTCGCTTCTTACTGGCCAGCCGTCGTGCTGAGACAGTACTCGGGCAATAGAGGTGATGTCCTATGTCACATCCAGGCCTAGTGGCAATACGAGTGTGAGTCCGATGACTCATATCCGCAAGCCTGGCTCCGTTGAGCTCTCCAGTGGCTGAAACAGCACTCTCTGTAACAAAACCGCCATCTCCCGAGAGACCGAAAGCATGCGCACTGTCTCAGTTAGGACTTGTATTGCTGTGAAGAGACACCATGACCACGGCAACTTTTATAAAAGAAAATGTTTAATCGGGGCTGGCTTGGTTTCAGAGGTTTAGTCCATGATCTCGAGACAAGAAGCCTGGCAGGATACAGGCAGACATGGTGCTGGAGAAGGAGCTGAGAGTCCTACATCCTGACTCACAGGCTGCAGGAGACTGCCACACTAGGCCTAGCTGGAGCCTATGAGGACTCAAAACCCACTCCCACAGTGACACACTTCTTCCTACAAGGCCACACCTCCTAAACACATGAGTCTAAGGGGTCATTCAGATTCACTAATGAAGTCACGCCGAGCCAAGCTAGCCCTGCCTAGGCTACTAACTCACAGAAAAGGGTGATAATAAGTATTTGCTCTTTTGAGTTGTCAAGTTTGGGTATCATTTTTTTTATGCGAAGATGAATCCTGACCAATAATAATGGAACCCATCGATTTACAGGGCCGAAAGGGAAATTTGGGCTCTCAGTTTTCCTGTGACTGACGGGCTCCACTGTTTAGGGTCTGTGGTGAGTCATCGCGGCAGGGGGCATCGCGAGAACTGACTTCTCATCTTATGGAGGCTGGAAAGCAAAGAGAAAGACAAGAAGGGGCAAATGTTCCAAATCCCTCTCAAGGGCTTAGTCCTGTGGACCTAACTTCCTTCTATTAGCCCAACACCTAAAGGTTCCACAGATTCCTAGTACCCTTGGCTGGCAGCCAAGCCTGTAACGAACACACCTGAAATCACAGCAGTAGCTAGCGCCGGCTCCACCGGAGAAGCGCGTTCCATCAGCAAACAGTGAGGCCCCACTACACGCCAGGCACCTCGTAGGCGCTGACAGCAGACACTGAAGTGACTTACGTAGCTGTTTCAGAAAGGGAAGTGTAGGAGCCTGTCTTGAAGTTCAGAAGGAACGACAGAGGACACAGGAAATGGTCCTCTCCCTACAGGAGACTGGCTAGCTTGTCATGACTTAATGTCGCCAGTGTTTATTGCCCCCACCCCCGGGAACGACTGATAAGCAGATACATAGGCTCACACCCCATTCTAAAGTTGCTTTTTCTCATAGCCAAATATCCTAAGGAACACAGAGAACTCCTTTGGGTGTTTTCTTACAGCTATATGGAATTCCATGTATAAATGTGTCCTTCACCCAGCACCCCTTGACTCAATGTTGGATTGTTTACGGCCACGTGCATTACAAACTGTTGGAGTCATCACCACAGAATTCCACACTGGAAGTATCTAGAAGTGTCTCAAACCATATCAGAATGTGTAACTTTGACCAAACTTGCTAATTACCATGGCAACAGTACTGTGGACTAGAAAACTCCTCATTTACAGGTCATGGTTCAGATAACAGTGTTCAGATAACATGGTCAATACCCCACCCCCCTATACACACACCCCAAACCATCAACAGTTTTATAAAATCATTCTCATCTCTGTCAATCCAGTCAGTAAGAAATGGCAGCTGTGGGGGGGCGTGGCCTGGGGCGTGGCCTGCTTCGTTGTGTCTGAGGGAGAGGATCTTAACTGTGCTTCTACGATGCCTATAGTGCAGGTGTGCTGTAAACAGGATAATAAAGAAACAAGTACCCAAGTGCATGGCAGTCCTTCTGCCAAGTGCAGAACAGATTGCAGGGACCAGAGCGGATGCTGCAAGCCCAGTTGAAGGGGGATGGGGAGATAGAGGACGGCAGATGGACTGGAAGCTAAAGAAAGAGGCCTTTGTCAGCTGCCTGTGCGTGAGTGTGTGCATGCTCTTAGCAGGAGGGCTGGCGAGGGAGCGACCCTGCCAGGATCCTCTTCATTCTCCGGCTTGTGCAGTGAGAGAGAAGATGGTGCCCTTCCTGGAGAACCGCAGAGCTGAAGGAGGGCCAGGCTGAGGAGGAGGGTGCTCCAATATGTTTCCACGGTTGCCATGAGAACCCTGAACTTGCATTTACTATATCCTGTGCCTTCCTCCTACACCTTAGGGGAGTTTCACATTTTTAACACATGTCTGAGATTGAACATATTTCAAAGACCAAGCCAGTAAACCACACACGGAGACCTGCCAGGCCATCTATGGCGTGCGAATTGGGAGGGCTCATTTGCATGAGAAGGCAGTGGGTGGAGGCTGGGAACACCAGAGGGACCTCTCAGCCTCTCTGTGGCTGCTGGAGTAACTTCTGCTAAGGGTACACAGAGGCAGGCTGCTTGAAATTGCTTTTCCTCTCTCCTTACCGGCTTGAGATATGTTTTCTGAGGTCTTTCTGAGCCACACTGTGTGACATTGGTATTCTCCGATTGGCTGCACCAGACTCCAGCTAAGTCCTAGCGTCTGCTCTGGGTAGTGAGAAAAACAACTACAGAGAAGAAAACATAGCGGTCACAATGACATTATGTGTATCTCTTGGAGCACCAGGCCCTCACTTCAAAATAGCAGCTACGTTAGACGGGTGGTCTTCGTGTGCCCATTCATGTGGTATTTTCCCAGGAACCCCACGCTTCTCCCCATGCATCAGCTCGGAGTCTTGGCTGTGAGTACTACCCCCAGCTGGCAAAAATCAGAGCACAAACCATTTCCTGGCTTTAATGCTTCCAAAATGGAAGACAAAAAGTGAGCTGCATTTGGTCCCCTGTTCGGTACTGCAGTCAGTGGCTTTCCGAATGTTTCCCAGTCTGTAGTATGAGTATTGTCTCACAGACGATCTGGCCAACAAAACCCCAGATCTCACCCCAGATCCACTGACCCAAAAGGTCTCAGCGCAATGCAATGTTTAACTAGCCAATCACCACCCCCAACCCCAGTGAATCTGATGTACACTCAAGGCTGAGAAACCAGGGTGTTTAAGAACCACTGAGAACCAATGGCTGGGAGAGTTCTGCAAACCCCACATGGAGGGCAAGGAAGGCTGCCTAAGAGCTGACTACTGCCGCCATCACCAAATAACTGAGACTCGGTATTTTAGAAGGAAAATGGGCTCCTTTTCCCCTGGTGAGACCCTCATGGCAGATAGTAATGCGTGATTCGAGTACAAGGGAAGACACTGAGCTACCTGACTAGAGAGGACACGAGAGAGCAGGAGGGGTCCATCTGTGTCACAGCAGCCTATAGTACAGAATGTCCTGAGACCCAGCCCTCATCCTCACACAAAGGCATTCATGTCGTCACCTACCAGGTTCCGTCCCTTAAAGGCCCCACCACATTTCAGTACTGTCACACTGGGGACAAAACTTTCGTCACATGAACCCTCGGGAGACAAACCACAGCATGGGCCTCTCAGAAGCCTGGTGGGTGCAGGCAGAACCCAGCCAGGTGGGCTGAGGACAATTGGGAGGTGAGACATACAGAGCTGGTGGCAGAACTCTAAGACAATAGACAGCAGTGTGGAGGACTGAGGACAGGAGAAAAGACCTTCACAAGGCTGCTGGAACAAGGCTGCAAGCCCTCTCCCTGCTCTGGTCTCCAGCTGCATTGGCCAGAGTCACTGCATTGGTTGGAGTCACTGCATTGTCTAGAGTCACTGCATTAGCCAGAGTCACTGCATTGTCTGGAGTCACTGCATTGTCTGGAGTCACTGCATTGGCCGGAGTCACTGCATTGTCTGGAGTCACTGCATTGGCCGGAGTCACTGCATTGTCTGGAGTCACTGCATTAGCCAGAGTCACTGCATTGTCTGGAGTCACTGCATTGTCTGGAGTCACGGCATTGGCCGGAGTCACTGCATTGACCGGAGTCACTGCATTAGCCAGAGTCACTGCATTGACTGGAGTCACTGCATTGTCTGGAGTCACTGCATTGTCTGGAGTCACTGCATTGGCCGGAGTCACTGTCCTGTGGAGTGACAGTCATGAGGCAACTGCTGTTGAGACACCACTCTCAGTGATAAAAAGCACTGCCTCTGTGGGGCATCACAGATGTGGCAAATAAGATGCTAAAGCAAAGTAATGAATTCATGGCTGAGGCTGGAGATGAGAGAATCCTCAGGCCAGGGGATGTAGTGCACACCTTTGATCCTAGCACTTGGGAGTCAGAGACAGGTGATCTCTGAGTTCAAGGCCAGTCTGGTCTACATAGTGAGTTTTAAAACAGCCAGGGCTAGATAGAGAGATTCTTATTCAAAAAAGGAAGAGGAGGAGGAGGAAAGGAAGGAAGAAAGGAAGGAAGGAAGGAAGGAAGGAAGGAAGGAAGGAAGGAAGGAGGGAGGGAAGGAGGAAAGGAAGCAAGGAAGGAAGGAAGGAAGGAAGGAAGGAAGGAAGGAAGGAAGGAAGACAAAATGATATAGAGTCTTCCTTGGTCTTAAATAGTAATTTTCTCCTTTAAAAAGAAGACAAGCAGACATGGTGGCACGTGCCTGTAATCCCAACATTTCATAAACTGAGGCAGGAAGATGGCAGTGAGTTTAAGTCTCGGCTACAGAGAAAAACTCTCAAAAATACAAAGAAAGGGTCTTCGGAGATGGTTTAGAGGTTAAGAACACCAGACACTCTTACAAAAGGCCCAAGTGGTTCCAAGAACCCAGGTCAGGCAGCTCAGGGTCACCTGTAACCCCAGATCCAGTGACCTGGTGCCCCCTTCTGGCCTCTTTGTGCAACTGCACATATGCAGTGCACATAAACTCAGAAGTATCCTGGTGCCTTGCCCATTCTCCTTCCTCTCTCTCTCTCTCTCTCTCTCTCTCTCTCTCTCTCTCTCTCTCTCCCTCTCTCTCAAAAATCCCAAAACAACAACAACAAAAGTGAAACTACAGACAGAACAATGTCTATCAAAATCATCACAGTCCACTTTCAGTTCAGAACACACTGCATACAATGCACTCTCCATAATAAATAAATTCAGTGTTTTAGGATGGGATATTAAGTAATTACCAAATTATACAGTTATTAAAGAATTGTTATTAATGTAACTCTTTGCAGATGATATATAGAATCCAAAGAAACTTACATACAATGAGTTAAAAAATAATGCATAGGGGCTAGGAGAGATGGCTCAGAGGTTAAGAGTACTGGCTGCTCTCCCAAAGGACCTGGGATCGACTTCCAGCACCCACATGGCAAATCATAACCATCTGAAAGTTGGTCCCAGCTTATCCAAAGTCTTCTGACATCCAAGGGCACCAGGTCATGGTACATAGAAATATATGCAGGCAAAACACTCATTCATACAAATAAAGTTAAATCCAAAAACTTTTAAGCAATACATGATCTAACAATATTACTATCTATAAGAATAATATGTTAAAGTCAGGGTCTTCTATTCGATTCCACTGGTCGACTTCTCTGTTTTTATGCCAATACCAAGCTGTTTTCAATACTGTAGCTCTGTAATAGAGTTTGAAGTCAGGGATGGTAATGCCTCCAGATGTTCCTTTATTGTATAAGATTGTTTTGGCTATCCTGGGTTTTTTGTTTTTCCATATAAAGTTGATTATTGTCTTCTCCAGATCTGTGAAGAATTTTGATGGGATTTTGATGGGGATTGCATTGAATCTATAGATTGCTTTTGGTAGAATTGCCATTTTTACTATGTTGATCCTCCCAATCCAAGAGCAAGGGAGATCCTTCCATTTTCTGGTGTCCTCTTCTATTTCTTTCTTCAAAGACTTAAAGTTCTTGTCAAATAGATCTTTCACTTCCTTGGTCAGGTTTACCCCAAGGTATTTTATGCTCTTTAACCCACAAACCTATGAGCACCTGATTTTCGAAAAAGGAGCTAAAAGTATACAATGGAAAAAAGAGAGCATCTTCAACAAATTGTGCTGGCAAAACTGGTTGTCAATCTGTAGAAGAATGAAAATAGATCCATATCTATCACCATGCACAAAACTCAAGTCCAAGTGGATTAAAGACCTCAATATCAGTCCGAACACACTGAACCTGATAGAAGAGAAAGTGGGAAGTACTCTACAGCACGTGGGCACAGGAGACCACTTCCTACGTATAACCCCAGCAGCACAGACAGTAAGTGCCTCATTGAATAAATGGGACCTCCTGAGACTGAGAAGCTTCTGTAAAGCAAAGGACACTGTCGCTGAGACAGAAAGGCAACCCACAGACTGGGAGAAAATCTTCACCAACCCCGCAACTGACAAAGGTCTGATCTCCAAAATATATAAAGAACTCAAGAAACTAGACCGTAAAAGGCTAATCAACCCAATTATAAAATGGGGCACTGAGCTGAACAGAGATCTCTCAACAGAAGAAGTTCAAATGGCCAAAAGACACTTAAGGTCATGCTCAACTTCCTTGGCGATCAGGGAAATGCAAATCAAGACAACTTTAAGATATCATCTTACACCTGTCAGAATGGCTAAAATCAAAAACACCAATGATAGCTTTGCTGGAGAGGTTGTGGAGAAAGGGGTACACTCATCCATTGCTGGTGGGAATGCAAACTTGTGCAACCACTCTGGAAAGCAGTGTGGAGGTTTCTCAGGAAATTCGGGATCAACCTACCCCTGGACCCAGCAATACCACTCTTGGGAATATACCCAAGAGAGGCCTTATCATACAACAAAAGTATATGCTCTACTATGTTCATAGCAGCATTGTTTGTAATAGCCAGAACCTGGAAACAACCTAGATGCCCTTCAATTGAAGAATGGATGAAGAAAGTATGGAATATATACATATTAGAGTACTACTCAGCAGTAAAAAACAAGGACTTCTTGAAGTTTGCAGGCAAATGGATGGAAATAGAAAACACTATCCTGAGTGAGGTAAGCCAGACCCAAAAAGAGGAACATGGGATGTACTCACTCATATTTGGTTTCTAGCCATACATAAAGGACATTGAGCCTATAACTCAGGTTCTTAGAGAAGCTAAATAAGAAGGAGAACCCAAAGAAAAACATATAGGCATCCTCCTGAATATTAACCTTCATCAGGCGATGAAAGGAGACAGAGACAGAGACAGAGACAGAGACAGAGACCCACATTGGAGCACCGGACTGAAATCTCAAGGTCCAAATCAGGAGCAGAAGGAGAGAGAGCACGAGCAAGGAACTCAGGACCGCGAGGGGTGCACCCACACACTGAGACAATGGGGATGTTCTATCGGGAACTCACCAAGGCCAGCTGGCCTGGGTCTGAAAAAGCCTGGGATAAAACTGGTCTCGCTGAATATAGTGGACAATGAGGACCACTGAGACCTCAAGAACAATGGCAATGGGTTTTTGATCCTACTGCACCTATTGGCTTTGTGGGAGCCTAGGCAGTTTGGATGCTCACCTTACTAGACCTGGATGGAGGTGGGTGGTCCTTGGACTTCCCACAGGGCAGGGAACCCTGACTGCTCTTTGGGCTGACGAGGGAGGGGGACTTGATTGGGGGAGGGGGAGGGAAAGGGGAGGCGGAGGTGGGGAAGAGACAGAAATCTTTAATAAAAAATAAAATAAAATATATATATAATGTAAAAAAAAGATAATATGTTAAAATTGACTATAATTCTCTGTATTAACAGAAACAATTAGGCAAAATTCTAGAATAATTCCATTTTTAACATAGCACCAAAAACTATCTCATACAGAGGAATACACTCAAGTGACTCGATGGAGCGTGTAAGACAAAGTTACACAATACCATCTGAGGAATTTGACAGAATCCAGCCAAAATCCACAGGCACTTGTGCGTCAGCATGTGAGCCACACACATGTGCACTGAAACACTAGTTATAAGAAGGGCAAAGGGCTAAAACAATAGCAATCCACGATTGAGCTAGCATGTTAGTGACTGCAATCACAGGCACGGATCAGTGTGCTAGAGGGAAAATCCAGAAGTAGGCCACACATGGAGTCGTTCAGTTGTCTCTAGAAAGGAACACCGCAGGAGATGGGTCAAGGGTTCTCTAGTTACATGAACGGTCCTTGGTCAAGTAGCTATGCATGTGAAAAAAGTCAGCTCTTTCTGTTTGTACCACACACAGACATTAATTCCATTTGTAGTGTAGCTGTAAACTAACAAACTGTAGAATCAATTATAAACATTAAACTACTCTCCTACTGTTGAGATGGGCAGGAACTCTAACGTCCTGCGTGAACGACAGACATATCTGATCATTTGAATTAGAAGACTTCTGCTGGTCAGAAAATCATCACTCAAGAAGAGGCAGGCAAGGCACAGGTTGACAAAGATGTCACGCTCAAGTTTTTTGACTTTAGAGGGAACTCTAGAAAATCAGCAAGAAGAAGGCAGACACATGGTGGGAACAACCGGGCACAAGACTGGACAGGCACATCACAAACAAAAGAATGCTCAAAAAATTAGAAGCACACAGATGGTGCTCATGCGTAAAAATGAACAAAGTGTACAGCAAATCCACAGCCGGAGGCTGCAGGTGTGAGCCAGCGGTAGGGTGACTACCTGCATGTGCAGGGCCTTGAGCAGAGATTTTACCTCTAGCACTGCAGAAGGAAACAAAACCCACACCAAGTCATTGACTTTTCAGGACAACTAAAACCGAAGAGACAGAGAACTCCAAGTACTAGCCAGGACATTAACCAAAGAAGCCCTTGGAGGGCTGTAGTTTGAGTGTAGGGTGTGCAGTGTATGTGCACATGTGTGCGTGTGAGTGTGCATGTCTGTGCTCCCACAGAAACCAAAGGAGAATTCCAGTGTCCTGCTGTCGCTCTCTGCCTTATTCCCTAGAGACAGGGTCTTTCACAGGACCTGGAGTGAGGCTGATGGCCAGTATACTCGAGGGATTCTCCTGTGTAGGCGGAGTTTTCCTTCCTGGCAGTTGCTTCCATATAACCACTCTGAGGTTTGTATTAATTGTAAATGCTAGACCAATGGCTCAGGCTTATTCCTAACTAGCTCTCACATTTTAAGTTAACCCATATCCTTTATTTATGCTCCACCATGTGGCAGTACCTTTATTAACATGGCGCATTCATTTCCTGCTCCCTCTGCATCCAACTCCTTGGACTCTGCTCTTCCTCATCCCATCACTCTCAGTTTGGCTTTTCTGCCTAACTATATCCTGTTCAGCTATTGGCCAGTTGGCTTGTTCATTATGCCAATCACAGTGACATATATTCACAGAGTGTAAAGGACTGTTCCACAGAACTCCTGTGTCTGCCATATACCCCTTAGTGCTGTAATTACAGGAGCACATGCATCCAGCCCTGATAAGTTTCATGTGGGTGCTGGGATCCCAACTCAGGTGCTTACACTTGCTCAGTTAGTATTCTTACCCACTAAGCCATCTCCCCTGCCCTTACACAATAATTTTTTAAAGCTGCTTAGCAATAGCTGTAAAAGCCAAAGACTTACATCTCAATAACTCAGAAATATGCATAAAGGAATGCTCCCATTAATATTAATTGCAACTAACTAATTATAATTAATTAATTACAAGGAATTAATTCATGATTTGAAAACAACCTAAGCAGTGTATGTCATTCTGTAAACTTAAAGTTAGTTAGAGTTCAAAATAAAGTTTATAAGTGGTATTAGAAGTTAAGGACTTGGCCACCTTGAGACCTGGAGAGGGAGAAGGATTAGAATAGGTCATCGAGGGATGTGGATGCAGTGAACGATGGATTTGCTTTGTGGGGTTTCTCAGAGCATATGATTCATGCATACTTCAGAACAGCAATTACTAAAAGTCAGGACTGTGTTACAGGAGCAAATGTGAAGATAATGTCACATTATAAAATTTATGACAGGAAAATGGAAGCAATCCAACTGATATTTTTAAAATAAAACTACTTAAACGGCATGTTTATTGAAGAGCAAGCATAAGCAGGGATGCCGAGCCATCTAAGGGCTTCCTTCAGCTTCCTGGCAGAGACTGTTAGTTGCCTAGATGATGTCTCTTATCCCTCCTTCCTTGCTGCAGATGGGACGATCACATGCCTTGTTGAAAACACTCATTTTCAGGTAGGTAAGGAACTACCGTAACCTAGCTCCAACCAAAAGATGAAAAGTATGGTCTTGAGAATTTGGGCTTGTCAGACAACCAGTAAGTGTGCCTGTTGACTCTTCTCCCTCCATGTCTGAAAGGCAACTGCAGTGGCCATCCTGCCGCCATGAAAACCACAGTGGCCACCTTGCTGTAGTGAAAACAGGAGTCACCCAGGACAGAACCAGAAAACTGCAGGGCCTCAAAGCCTTCTGCACACCAGCACGACAGACACAGCATGCGGCCTGGATTTCTCTACTGCCTTTGAACAGGTTTCCTGGTTACGCAGTTTATGAAGATCTAGCTGATAAATCCACCAAACCTCTATAGCAAGCAAAACATCTAGGGAAAAAACCAATAACAAAAATCAGGAATAATATAATGATGTTTATTTTTAGTGCTACAAATGTGCATTGTATTTGTAACCAAGCAAGAAAAAAGAATTGGCAGGTAAATATTTGAAAGAAAAGTGGAGCGTTAGTTATTATTCCTAGGCAAGAGGTTTGCTTCCCTGGCAATTCTAAGAAAACCAATGATAAACTATAAAATGCATTCAGTAAGATGATCCGATACAATGCCAAATACATAAAACTCAAAAGATGTTATGTACCACGAATATGATTAATCAAAAATAAGACAAATGAAAGCAGTATTAGTCACAGAACCTGGAGTGAACTAAGAAACACCATGGCATGGCTCAGGGAGTGGCTGGATGCACTGGGTCCGGGTCAGAGCATCTGCTTTGTGAGGCTCAGTGGTCCTCCTGCCCCTTTCATCCACATCCCAAAGCAACCACAGCCAAAGTCAATGGATTTGTGTGAAAGCATCCAAGAACGGTCACTCTGATTCTGAGAAATATATTTACAACTTGCTCGCAAGACTTCTTACGTGCCTTTTTGCTGCTGCTGTTGTTGTTCTGGTGGTCATGTTGGGAGTTTACCCCAAGACCTCATGGATACTAAACACATGCTGTATCACTGAGCTATGCCCTGTAATACTAGCCCATGGACAGGATGGGTCAACAGAAAGTGATAAATAAAATACCCAAGACCAGATACATATTATGAGGACATTTTTTTTAGCTACTGGAAAGAATATTTTGAATCCGTAGAGAAATAATTTGTTATTAAGTAAACAGTCCAGGGGAAATTGGCTAATCTATGTGGGAAATAATTTAAAATAAAACTCAGAATGAAAAAAAAATCCATAAAAGTAATTTTAAATAATTAGAAGAAAATACAAGAGAGAGCCTTTAAACTCATTAGAGAGACAATTAAACCCAACCAGCATGAAGAGAACACCTTAAAATGCAGAACACTCTGTACAGAAAAAAAAATACAGCATTATTGACTCTTACTATCCCAAAGCTTTAAAGTGTAGTCATGAGAGATCATTTTGCAGCAGACAGAGACCATTACTGGAGACCACAGCTGATGAAAATGCAGAGAGCAACTGAACACGACCTACATGGCCCCAACACTTCTGCACCTAATGCTTCTGCACCCAATGCTTCTGGACCCAAGGCTTCTGCACCCAAGGCTTCTGCACCCAAGGCTTCCGCACATAAGGCTTCTGCACCCAAGGCTTCTGCACCCAAGGCTCAGGGAATATCTCAGAAGATGCAGCAGAAAGATTGTGAGAGCCAGGGGACCATAAAGTCTAATGTGACATTGTGTCTACAAGAAGTGACAGGGAGCCAGCCCTTCCTGGTGGTGCACACTGTTAATTCCAGCATGAGGGAGGCAGAGGCAGGCAGATTTCCCCAAGTTCCAGGTCAACTGGTCCAGTGGTTCCAGTCTAACCAGGGCTACACAGTGAGACCCTGTCTCAAACACAAGTGACAGAAAAGCTACACTCATGATATCTCAACAATATAGCTGCCTAAACAAGACCTGAAAAGTGACAGCACCAACAGACAAGCTAATGTAGAAGTGGAAATCTCACCTGGCCCCACCCCTAGGCAAAGATCTACAAGCTAATGACTGCTGAAAAAGGTATAATTAGTCTTTCCCAGTAATGAGCCTCCTAACTGGTTATCTAGTACGAGTGGTCAACCCTGAAATTACACATACGCAAGCCACACTAGATGGATTCAGCAGGTCGTAGTTATATATTTATGCATATATATGTAGCAAAAAGAAAAAAGAAAGAAAAAGAGGCTATGGGAGGGTTGAATGGAGGAAAGGGAATGGGAAACGATACAATTTCAGTAAAAAATAAAACTCTAAAAAATCTTTTAAAAAAGACCTTCGTGTGAGGTCAAGCACAATAAAATAAATGACAAGTCACAAATGGAAATGTTTCAAAATTCTTTCCAAGCCAATAATTCGTCTGCTAATCATCCAACTAACTCCCATAAGTCAGGAAGAGAAGGGAGGCCTGCTGGGGGAAGGGAAATGGCCAAGGCCATGGCTGGTGATTAACAAAAGAAAACCACAGACCAGCTCAGAGGTCTGACAAACAGCTGGTGATGGAGGTGTGGACGGAGAGGGCTTGCCTAGCGTGCATGTGCATAAGCACTTGGTTTTAACTGCCAGCACGGCCAAAAAGGAAAAGGAAAGCAAAAGTGACTGAGCCTTTCTGGTAATCACAGAAATTAAAGTTAAAATAAAATTCCACTTTCCTCCATTACGCTGGGACATTAGCAATTCTGATGACACCAAGCCTTGGTAAGATGTTGAGGTAGACCAGCAGGCCTATAAACGACTTCAGGTAGAGTTCTTTTGTTTGTATCTCAAACCATTCCAATGGATTCAGCATGTTTTAAAAAGCATGGCTGTTGTGGTTTGAATATGAAAAGCTCCCTATAGGCTTATGCGTTTGGTCCGCAGATGCTGGTGGCATTTGGGAAGGCTATGGAACTGACAGGAGGCAGAGACTTGAGGAAATGTGTCACTAGGGTTAGGATTTGAGGCTTTGTAGCCTGACCCTGCTTCCTGTTCCCTGCCTGCTTCCAGACTGCTGATTCAATGCAAGAGGCTGTCCTCACATTCCCACAGCCATGCTTTCCGACCACGATGGACGGCATCCCCTCCCTCTGAAACTGTGAGCCAAAATAAGCCCTCTGTCCCTTAAGATGTTTTGGCCAAAGTGCTTTTTCACAGCAACAGAAGAGAAATGAAGACAGCCACCATCATAGAAGAGAAGCAAAAGAAATCCCAGGGCAACAGCACACACAATTCAGACTCATGAGTTATTTATTTCTAGAACTTCCTCTTTACTGTTTTCATGCTGTGGTAGAGTGTGGATAAAGTACTTACTGTAATTCAAAAAAAGAGAGTTTAAAGCACGCCATTTAAAAAGTGAGCAACTATGTAGCAAAGTGGGCTGCTTCATTTCACGTAGTTCAAGCAAAGCAATGTCTGTGTCAGTCAGAGCGTGGTCCAATAATGGTTCGTGTGAGGAGAATTCACATTGCTTGTGAGAAAACTCCAAGAAACCAAGACAGTTTTGTGATCTCAGTTTCTTCAGAAACACAGAATTGTTCTTGGGTGATGGTTTCATGCTCCACCCAGGTGTAGTAGCTAGAAGTGTGCTTACTTCAGATTACTCATTAAAACTGGCTATTGCTATCTGTTTGTATGCCTCTTTAGAAAAAAAAAACTTGTTTTTGCCATGCGTGACTCGCCTTGTGATTGGTCTTGTTTTTGCCATGTGAGGCTCGCCCTTGTGATTAGACACTTCACTCGTGTGACGATATCAAGACTCAATGTATAAACTATCTGATGCTCTGAATAAAATTGGCTATTGCGTGAGACTTTAGACTGCTTCACTTAATGGCTCCGTTCTCCCAGGTCCCAGAGCCTCAATGATGGACAGTACAATCTTTGAGCAGAGATGTAGGCGCCTCCCAGGATACAGATACAGCATTAATCTAACCAAAACCCTAACAACTTCCTCGAACAAGCAGACTCTAAAATTGTACGAGAATGGACCACAATAGCCAACACAGTTCTAAAATACAAGACTTGATACCTTATGCTTCTTTATTTCAAGTAGTATTTTTGCCAAGTGTGGTGCCTACTCCTTTAGCCAGCACTTGAGAGGCAGAGGAAGGCAGGTCTTTGTGAATTTGAGGCAGCCTGGTCTACATAGTGAGTTCCAAGTCAGCCAAGGTTACGTAGTGAGACCCTGTCACAAAATAGAAGAAAAAAGAGGGAAAGTGAAGAGAATGTTCTAGAAAAGACATCACAAAAGTGACAAAAATAATGCGGGCCACATGGACAGAAGGACAGATAGACCAACAAACTTGAATAGAGTCCCCAAATGGAGCCACACACCTGTAAGAAACAGATTCTGTCTCGCTCTCTCTCTTTCAGTGTGTGTGTGTGTGTGTGTACGTATGTGTGTGTATGCACATGTTTTTGTATGCGTGTGTATGTATGTGTCTGTCTCTGCCTCTCTATGAGTCTGTCTTCATCTCCCTCTGTCTCTCTTTGTGTGTGTGTGTGTGTGTGTGTGTGTGCACGCTGCACATGCTCACTGGTGGATATATGGAGGCTAACTATCTTCACCTTACTTTTTGAGACAGGGTCTTCCACTCTCAACCTAGATCTCGCTATTTTCGCTATACTGCCTGGCCAGCAACTCCCCAGGATCCGCCAGTGTCTGTTTCCCTTAGCAGATGTTTTACAGATTTGGGGGAAAAAATTGTTTGAATAAGTGTGTATCTGTCTACAAGTTGGACTTCAAGCCATATCCTGTACTGTACATGACAGTTAATTCAAACGAGCCGTAGATCTAAATGTAAAACCTAAACTCACAAAAGGTCTACACTCCTAACAGGAAATCATGACCTTAGGCTCAGTAAAGATTTCTGGCAATGCACTAATGCATGAGTCATAGAAGAACTAGCCAGGAATAGGCTCCGTAGAAGTGAGAAACTCTGCTCTCCAGTACATATCGCTAAGAGGATTAAAAGACAAGCCACGGGAATGGAAGAGAAATACATAAAAATCATTTATCTGATGGGACATTTGGTTCTGGGAGGAAAAATACTTATGAAAATATGCAATTAAGTATGCACTATCTATGATTAGTCCATACCAGTGTAGCTGTTTCAGAACGAATGCTGTAGCTGTGACCTGATGTTGAAAGCAGGGTAGTGAGGAAAACCAGCACCAATGTGATAATAAAATTTGAAACCCACTTGTCATGCAGGGTTGGGGGGCTGCACGACAAATATAATTTCTCACACAGAATCACTACAGGAGCAGCAAAGAGTACGAAAAGGGCCATGGGAGGAATCGCTAGGGAACTGAGGTCAACAGAGAGCCAAGTACCAGAACCCAGATGACGCAGAAGCTGTGGTAACAGCATTACTCTCTCAGAGAATGTGCAAGCATTTGTCTCCAGGACTGGCTTTCACGGGGTGGCAAGTCTCCAAACATCTCCAGTTTAAACCTTAAGATGAAGGGTGGGGATAATTACTAAAGTTCAAAAGCAATGAGCATCCATTTTTAAACTATGAGATGGAGAAAGAAGCCAGGTCACAAAGAAGATGACAGAGGTCCCTACTGACCCAGGGACAGGACCTGCAGGTCCAATATCAGGGCGACAGTGACCCACTTTAAAAGGCAGAGAGGAGAGGGGCTGATGGTGGCAAAGTGTCTCCCATCCCATTTGAGGCTGGGTGAGGATTTTGACTTAGCAGGAGGAACTCTCTCACACTGCAGAATAGTTTAACCATCAGCACAGTCTCCAGTCTGCTGTTGCTTTGCAATGCCCAAGAAGGACCTAACAGAATGACTTGTAAAAAATTCTCTAAAAGCCAAAGCAAGCAGCTGGGAGACAGCTGTGGTGGTAAAGCGTTTCCAGCATATGCATGAGGACCCAAGTTCCACCCGCAGGATCCATGCAAAAAAAAGCTAGATGCGTAGATTGACCTTGTAATCCCAGCACTGGAAGGTGGAGACAGGTGGATCACTGAGGTCTGCTGGCCAATCCAAACCACGTAATCAGCAAGTTCCAGGTCCTAATGAGGGGACCAGTAAAACAAAGTGGGCAGCTTCTAAGGAGCAATGCTAAGGTTAACCTCTGACCTCCACAAAAGCATGTATACATGTGTATCTGTACACCGGTATGCACACACACAGGCTTAAAAATAGAACCAAAGATGGTGGGTGCCACAGGCAGGGGGCACAAGAGTCCCCAGCGAATAATCTGGAAGAAGTTGAAAAATAAATTATCAGAAAAACAATAGATACTTAAATGGCTGGATAAGAGTTTTTGCCCAGGTCAGCTGCGGTGATAAAAGATGGAGAAGCCTAAAGTTCCTCCCCCAGGCATTGGTGCTTGGCACTGCCAGTCGGCGCAGCCACAGCAGCAGCCAGGCCAGACTGCGCTGCACAGCCTGCACCCCTGCCAGTCGGCGCAGCCAC
>JABTXL010001975.1:3591752-3605078 GCA_025134845.1 Neodon shergylaensis | reverse complement strand
AGGCCTCTACACTGCACAGCCTGCACCCACGTAGCTTTCTCTCTACATCTCACCCATATGAATTCAACACTCAAGGCCAATTTAGCCCTGCCGTTCTTGCCCAATTTTTATTTTATTTTATTATTTTGTGTTCCCTCCTCTGATTTTCTCCTTAATCTTTTCTTACAATTTTTCCTGTACCTCAAAGCATAGTCTGACAAGGTTTTCAGGGTCCCTGTGCTTCAGTCTCCCAAGAGTCTTGATCTCTGTCTGTGTGTGCCTCTCTCTTTCTCGCCCTTAGCCTGGATTCTCTCACCCCACCCCGTTGTTTTGTCCCTACAGTTCTGCCTCCCGTCCACACCTCCTCTACTGTAATCACTAAAATCTCACTGTGTTTATTTCTTCTTCCTGTTTTCTTTTTCTCTCCACTTATACCCACAGTAACTAATATGTTAGTGCATATAATGCTATCAATTTTCTTTCCTCCCTAATATGATTGGCACTTTAAGAGTTATTTTTGTATAGTTGGCTATTATTCTGTTTTTGGAGGGAATGTTCCCCTGTTAGTGACTGCTATAACAGAGGGTCTTATGAGGTAGAACTCCTATCTTATGGAGGAAAATAAATACCCCAACCGTACTCATGACCTGCTACCTACAGGACATCACAATACATCACAAATATTTCCAACTGAAAGAAGAAAGGTAACCTAAATAATTTTAAAAATTAAAACAGAGATCTAATTCCTGACACCCATTCCCAATACAAAACCATAATCAACATGAAAAACAAAGACAACATGTCCCCTTTAAGATCTACTGATTTCAGAGTAAAACCCCTGAAATTCCAGACACAGAATTCAGAAGATGCATGGAAAATACATTCAAAGAAATGAAGTGGGCATGATACATGCCTGATTTAGCTAAGAAAGAAAGCAGAGGAATGAAATACAGAAGTCAATGCAGGTTATGAAATAAAACCAAATTAAAATGATGCTGAAAATGAGAATTTCAATAAGCCCTACCAATCAACGCATTATGGGAAGCAATACCAGGGCATGAAGATGAGGTAGAGAAACTGGATCATTTAGTTATGGGCAACCAACAAATTCCAAGACTCACATGAACAATTTGCAAGCTCTCTGGAACAAAAGACCAAATCTATGATATGGGCATGGAAGGAGAACTCTATGCAAAAGGTATACAAAATATTTTCCAATGTAATCATAGCAGAAATTTCCTGAATCTAGGGAAAGAGAGACTCATCCATGTATTAAAAGATATATAGAACACCAAATAGTCAGGACTATAAAAAAAATCCCCACACCATATTATATTATGTATGCAGAAAATGTCCGAGAGCTACAAGGAAGAAATAAAGGATGCTAAAATTATCATTAAGCAAAAGAGGATTAGGAAAATGCCAAATGCTACATTCAACAAATTGACAGAAATGGATACAGACCTTTCTATGACAACTCTGAATATTAATGGTTTCAATTCCCAAAATCAAAAGACGCAGACTAGCAAACTGGATTTTAAAACAGGATCCATCTATTAGCTGCCTTCAAGAACCACGCCTTGCCTTCAGAACAAATAACACCTTGGGATGAAAGGATGGAAAAGGGCATCCCAAGGAAATGGAGCTAGGAAAGAAGCAGGCATTGCTGTTCTAACTTCCAACAAAATAGACTTCTCTGTGAAACTAATAAGACAAGACGAACAAGGTCACTCACACCAATCAAAGGGAAAGCCCGCGAAGAGAGAATTGCATCTCCAAACATCGCCACAGCAAACTCAAGTCACTCAACTTCATTAAGCCACTGATGGAAGAGATAATGCCACAGATTAACCTAACACAAAAGAAGTGTGACATCAATAGCTCACTCTCACCAACAGACGAGCCTGACAGAAACTAAACAGAAATGTTGACTTTAAATGATACCATTGGTCAAATGGACTTAACAGACTTCTAAAGAACACACTGTCCAAAGCCTGTAGAACACATTCTTCTCAGAAGCAACAAAACCTTCTCTAAAACAGATTGTGTATTGGGAAAGCAGGTCCTAACAAATACAGGAGAAAAGAAGGAACTTCTTCCATTCAATCCAAAGTTAAAAATGAACAGCAGTGGAAATTACAGACACTCTGCAAACTCATGGCAAATGAACAACATTTTAATCCCATCCAGCACTTGGGGGGGCAGATGCAGGTGAATCTCTGTGAGTTCAAGGCCAACCTGCCCTATATAGTGAGTTCCAGGCTAGCCAAGGTTACATAGTGCAATCTTATCTCAAACAAAGAAATGAAAATCTAGAAGGAAAAAAAATATTAAATTTACAATAAAAAATACAATAAAAAACAAATCCATGCCTATGAGAATCAATTAAAGCATTCCTAACAGAGAATTTTATGTTGTTAAGTGCCTATAAGAAAACACAAATAGAGTGGGGCCTGGAGGGACAGAAAGATGGCTCCTCTCAGTGGTTAAGATCCTCTTGCAGAGGATCCAAGTTCCATTCCCAGTACCCATATGCCACAGCTCACAGCTGCCAGACCCAGGGAACTCAACACTTTCTTCTGGTCCCTGTGGGTACCTGCATTCATGTCCACATACCTCTCCCTTCACACACATAATTTAAGATAAAAATGAAATCTTAGAGCCGGGCAATGGTGGTACACGCCTTTAATCCCAGCACTCAGGAGGCAGAGGCAGGCAGATCTCTGTGAGTTCGAGACCAGCCTGGTCTACAAGAGCTAGTTCCAGGACAGGCTCCATAGCTACAGAGAAACCCTGTCTCAAAAAACCAAAAAAAAAAAAAAAACTAGAATTTTAAGCCGGGTGATGGTGGTGCACGCCTTTAATCCCAGCACTCGGGAGGCAGAGGCAGGTGGATCTCTGTGAGTTTGAGACCAGCCTGGTCTACAGAGCTAGTTCCAGGACAGGCTCCAAAGCCACAGAGAAACCCTGTCTCGAAAAACCAAAAAAAAAATGAAATCTTAAAAAAACAACCCCCCCCAAAAAATCAGATAGGTCACAAACAAATAACTTAATGATGCACCTTAGGGCTTTGGAGAAATAAGAACAAGCCAAATCCCAAAGCAGCAGATACAGCGAAATAATCATGATCAGAGAAGTAATCATTGAAATAGAATCAAACAAATCAAAACAATAAGAAATGGTATAAAAAATCAATAAAACAAAGAGCTGGATCTTGGAACAGATAAAGGAGATGCATTAGCTCTCAGCCAAACTAACCAAAAGAAAGAGAGAGAACCCAAATTAATGAAGCTAGAAATGAAAAGGGAGTTATTACAATAGATAATAACGAAGTTCAGAAATCACAAGAATATACCTTAAAAACTACATTCCACAGCCCAGGAGATGACTCAGTGGGTGAAGGTATCTGCTGCCAAGCTTTGTCTCCTGAGGTCAGCCACAGAATCCACACGGTAGGAGATAAGCAGTCTCTGCAAGCTTTTCTCTGACTCCCACATGGGTCAGACATACTCAAGCATCTGCATGGGTACACACAAACACACACACACACACACACTCTGACTCCACACACACACAAACACACTTCACAAGTAGATAAATATAAAAGTACTAAAATGGATATTCCAGTAAAGTAGAAGTCGTAAAAAGAATAGCTGACTTTCCGGATGCATATAGCCTCCTAAAATTAAACCAAGATGAGCCCAATATCAAGTGATGAGATTGAAGCCCTAATTTAAAAATCCTCCATCTCAGAAAAAGTCCAGCCCCAGTGGGTTCGCTGCAGCATCCTGGGAGGGCTTTCCAGAGTGCACACCAATCCTTTTCAAGGCCCTTCGTAAATTGGAAAAGGAAAGAAGGCTTCCAACTTCAGCTCAACCACTGCCGCCAGGTGCAGCACATTCCCCAGTCCAGCCCCTTAGAGTTGATAACTGCGTAGTGTTACATACAGACATATGCCTCCGAAAAGGTCCCGGCCACCCTGGGTTGCTCTCTCTGCTCGTTTGTTCTGTCTGTCTGTCTATCTGTCTCTGTATCTCTCTCACATCCCTACTCCGAGGTGTTCTTTCACTCTCTCCCCCTCCCCCAATAATGCTCTTGTATTAGATCTCTTATGTGATACGATCTATTCGCAGCCCACCTTGGATGGGCCACCAAAGGTACCTTTTTGGATGCTTTATCCTAACAACAGCAAAACCAAACCAAACCAAACAAACAAAAAGCAACCCCCCAAAACAATAAAAAAAAATGAAAGAAAGAAAAAAAGAAAATTATAGGCCAATCTTCCTGATGCTCAGAGACCTGAAAGTTCTTAATAAAATACATGCAAATCAAATTCAAGAACAAATCCAAAAGATCGTTTATAATGATCAAGTTGGCTTCATTCCAGAGATGTGGAGGACTGGTTCAACTTAAGGAAATCAATAAATATAATTCATCACATAAATTGACTCAAGGACAGAAGTCACATGATCATGTCAATAAATAATGCAGAAAAGGCGCTTTGATTTTTTTCAATATCCAGCACCTTTTGTAATAAAAACCCTAAAGAGACTGGAAATGGAGGGACAGTGTCTCCATATAGTAAAGGGGCACACGATAAATCTACAGCTAACGTCACAGGCACAAGTGCAAATTTCTGGTTCTTGACAAGGATTCTTTATGGTCTTTTTAAGGTAGATAATTGAGGGTCATGTTGTTGAAGGCCCAAGCATGGCAAATATGGCACCGGCAGGTATCACCCTCGACCATCCCCCCTCCCTAGTTAAACCATATTTATTTAGGTCCAGTTGCTTATTTGGCCCCTTCCTTAAGCCTGACTCTTTCCTGAGGCTGACCCCCAAAGTCCAGCTATCCAAATTCCCTATTTGGCTACATCGACTAATGTGCCCAATCAGAACCTGCCAACTGGTCCTCGCTCATCCTAACACAGACCTGCCCCCTTTTTCCCTCCTGCAGGGTCCTTGCTCGGGTATCTGCCAGATTTGGATTCAGCCACCTTGCCTCTCTGTCTTGCTTAATAAAGGACCTCTCTGTTGGAAACTGGTGTTTGGGTGTGGTCTGCACCTAGTCCAGTGTCCGGAAAGGTGTACCCCTTCAGTTGTTCCTGTAATACACCACCTGAAGCAGGCTAACCCCACATAGTAAAGAGGCTCGTTTAACTCTGAGCTTTGATGCTAGGAGTTCTAACACGATGACACAGTCTTTGTCAAAGTCCCCCTAGCAGCCTGACTTCTAGTAGGTGAAAATGACAGGAAACGGCCATGGTGTGGGAGGAAGAGATCACATCTCTTTAGAGTTCCGCCATTCTTTCTGAGAGCACCCCCAGATCACCCATGGGCCTTCCCCTGCCCAGAGGACCAAGCCTCAACACAGGAACCTTTACAGGGCAAGCTTAGCCACCTCCCCACCGTAGCAGTTTCCGGCCTATTAAAATCACATTGTTATGTGTAAAAAGACAAATTCACTTTGAAAAAAGATAGTATTTATAGTTTTCCAAAAATCATAGACTTTACAGTTGTTTGAACGTGCCGGCCACTGCACACACGGAAGGCAGAGGACAAATCTCTGACTCGACTCTCTCCTGCCACCTTGTGGGATCTGCATGGAAGTGCATCGGGTGTATGCACGGAGAGCCTGTACCTTCTGAGCCACATGCCCAGCCCTTCCCCGCCCTCCCCCGTTTTCCCGCCCCTCCCCTCCCCCTTCTGCCCCCTCCCCCCCCCCCGTGGCCTCACTAGGTATGCAAGCGTGCTACATTTCTCCCCTGCCCCACTCTTCAACTTGTCTAATTGTGGTTGTCATGTCCTGGTGGATCTTTGATACTGCCTTGCCCCACCCCCAAAATGCCACAGACCCCTGTGTATTGATGCATTCCCTCAGAGAAGGAAACAGTCACTATGCAGATGAGGAATTACTTGCAGTTCTCCTGGGGAAGAGTTGGGTCTGAATTAGACCCCCATAATCCATAAGATTAGTGCCTCTGCTTTAACTTATAGGAGGTGTGTATACTTGCTATGATAATGCTGGGTACAAGTAAAATAAATGACCTACTTGTCTTTGCCTTAAATAAGCGAGCACCAATAGCACATTTTTACTGAACTGGCACCTTGACGCACTCCTGTAGTATCAAACACAATCACTGCTAATCAAGCATTTAAAGTCAAGTTTCAAATGATAGTATATAATTTTAGAACCCATTTGCAGAAACTACATGAAGCGATTCATCCAGTTCTTTGCCCTTGTTGGAAAGCTTTTGACTTAATCAGTGTAGGTGCTGGGTCTTTGCAATTGGGGTTTGCTTGTTTCTTGTTTATGTAATTAGGGATCTTTTCAGTTTCCGGTAACAGAAGCCTCAACTTGGGTTGACTGTAAAAATGAGGAATTTGTGTAGGCCAAATGGCACAGCAGGTAAAGGTCTTTTTTTCTGACAAGTCTGAGGATCTGAGTTCAGTTTGTGGGCCCTACATGGCAGACCTCTATAAACACCCTGTGGCACTTGTGAGTACACACACACACACACACACACACAGAGAGAGAGAGAGAGAGAGAGAGAGAGAGAGAGAGAGAGACGACATTAACTGGTTCGTATAAACAGTAGTTCAAAGCTGACTATGGTTACTGAGGCAGGGCAACCATAGTTTTTTATTATAAATGTTTTATTCTTCAGAATTTTGCACATGTATACAACAAAATGTGTTTAGATCCAATCCACCTTTCCACTTTCAACCTGCCCAACATCTCCCCTAACACATCGTCCTCCCAGATTCTTCATGTCCTTATGTACTTTTTTCCCCTATGACCCACTAAGTCCAACTAGTACTGCCCATACATGCATTGGTGTGGGACATCTGCTGGGCATGGAAAACCCTACCAGTGGCACACCTCAGAGAATAATGATCCCTCCCAGCAGCGGCCGACAGCATCTCTGTAAGGAGTAGAGCCTGCTGAAGTTTGGGCTGGCTTGATCTTTTTATGAACTTTATAAAAACTTAGTCAACATGGGCTGCATAATGTAGCCCTGCCTGTTGGAAGCCATGTCATAAGAACTGTAGATGGCAATTAATATTTAAGGTGTCAGCCCACCAGAAGGAAAACTCTCTGATGCAAACCCTCGTTAAGGCCAGGAGGCTACAGTCTCCAGAATATCCGCTTGCTTCTGTCTGTAACCTCAGGTGTGCTCCTGCAATTTTCCCCTAGCAGGCATGGGGAATCCCCCACTGCCTGTATCCTAGCATGTTTATCTCATGAGTACATCCTGATCTACTGAGCATTTTTATCTGTGGATTGTTTAGAACATGACTCCTCCTTAAGCTGTACTGTCTAATTGATATCAATAATGTTAGCCTATACAGAGTTTGGATGAATAAAAATGAATACAAAGATATACTACACAGTCAATCCCTATGAAAATAGTTGGATTTTCCCCAGCTGCCAGGACAGCTGTGCACTATCTTCAAAGTAGCTTTAGATTAAACCAGATGCCATTGGTTTTTAAGATAAACTATTTCCAGTATGGCTACAGCATATCACCATAGAACCTTCATCTGGCGATGGATGGAGATAGAGACAGAGACCCACAGTGGAGCACCGGAATGAGCTCCCAAGGTCCCAATGAGGAGCAGAAGGAGGGAGAACGGGAGAACATGAGCAAGGAAGTCAGGACCGTGAGGGGTGCACCCACCCACTGAGACAGTGGGGCTGATCTATTGGGAGCTCACCAAGGCCAGCTGGACTGTGACTGAAAAAGCATGGGATAAAACCGGACTCTCTGAACATGGCGGACAATGAGGGCTGATGAGAAGCCAAGGACAATGGCACTGGGTTTTGATGCTACTGCACGTACTGGCTTTGTGCGAGCCTAGCCAGTTTGGATGCTCACCTTCCTAGACATGGATGGAGTGGGGAGGACCTTGGACTTTCCACAGGGCAGGGAACCCTGACTGCTCTTCGGACTGGAGAGGGAGGAGAGGAGTGGGGGGAGGGGGAGGGAAATGGGAGGCTGGGAGGAGGCGGAAATTTTTTATCAATAAAAATAAAAAATAAAAAAAAGATAAACTATTTCCAGAAAAAGTACTCCAGTTCACAAAGACATAATGGCCAGCTGTCAGATTGGTTGAGCTAATGTTGAAGATACAAAGCAGCCTGAGTGTTGTGCCAGTCTGTCTGCTAGGTCTGGCTGCTAACCTAGGGCGGTGATTAGCTCCGCACAGATTCCTAACCTCAGCTTTATGATACAGGTATGTAACCTGAAGACTCAGCCAACTAACTGTTCTTTTATGTTGGGTCCTGAAGCTGTGCAGGTGAACACTCAGAAGTATAGGATACAGGACACAATTTCCTTGTTTTTCTAAGAGTCCTCAGTAGTGTAGTTTTATTACTCCTTTATAGACCACCCCTCTAGAGAGATAACAAAAGGACTGATTTTTTTTTCTCTGTAGCTGTAAGCTACAGCCCACCAATCAGGGAGTTGATTGAGGGAAAAAAAATGCTCTTTTCTTGCTCTGTGATAAGTTGTTTAGATTCCTTGAGTGTGAGTTATCGGTGTGACCCTGTATTTTTTATCATGTACTTAGAAAATGGAATGTGACCTTCAAATGTAACTCCTGTATTGCCTGAAAGATTCTGCTGGGTATATATAGCTGTGAAGAACAAAAGGAATTAGAATTCAGCGTTAGAGAATAAAGAGAAACCATGAGGATAGACATGAATATTTTTTTTCCTAACCTCCTCAGATAAAAAAGTCTCAGTTTGTGCTATACTGTGGAGTTTTCCTTTGAGTCCTGTCTGCACCCTGGAAGCTGGTTCTTCCAAGTGACAATATCTGTGTGCGTCAAAATATTAGTATCAATGTTAATATTTTATTATTAATTTTGTTATTATTATTATGTTGGGTTTGTTTGAGACAAGATTTCTCTGGGTAGTCCTGGCTGTCTTAGAACTTGGTCTGTAGACCAGGCTGGGCTAGAACTCAGATCTGCCTCCCTCTTCATCCCAAGTGCTGGGATTAAAGGCTTGCACCACCACCACCCATATTATTTTATCTTACTGTTGTGTGTTTGGGTGTTTTACTTTTATGTATGTCTGTGTAACACAGGCACATCTCAAGGCTGCGGAGTCCAGAAGAGGCACTGAATATTCTGAAGCTGGAGTGACAGACGGTTGTGAAGCACCACATGGGTGATAGGAATCAAACCCGGGTCCTCTGGAAGAAAAGCCAGTGCCTTTAACCATGGAAACATCACTCCATATCCTTGAAGCACTCTGAAAAGTTAGTTTAAAGCATATATTTCAGAATATATATGATTTAATTTTTCTTTCCACAGTTCTCTCTGCTATGATCCCTTCTTTTTTCAGCCTGATATATCGTTTCCTGTATTTTCTTTAGGTTTGGTGTGTTCGGTATAATTTTTTAAGGCTGTTTATATTATCAAAGTTTTTCTTTCTCCTTCAATTTGACAGATGTTTTTCTGGGTACACTAGTCTTTTAGGACTTGGGATGCTCCGTTCCAGGCTCTCTGGCTTTTAAAGTTTCCATTGAGTAAACAGCTGTTATTCTGATGAGTTTTTTTTTTTTTTAGATGTGACTTTGGTTTTTTTTCTTGCAGTTTTCAATACACTTTCTATGTTATGTATACTTGTTTTAACTATGTCATATACTGTGAAAACCTTTTTGTCTTGTGTATTTGATGCTCTGTATGCTTCTTTTATCAGTATACGTGTGTCTTTCCTTAGCTTGAGAATGTTTACTTTTTCTTGTATGATCTTGTTGAAGATCTTGTCTATGACTTAGAATTATTTTCTCTTGTCTATGCCTGCAATTCAAAGGTCTGGCTGTTCATGATGTTCTATTTCCTGTGTGTTACTTTCCTGTTTGTTTGTAAAGTGCTCCTATTCCTTGCTTATTTGGTCTAGATCCTCCCCTTTACCTTTGAGTCCTGATATTCTGTCTTCTGCTTGATTCATTCCTCTTGTAAAGATTTCCTTTAAAATTTTTAGAGAAATTATTGAATTCTTCACTTCCTCTTCACTTGAACTTGAGACCTCTTTAGTGATTCTATTTCCTTGTTAAATTCTATTCTGAGGTCCTAGATAATCCTTGCCACTTCCATCAGTCTTGTGTTTGTGTTTCCTTGAGCATTACTCAGGTTCTACTTTTCCTTAAGTTATTTCTCTGTTTTGTTTCTTCTTTAAACTCCTTAATTTCTTCAATGAAGTTTACGATTGTTCTTTTAAATCGTGTCTTATAGTTCCCCTAGGAAGTTCTCATTGGCATACATTTCTATCGGGCTAGGAGGCACTTTCACATCGTTGGTATTTTTGCAATGGGATCTGGACATGTGGGTTTCTTTGGTTAGTTATAAATCTGATATGGACAGAGCAGGTTGGGGAAGAAGAGATGGTATTGGGGGCGGTTAGCCCTAGAGGTTGGATGTAACAAAATCAGGTGGACCAAGGGGATGAGGGTAATGTATAGGATGTGACTTTTGGTCCAAGCCAAGGGTATGGGGTAGATCTCGTTGGGTGAAAAAGTTGGATGCAATGTGGGAGGGCCTTTGAGTTGGGAGATGGGTAGGAGGGTCCTAGAAGAAGCCTAGAGATCAGCTGTAAAGCAGGCAGGAAAGACCTAAGTTGGGGCACTTGATGTAGGACCTGGGCTGGATCTGCTGGGTTGGGAAGAAGGCATGAATAGGGCAAAAGATGTGGGAGGTCTGCCTGAGTGGAAAAGTTGGGCGCAGTGTCTATGAACATCATTTCAACAATGCCAAGTATTTACTCATTAAGATTTCCTCCCATTTAAATAACAAATACACATAGATATATATGTGTACATATATTTTAATCTTTCTGTAATTAATTTGACATTTTAAGTAGAGGAAGCAGTAGTATAATGTATCTAATAGTGTTGATAAGAGTTGTTCAAGTCAATTAAGTGTCTCCCAATTACAGATCACGCTTGCTCCAGTTCTACAAGGACCCCGCCACAGTCTTTGGGATGGAGGAAAATCACAGGTTTCCCATGTGCACCTATTTTGACTTCATCACTCAGACTACGAATCTTCTTTTTCTTCAAATCCATCACAGCTGCATTTATATTGTCCACCTGGAAAAAGGAGGAAAATATGGGTACATCTGAGAGGAAAAAATACCAAATGCTGCCGTGTGTCTTGAGCTCGAGTCAGCTGCTTCCTCTGCCTTTGGACAGGATTATGCCTTAACCATCACACAGGCTGGGGTGGCATGCCTAGAGTGCATACGGCTCTGAGTTCCACCCTCCACACCAAAATGAAACAAAAGCACCTCACAAAATAAGCCTACATGTTTCAGAAAAAATGATGAAAACTGTAACACCAAAGACCTTTCACCTTAGTGGATGCTTCTATTTGCGGTCTACATTGTGAATGTTACACTTCAGATATTTCTTCTAACATTGAACAAACTTTTTCTGAGGGAGTGGGGTTTCTTATCCATAATGAAAAAAAAAAAGATTGTTATGTGTGAACCTTAAGGCCCCAAAGGATCATTAGTAAACATCGGCACCAGGTGGAGCTGTTGGGAGATGGTGAGCCTTTAGCAGGCAGGGCTTAGAGGGAGGTCTCAGGGCATTAGAGCTATGCCTTTGACAGTGGAGCCGTCTTTCACTTCCTGTCATCACACGCTGCACTGAAGACAGTAAGTCATGGATTGGGAGCTCCAAGCCAGCAAGCCAGAATACACCTTTCGTCTTTACAAGCGCACTGTCTCTGCTATTTCTCACAGTGGAGGAAATCCACTAGCACAAACATCTACCATGGGAATAATTAAAATATGGTGGCTCTTAAGTTCTTAGCAGTTTACACTTAGTAGGCACTCAGCAAATACGTTTCCCTGATCCCAAGCTCCTTGGCGCCTCCAGAAATGCTACCCGGCTATGACCTTTGAGATCCAAACTAGAAATGAAAGACTACAAAGCCGTCTGAAAGCCACTTCCATCATAAGACCACAAACTCCTAACTGTTCACTTCTCTTTTGTGTGTCTTCAGTGTCTCATTTGTCTGCAGTGCAGGAGAGGGGGACCAGACAAGTGATTGGTACAGGGGGAGTTCCATGTGACAACGGCTTAGGCTGCAGGGGATGGTGAGAGATTTGGGAATTCTGAGTGACAACCGATGTATTCTCAGGGTTACATGAAAAATACAGATCGTCACATTCTCCTGCAATGATGTTCTCTACACATCACTAACTCTGACCCCCCCCCAAATCTAGGCAACCTCCAGCCCCCAACACACACACACACACACACACGAGTCTATCACCACTCTCCCTCACACTGCAGAGGTTATTGAACCCAATATATCAGTCCTATGTGGACCTCTTCACAGGTATGTCTTCCACTCACTGTACAGGCTGTGGCTCATCTGCTGAAGTTGTATCACACAGTACCAGAAACTGGGCAAGTTACAATCAACAGGTGCTGATTTCTCAGATGTCTAGAGCCATCAAGTGTGTCCACAGCAGAAACTACACAGTCAGAGGTTTCACTGGGTCTGGCTAAGGACAAATGTTAGAATAAATCCATTTCTCCAAGGAGTGGACTTAGATGACTAAAGAAGGGATGATATTATGAAAGAAACGGCAAAAGACCTACAAGCTAGAGAAGAACTAGGAACACTTACAGATGAGCAGTTCTCCGAATCCACCCCCAGAGTGACTCCATTTTGCAGGCAGCTGCATTAAGCTGTCTGTCTTCCAGAGTGCAGAAAAACAAAGCCACCCTTCCATGGGACAGTGTTTTCTGAGGCCAACAGAATCCCCAGCAAGAGCAAGGGCAGAGTGCACATAAAATAACTTTGCTGGGTCTGAGTTTACTTACGCCCTGCTATCTAAGCTGTGGTCACTTCTGCTGCTTTAATACTAGGTGGTGCTCTAAGACCATGGTATCAGTTCTGTTGTAGAATGGGAGCCATATAAAACAAGGCGTTGGTAGGCAGGGTGCTGGCAATTCTGCAATCAGTCAGCCACCACCTGGTAAGCAAACCCCAGTTAAACCCACTCTCCTCATCAAGGCGGAGTTGAACGAGTTATTCCTTGAGCTATTGGTGCCCTCAAGTTCAGACAGACATTTTTTTTCATGTCTCCCCAGAATCATTCGACAAACGATATACATTAAGATATCTTAGTGATGTATATGACCAAATGCTAGAGAAAGTTGAGGAAACCCATTACTTGTGATGTGGTGCTTATGGGCCTTCTACCTTGTTGTGTTTCAACAATCCCGAGTCTTGTGTTCACGAGGCTAGGCATGTTGTTGACCAAATGCTAGAGAAAGCTGAGGAAACCCATCACTTGTGATGTGTTCACGAGGCTAGG
>JABTXL010001975.1:3546010-3588693 GCA_025134845.1 Neodon shergylaensis | reverse complement strand
AGGAGAGTTAAAGAATACAATATGCATCCAGTATTTCATGTGTGTCAAAGGGTATACACGTGTTTGTTAGCTGTTATGATGGCCTTTCCTCCTGTTCTCTGAGGGAATTTCTTCATAGTCATTATAGCCAATGCCCTGTGACACCTTCCAGCTCCTTGACCCGAGCAATCAACTTCCACCTCCCTGTATACTGAGAAGACACACATCTTAATTCCATTATCATAGTAGAATCCACTTGACTGCTTAAATATCCCTGCCTCACTGGAGACAGGGTCCATGTGTTTGGCTGAATTCCAGTACTTAACACAAAGTAGGTTCACATGTGTGAATACAGCCTTGATTTTATTCTAGCCAACTCAACGCTCTTCAGAATTAGGACTGAGGCTTTGCCATTCATTTTGTCAATACGTCTTGCCGATGAGTTGTCCTATCAAGTTAATTTCAGCTGAAGTCTAACTGGCATTGCTGGGAGCCTCAAAGTCAATTATCGGAACATGACCATCTACAGATAAATATTCTCTAATGAGAATGTTCTTGTCAAAACATTTCCTCATGTTTTCCTCAGACACTGTTAGCAAAATGCAGTTTGGGAGATATTAAAATCCAGGGCCTGGAGAGAGGGCTCAGTGAGCAAATGTGCTTACCACCAATCCTGATGGCCTGAGTTTAATCCCCCAGAACACACATAGTGGAAATGGAGAACTGGCTCTTGAAAGTTGCCCTCTGACCTCCAACATGCAAGGTATGGTATACAGGGTGTGTGTGTGTGTGTGTGTGTGTGATTTTTAAAAACAAAGAAAAAAACCTTCAGGAATTGAAAATGAATTGGTTTTGTGATAAGGAACAAGTTATTTAATTTGTTTTGGTTGGCCGGGCGGTGGTGGCGCACGCCTTTAATCCCAGCACTCGGGAGGCAGAGGCAGGCGGATCTCTGTGAGTTCGAGACCAGCCTGGTCTACAGAGCTAGTTCCAGGAGAGGCTCCAAAGCCACAGAGAAACCCTGTCTCAAAAAAACAAAATAAATAAATAAATGAATAAATAAATAAATAAATTTGTTTTGGTTGATTTTTCGAGACAGGGTTTCTCTGTGTGTTGTTCTAGCTGCTCCGGAACTCATTCTGTAGACCAGACTGGCCTCAAACTCACAGAAATCCACCTGTCTCTGCCTCCTAAGTGCTGGGATTAAAAGCGTGCGCCACCATTGCCTGGCAAGTTATCCAATTTTTAAAGGATAGATCAGAATTATGAGAATACCTCGGCTGGGATGTAGCCCAGTGTCTGACACAGGTTTAGCTTGCATGATGCCCTCAGTTCAATCCCTGCCACTGCATCTAAAACCTAGGCATGTTGATGAAATTCTTATTTTATAATCTTTCTTCATGTGCCTAACTGCCTCATAGGGATAGTGGAAAGCATTTACTTTTTTATTAAAAGAGAGTCCACATTTAATCAATACATCCACTTTGGTGGTCTAGCTTAGATCTATTGGATCTAGTTGTCCTCAAAATACATTGATGTTGTTCTTATAGTTTCCTCAAAGGAAAGAGAGTGAACGCATGCACACTTGTGCATGTGCATACACAGACACACATATACACACTTGCACAAACACACGCATGACATACACATTCACCCTTAAAGGAAAATAGTAGTACCATTCCGTTAAAAACTTGATACAAGATTCTGGTTATAGGCAGTCAAACAGCAGACACTAAGGTGATAAAATACCTCGATGCAGACGTGATGCATCCCTCCAGCCTT
This sequence comes from Neodon shergylaensis, assembly GCA_025134845.1. Classification (NCBI taxonomy): domain Eukaryota; kingdom Metazoa; phylum Chordata; class Mammalia; order Rodentia; family Cricetidae; genus Neodon; species Neodon shergylaensis. Next base: position 3,586,932 of record JABTXL010001975.1, on the reverse strand, counting down.
GTTCTTCTGCAGAAAACCCATGATTGGACTGTCACTCCCCAGTGGGTGAAGCAGCTCCATCTTGGTGTTTCCCAGGTTGACAAAAACAACAGATACTCCATGTTCTGGAAGAGGGACCGCCTCGCTTACCTGGGCCCCCAGAACATCCCTATAAAATGACGAGGCCTTTCCCAAATCTGGCACTGCTATGGCCACATGGTTGAGCCGACCCAGGTTCCACACAGGACCTGACACTTGCTGCAGGGACTGTGACATGGAAAGACTTCTCCCCGAAGCAACTGGAGTTTGGACTCTGGAGAAAATCCCTGAGGGGGGAAAAAAAAGTTGAATGGCCATTGATATCTCTCTTTTGGGAAGTCATGTACTTCTAAATTTCATTTTAAAATCTAAACAAAGAGCTATAAAATTCACTGTTTACATTATCTATTTGATATTAAATTAGAAAATTTTATGTAAAAACTACTCACTCTGCTCTGCCAAGAATTAAAAGCTATGTGTCAGCCTGGCCTGGTGGCCCAGGTCTACAATACCAGCTGTTTGTCAGCCCGGCCTGGTGACCCAGGTCTATAATCCCAGCTGTGTGTCAGCCAGGCCTGGTGGCCCAGGTCTACAATCCCAGCTGAATGTTAGCCAGGCCTGGTGGCCCAGGTCTACAATCCCAGCTGCTCTGGAGGCAGAAGTGGGAGGAGTGGAAGTTCAAGGCCTGCCTAAGCAGCCGAGTGCCTTCAAGGCCATGGTGGGCTGTTTAGTGAGACTGCCTCAAAATAAAACAGAAGGAGAGCCCAGGAGACAGTTAAGTGATAGAGTGTTTACCTACTAAGCAAGAGGCTCTAGGTTCAAACTGCAGGGGAGAAAGCTATTTGTTCAGAGTTAGAATCAAATTCTTGGGGCTAGAGAGATAATTTAGAGGTCGAGAGCATTTAACTGCTCTTGTAAAGGACCCGAGTTCAGATCCCAGCACCTGCGTTGAGCAGTCAATAGATGCCTAGAACTCCAGCTCCAGGGGGATCGGATGCCTCTGGCTTCCAAGAGCACTTGCACTCAAGTGTACAAACCCACACTCAGACCCACACGCATGCACATAACTAAAAATAATACAAATAAATATAAAAAGCATATTCCTAGCTTCACTTCCACTCTGAACAAAGAACCCCACTTTTCATAGTAATCCATGCTTACTTAGGGGTAACTGTACATTCATAGTAATCCATGCCTACTGTAGCACTTAGGGGTACTCTGCACATTAGAACTGCTCAGTGACATCTGCATTTTACAGAAGTCTGGATGTGAGAGTGAACATCACACCCAAGGAGAAGAGCAGGCAATTTTCTTCCCAATCCGTACACATTTGTTTGTTTCACACCATGGAATGAACTCACGAAAGGCATACTATGCATAATTTGGGTGTATATTTTGTTTAATATCAACTAAGGAAAATATCTAACTTCTTGGTGGAGAGTGAGAACAAGGTGTGTATACCATGCTGTGATTTCTTCTGAGCCAGAGTTTTACATTATTTCTTTATTCAACTTGATGGAATAGAAGCATAACTACTCCAGGCTGGGAAGAAATCCTCTCTGATTCAGTGTGCTGGATAGGTTTATGTCAACCTGACACAAGGTAGAGTCATTTGGGGAAATGAAACTTTAATTGAGAAAACGCCTCCCCCTGATGGGCCTTTGGGGAAACCTGTGGTACATTTTCTTTATTAGTGATTAATGTGGAAGAGCCCAGCCGACTGTGGGTCCTGAGCTGATGGCCATTCCTGAGCTGGTGGTCCTGGTCTCTAAGACAGAGCACGCTGAGCAAGCCATGTGAAACCAGCCAGTAAGCAGCACCCTGCATGGTCTCTGCATCAGTTCCTGCCTCCAGGATCCTGCCCTATTTGAGTTCCTGTCCTGACTTCCTTCAGTAATCAACAGTGATATGGAAGTGTAAGCAGAATAAACCCTTTCCTCCCCAACTCGCTTTTTGGTCATGGTGTTTTGTTGCAGCGATAGAAACCCTAAAATAGATTAAGAAGATCTTTTACTATATCATAGTCTGTATGACAAATTCCTGAAATGCCCAAAGTGCTCATTGGTTAATGTTGTCCAATATATGTACTCTATGTATTATCATGAAATCTAAGTGCATTAATATTCAAGACACACAAATAGAAAGACAATTGAAGCCTAATCCCTACAAAGAGAATATCCAATCTTATAATATGAGCTGCTCTGACATTTTTATTCTACCTCCGTTTTCAAAACATACTAGGATCATCCACTAAATATTTAATTTTCTGGTTCAGTGTGAAGAGTAGATAGGTGGTTCCAAAACATAACACAGTGCTAGACACCTAGAGCAGGCACACAGTGAACTCACCCGCTCTCACTACTACGTACCGGGAGCCAGAGCGATTCAAGGCTTTCACAGAGGTCTCGTTAAAAGGACAAAAGGGATGTTTAGTTCTGTGTTCTTACCCAGGGACAGACTTGGCCAGGCCTGGGCTGGAACTGGGGCCAGGGCCTCAAAGGAGTTAAAGTTTCAGTTATGGGAACCTGAATTTCTTCCCTGAAGGGCTGTGGTTATCAGTCCTAAGGCAGCTGTGTCTGAAGTATCCTGTGTTCTCTTTGCCAATATTGTTTGATTTAGCTTTCTGCTGGTCATGGCCCATTCTCTCTCTACAAATAGTATATTTTAATAGTACAAATAGAATATGAATAGTATTAATATATATTTTAATTTATGTATTTTAATAGTACAAATAAATAGAATATGAATATATATTAATTTAATTATATATCTTAATTTATATATTTTAATAGTACAAATAAATAAAATGTGAATAGTATAGGATAATATGCTGTCCTTCTTAATAATGATGAGTGCGGATGGGAGGAAATATGGGGAGGGATAATTAACACTAAAGACCATATGGAAATCTACTCCTGACCAAGCTTACACACACATAAGTGCACATGCGCGTGCACACACACATATACACTTCCAGCTCTGATGGGGGTGTACGGCTCAACGAAGGAACACTGCCGAGCATGCACAAAGATCTGAATTCGGTCTCCTATATCACAACAAATCAAACCCCTCTGACTCATGTATACTGCTCATGACCATTTCTTCACTTGTGAATTTCTTTTCTTATAATACAGAAATGGAAACTAAACAATACTCTATCTTTCAGCAATCTGTTAACCAGTCCCCCCAATGCTATATACTATTACACACACACAGGCACACCATTTAAAAGAAGGTACTCTATAATGGGGCAACAACGCCTCTATATGACACACAGGATAACAAATAAAAAGCCCAGTGCCTACTGCCAAGAATGGGTTACCTCTTCTGAAGTAATTGGCCTAATGGATACCATAGAGTCCCCAAACTATTGCCAATGCTCTTGGTTACCCTCCAGAGCCCTTTATTGCTGATGATACCACATACTTAAGTCACAGAACATGGAAAAACAAAGCTGGTACTCACTGGAAGCTTCATCATGGCTGGCTATCTCTCACACGCTGTAGGGCTATGCACACTACTGGAGAAGTAACGTGGTCATCAGTCTTACCTAATTGTGAACCATGACAGCTGCAATCACCAGCCTGACAAGACATGCCCAGTGTGCAACAGTGGTACAAATGTCATGAGAATAACCAACAACTTTGTGATTGGATCTAAAGGCCCATTTCACAAGTTGAGATCATACCTGACACCACTGTTAATGAATGAAACTATGGCTAGATAGGACAATCACTCTGCTAAATAAATGGGAGTAGTACGAAACTGAGTTTCAATTACTTAACATTATATCCATAGATTAGTGTATCTCTCAACCTTCATCAGAGAAGCTTCTATTTAAGTAGACGGTAATTAACATAGAGACAAGGTACAGAAAATAAGAGACCACTCAGTCCTAAATGAAACACACACACACATTTATACATACATACATACATATCACACACACACACACAATCTCCTATCCCCTCTTCCCAAACTCAAGCATTACTGTGGAAGAGGGGAAGAAAGAGTGTAGACCCAGAAGCCATGGACGACTACAAGGAATACAGTAATGCAGCCTCACACATGAATTCAGAGCAGTTACAACAGCATGCAAAAGACCTGCAAAAAATTCAATCCAGACAAAATCCCAACACGGAAAGAGAGGTAGGCATGAAGTCCCACCTCCAGCTGAGGAGCTATTGACAACTGACAGCTGGTAAGAGAAAGAAGGGTCCGTTTCCTCTGAAACCAACAGCCCAAGTTTTCCTGTCTATTGCCTATTCCTAAGGGTGGGATCTCTCCCCCTTTCCCTGGTCTTGGGACTCCTCTTCCCAACTGCCAGGACCATGAACCTCAAAGTTTCAAATGTACATTCAAACGAAATGTTTTTTCTAAACTCTTTAACGTCATCTCTATCCCTAGTCTATCTGTCCCAACAGATTTCAAACCAATTACAGACTGCTCCAGCAACTCTGGTGCCAGTCCAGCTGTCTCCTTAGACTCTATCCTGGTCCAGTCTCATAGACGACACTTCCCTAGCCTCAGATGGTCCTGGACATCAACTGACACAGCCTGCTCTTCCCTGCCTCCACCAACAACCCAACTTCCTTGGGATCCCCAAGAACAATGCCCCAATGTCAGCAGGAAGCAACCAGAGAAAACAACACCCACTTACCCAATACCCAGCCATTTAATAATAAAAGAAAAGGGTGCCAATGAAGGGACACTTGCCCACTCAAGCATGTGGCTCTGCCAGACTTTGCCATTCATCCCATTCTCTCTGCCTTGCTAAAAATTGTTAGATGACATTCTTAAAGCTCGCCACCAAGGTCTGTTCGCTTAGCTGGCTACATCTGCCTCCTGCGGCAGACTACCAAAGTTCAGGAATCAGACGCCCCCTTTGGCTCACCTAAATAACATGCCTAGACAAAATTAAACCTCATCCTAACATGGGGGTTCCCCCTTTTATAAACCACCATTTGCCCATGTGCCACATCTGTCTCCTCTCCATTCAGAGGTCAGTCCTTTGTCCCCCCAGGACAAATATCCTTGCCCCTTTCCCTTGTCCCTCCTCCTCTGTCTCCTTTACCACCTCACCCTAGCCTATTCTAACACAGATCTCCCCTTTCCTCTTCCTAAGGACACCTGGAAGACCATTTGATGCTGTTTTTCTGCCTGAGGCAGAAAGCAGCCACTTTTAACTTTGCTTCCTGCTTAATAAAGGATCTCGGTTAAAACAGGGGTTTGGGTGTTGTTTGTGCCTAATCTGGGGTCTGGAAGGGAGCCCCCACTCTGGGTGGGAGTTCACTTCATTTGTATCTTAGGTTGGCCTCAAACTGAGTATGTAGCTGCCTTAGTTAGGTTTCTATTGCTGTGAAAAGACACCATGACCATGACAAGTCTTATAAGGAAAACATTTAATTGTGGGGGCTCACTAACAGCTTCAGAGATTCAGTCCATTATCACCATGGCGGGGAGCATGGCAGAATGCAGGCAGACATGGTGCTGGGGGAGTAGTTGAGAGTCCACATCTTGCAGGCAACAGGAAGTAGACTGACTCACTGAGCAGTATCCTGAGCAAAGGAAGCTTCAAAGCCCTTCCCCACAGCGGCACACTTCCTCTAACAAGGCCATACCCACTCCAACAAGCTACACCTCCTCATCCTATGAGATTATAGGGGTCAATTACATTCAAACCTGCACAGGAGCTGAGGATGAACCCGAACTTCTGGTTCTTCTATCTCCATTTCCCAAGTACTTGGATTACAGGTATGCACCACTATGCTAGTTTATGTGGGGATGAAGACTGAGCCAAGGCTTTGTGCAAATTAAGAAAGCACTCTAGGAACTGAGCTACTATCTCGGTCCAGATCCTCATTTTTGTTGTTGTTGTTGTTTTTTTTCGAGACAGGGTTTCTCTGTAACTTTGGAGCCTGTCCTGGAACTAGCTCTTGTAGACCAGGCTGGTCTCGAACTCACAAAGATCTGCCTGCCTCTGCCTCCCCAAGTGCTGGGATTAAAGGCGTGCGCCACCACCACCCAGCCAGATCCTCATTTATAATATCATTAGTATATGTCTGATAAACAACGCCTATTTTCTAAGAGAGAGCTTGCTATGACAGAATATGTGATTCTGCCTTAGTAGAAAAAACAACGTATGGCATGCTAAGATGGTGATTTATATTCGGCCAGGCATACGAAAACCATACCAAGCAGAAGCATTAGCAAAACTTCAGCATTAGTTGAATCAGAAACTCATTTTAATATTTTGCTCTGTCAAACCACGCCTTTAACCCCAGCACTCAGGAGGCAGAGGCAGACAGATCTCTGTGGTTCCAGGCCAGGCTGGTCTACAGAGCAAGTTCCAGGACAGCTAGAGCTACACAGAGAAACACTGTCTAGATAAAACAAATCAGCCCCCCCACCCCCGAAAAGACAAAATAAAAAAAAAAACTATTGTGCTCTGCTCTGTCTTTTGATACAATATGCTCGCTTACACGTGTAAACTGATTATAAGGTAGCTCATGTATTAAGGTATATATATATTTTTTCTTTTGCCTGTGGCTCATCTCTCTGCCTTGGGGGCTTGCTAGGACAGACAAGTAATTTTTTGATTGGCCTGAAAGCCTAGAGAACCAAAAAACAAAATAAGAAACAAATTTAGTTTGAGAGCCGACTTTGAAAGATGACTAGTAGTGTGGGCTTCATCAGATGAGCTGACAGAACTTTCCAGGTGGGAAGTATATTAAAAAAGTTCATTCCTCTGAATAACTTTTGAACACGCCAGCTAAAGGATTTTTCACAAATGTAACGGAGTAACTCTGGAACGACGCTGCCTTATATTTTCTTCCAAATAGAAAATGTCAGACTGAGGGTAGTAACTGTCACTAGGAAGGAAGAAAAGAAAAGGAAAGAGGAGAAAGTAAGAAAACTTGGCTGTCACCATAATTCTGCTTATCTATAAAAGAGACGGAGGTCAAGAGAACCCAGAGAACTTACAATCCTTCCGATTGTTCCTTTCCTCTTTACGTCAGATGAAAAACGGGTAGGTAAGTGCATAAAACATGCTTGAATTCAAGAGAGACTTTTCAGGACTCGCCACTTTGTTGGTTTCTCCTGTCTCTTATTGCAGGCATATAATAATTCTTGAGTCCCTTCCTGATTTTCTGCTGTCCCTGCCTTGTCTGTGCTCCTGGGCAGGTTACCTGTCTGGTCCACGTTTGCCAAGGGCAACCCAATAGCAGGGAGCTGGACAATAAAGAACTCTTGCGCTAAGGGAACACACACAGTTCAGGAAGTCCAGCGTTTCAGACCTCGGCCACCCGCGGCCTCCCGTGCAGCGCTCCCCGCGCCCGGCGCCCCTGACTGTGCCCGGTATTCACCTGTAGTGCTCGCAGCCAACGCGGCGGCCTTCACTATGCGCCTCATTTTGCGAAGCAAGGCGCTGGCACAGCGACCTAGTAGGGCAGAGTGAACAGGGAAAGCGGGCAGAAGGCGGGGACTGGGACCCTGGGGGGCGTGCCTAAAGCCGAAGTGGGCGGGGAAACAGGACGGGGGCGGGGCGTGAGGCCAGGGGCGGGGTCACAGCACCAAGGCGCTTGAGACGACCAATAGATCTTCTCGGTTGTCTGCCCCGCCTCCACTCATGCCTAGTAGAAGGTGCTCGCCGCTATAGCCACCGTCTGGGTTTAGGGACGGAACCTGTGCGCGGCGGAACCTTTGGCTCTGAGCTTATGGTTGCGGAAGGCGCATGATTGTCGTACGGCTTCCGGCGGCTCTCGGCCCTCGCGTGGAGCTGTAGTTCGCAGCTATGGCGCCTCGAGTGACCCGTCGCCAGACCCTGGAACGGTGTCTGAGGGAAATCAAGAAAGCCACCAGCCGACCCGAGTGTTTCCTCACGTAAGTGCAGATCCAGGCCTGGGAGGGCGATCCGTATCGTAGGGATGCCGGGCGGGCAGGCGTTCGGCAACTTCGGAAACACAGGAGTGGAAGTACATACAGATCGCTTAACCCCAGTTTCAGACAGTTTTTGCTGTCTTGGCCTGTAGGAATTTTCTCAGTGAAAGCTGTCCAGTGCATATCTCCTAGCTGTATGCTACTAAAATAAAACGAAGCGCCTTTATTAGCGTCCAGAGAGACTTTTGACACATGCTACCTTATTCCGTGCCGATTGCACTTCTGAATGTATGTCCTCGAGATGCCCACCGCTTGCCACTCACTAAGCTTTATCAAAAGTACGTGCTTGTACAATGCTTGTCCAGTGTGCACTTTCACGACCGAGTTTGAAAATTAGGGTAGACTTTTGTCTTTCTTCCTAGCGCTTCGATTAAAGCCTGTAAAATTATGACTCAGATTTCTATTGCAAATCCATACTCTTTAGCATCGCAAATTCACTGAGTCCACAAAAGAGCTTCCCCTTCCTCCTATACTCTTCTCTCTCCTGAAGTCATTTCTCCATTTCCACTACCAGGCTTGCCTTTCCTGCCTCAGTAAATGGCTGTGCTATCATTTTATTTGTTCCTAGTCAGCTAGTCTACTTCCTTGGTGTCATCGTTTTTCTCTTATTTCCTGTGCTTTCTCTGTCTGGTTCATCCTATCTAATTCTATTTAGACTTTGATTCCTAATTGCCGTACTCGTGGTTGTGACTCCACCATCAATCTCTGTCATCCTTTGGAAGCTGCTTAAGCTTCCTCACAAATCTTTCATTATCATTTCTCTTTCCAAATAGCAAATTGTCATTTTGTCCTTCCGCTATCAGCTTTTGGTGTTAAAGTGACAAGTTCTTATCTCTGACTCCGGGGTGGTTTGGGTCCTGGTCCCCCAGCGTCCATAATCTCAGGCTCATACTCTGCTTCCTTAATCACACTATAGCTGTCTGGGTCTTGCTGTTCTTCACACTGCCTGAACTCATCTTTTTCAAGGTATTTTTTTCCTAACTGTTTCTTATAACCAGAATACATGTTCCCAGACCTTTATACTATACTATGTGATCTCTTTTACCTGTCGCTATCAATCTGTAGATCTCATTTCAGGTGTCCTATCCTTAGAGAAATATCCCCAAATTTATAGCCAGATACTAATCACTTGCCAAATGAGTAATAAAAAGTGTTATGTGGCAGGTTTGAGAATTTGTTTTGTTTTGTTTTTGAAGACAGGCTTCTCTGTAATCTTGACTATCCTGGAACTCAGAGAGACTGCCTGCCTCTGCCTCCTGAGTGCTGGGATTAAAGGTCTGTGCCATTACCACCCGGTATTAGGTTTGAGAATTTGAGGCTGACTTAATAGGTATTTCCAGGCAGATAGAATTTGAGGCTGACTTAATAGGTATTTCCAGGCAGATAGATGAGTAGTGATTGTCCAGCCTACAATCTGTACAGCCAAGTCAGATATTCTGGTCCATCAGCAAGATGCACACTGTTGGGACCGAGGGTCTTTACTTAAAATTGATGCTTCATTTACATTTTATTCTGCAAACAAGGTATGCTTTTTGTTTTTTTCTTTTATTTAAGAATGCTTGATATCACTGTGTATAATCTTACTTAATTCCTTTCCCGATAGGATTCAAAATGGACTAGCATCAAAGTTCACCTCTTTAACGAAAGTTCTCTATGATTTTAATAAAATCTTAGAGAATGGCCGAATCTCTGGAAGTCTTTTGCGGAAACTTGAGATAAACAGTTTTGATGATGAGCAGATTTGGCAACAACTAGAACTGCAAAACGAACCAATCTTACAATACTTCGAGAATGCAGTTAGTGAGACAGTCGAGGATGAAGACCTCAGCCTTCTGCCAGAGGGCGATGACCAGGAGGGTGACGACCAGGAGGGTGAGGAGGGTGCCTTAGAGCTGGAGGCTGAGAGCCAGGAGAACCAAGAGACTGATGTGGAGGATGAGCAGCTGTCAGACATGGGTGCTAATGTTCCTGAAGCGGGGGAGAGAGCCCAAAGCAGACCCGACCCAAGGGAAAGTCCCGTTTTCAGTGAGGAGGATTCCGACCTGGACTTTGATATTAGCAAACTGGAACAGCAGACCAAGATGCAAATCAAACCATCCGGAAAACCAAGAGAAAAGTCTGTAGTGGACGATAAATTCTTCAAACTGTCTGAAATGGAGAACTTTTTAGAAAAAGTAGAAAAGGAAGAGGAAAGGAGACCTGATGGCGGAGAAGAGGAGGAGGACATTGACTTTTTTGAAGACATTGATTCAGATGAAGATGAGGGAGGGCTGTTTGGACATCAGAAGATTAAGGTAAGGTTTTAGGAAAAGAAACTTTTAAGTTAGATGTCATGTTTTCCTGAGTAGAGACTTAATGTGCCTCAAAATTCCTTAGAGCACAAGTGAAGTATTGAAGAGATTAAAGAAATGTAAAAGCTGAGCCAGTGGTTCAGGGGTGTAAACATTTTAAGTGGGACACTGAGGCAGGAAAATTATGTGCTCAGAGCCAGCCTGGGCGAAGTGATGAGACCCTGCCTCGAAACACACTCCGACACACACATCCAACTAATTAGAAAAAAGGAGGATATGGATGCGAGGGGCTTTTAACAATCATCTATTTGGAGGGTGGTTTTTGTTTTTTAAATAATGGTAATTAGAAATTTTGAGATGGAATAGTGTGCTCTTATTTTATGTCTTTTAAGTAGGTGTGCTCTTTCTTTCAGTGTGCTGTGCTTCAGTTGTCCTTTAAGGTAGTTAACTAGTTGCTAGTTTCCCTAATAGCTGTTTTTGGCTGGGGTGATATTAAAGTTAGAAAGCAATTTGTATGTGTGTATAATGTGCGTAGGTACATGAGTGTTTTTTTACAATTTTCTATCTTTAAATTTTTCAAAAATCTTTTTTTTAGTCAAACAAAAGTTCCAGAAATCTGAAATACAAAGATTTCTTCGATCCAGTTGAAAGTGATGATGACATTGCTAGTGTTGTTGATGATGAGCTGGGTTCAAACAAGGAGGAAGGATTTGCCGAGGATGCAGAGGAGAGCCTTTCAGAAACGTGAGCATTTCAGACTCTTATAGTTTGTAAGTGGGGATGTAAAATATGTACTCAGAGTTGTCAAGTACATCACAGAAGTCAGACTCTAAATATATATCACACAGCTAGAAACATGTGTCTGGATTTCAAGGGATATTGGTGATTATTTAATTTGCACCAGCAGAGCAGTCAGCCTTTTATGTTGTGAGTAAGGACCTGGCGATTGGGTTTTGAGCCAGTAGCCCTGGCTGTCCGGAACTCACTCTGTAGACCAGGCTAGCCTAGAAACTGAGAGATCCGCCTGCCTCTGCCTCCCTAGTGCTGGGATTAAAGGCGTGCGCCACCACCGCCTGGCACATTGTTTTTTTAAAGTTTATTTTATCTGTATGTTTTTTTGGTTTACTTGTATGTCTGCTCACTGTGTGTTTGGTGCCTGCAAAGGCCAGAAGATGGTGTCAGATCCCCTGGGACTGGAGATACCAAGCCACCAGACAGTTGTGAGCCACGTGTGGGTGCTCGGAATCGAACCCATGTCCTCTGGAAGAGCTGCCAGTGTTCTTAACCATCGTTCCAGCTCCGAATGTTTAAATAAGCATTTTGTATCATGGGTTGATGAGTTATGTATTTGATGTGTTAGTGCTTTCAACTCTGTTTCTACATAGCAAGCATTTCACCTAAAGATCTCTTCCTTGACCAGGTTTGTGGTGGCGCACGCCTTTAATCACAGCATTTGGGAGGCAGAGGCAGTTGAATCTCTGTGAGTTTTAGGCTAGCCTAGTCTACCAAGGGAGTTCAAAGACAGGGCTACATAGAGATAGACCCTACCTATAAATGAATGAATGAATGAGATAGACCCTACCTATAAATGAGTGAGTGAATGAATGAATGAATGAATAAATAAATAATAATAAATAAATAAATAAATAAATAAATAAATAAATAAAAGAATCTCTTCCTTTTGGGTCAGGTAGTTGATGACTTAGTAGATAAAAGCACTTGCCATGCAAGCCTGGTAACCTAAGTTTGATCTCCTAAACCCACAAAAGTTTTTCTCTTGACCTTAACATATATGCTTTGGTACACATATTGCCCACACATGTCATGCATACAAAATAATAATAAAATTAAAAAAAATTAGAATTCCTTTTGCTCCTTAACGACCCTGGAAGTTCTGAATGTTGAATGACACTGGGTATTAAAAAGTACTTTATAATTGGAATAATATCTTTGTATTCTTACAGGCTTGTAGTGTTTCCTCTTTGATAAGCATTTTGGTATTGTAGGGATGAAGATAGTGACCTGGAAGAAGGTGAGGATGGTGAGCAACATAAAGAAGGCTTGAAAAGAGTGACCTTTGCTCTGCCAGAGGATGAGGCTGAAGATACGAGTCCCTTAGCTGTAAAGCAAGAATCTGATGAAGTCAAATCCTCTTTTGAAAAGAGACAGGAGAAGGTAATTATTAGGACTTCTGTTATATGTTCAACAATGTGAAACCTCATTAACCAACCTGCTCTTTTAAAAGCAAAGTCCTTGCTCCCTAAAGATCATGTATACTAAGCTAAGTATTGTGCATTCCTTGAAATCTAGCACTTGGGAGACTGAAGTTGGAGGATTGTGTCAAGTTCAAGGACAACCTGGGCTACACAGTGAGCATTAGATCTGCATGGGATATGTAATCTGCCCTTTCTCATTAAAAAAAAAGAAAATCTTGCATATAAATACCACATTTCCTAGCCCGTAGCCTTCATTTGGAACCAGATTTGTAAAATCTTTTTCTCTGTGCCTATTTTCCTGTCAGGTACGCTTCCGCTTAGTCATCCTGTGGCCCTCCTTTAGCTGTTTCAGCTGCTGGAGGAGGTGTGTCTCTTAAATGAGTGCCAGACAGATGATTTTAGTACTTTTAGCTTGTACTTGACAGTACTTTGGTTCTGTCATTTACTCATCTTAAAACGAAATATCAAGACTACCTAAGGGATTATTTTTCAAAGGCAATTTGAATTAAGCTCAGGGTTATCACTGTGTCCCTAGAAGAGACAGAAAGTCTAGAATAACTTTATGAGTTACTACCCTAATGTCTTCCCACCTCACTCTTCTCCCACCCCCCAAAAATATTTGGTTTCACTGAGGAATTACACAAACCTTCAAGAAGTAAATAGTGTAATGTTTGGTTGACAGCCATATATATAAGAAGTAAAGCAGAATGTATAACAGGACTAACTATCCGACTCAACACGTAAATATCCACATTGGCTTTAGCCTCTTTCTTGGTTGTGAAGCATGAATCCACAACAGTGCGGTGAGAGTAGTGCCACAGTCAGGTGGGCCTCGAGCTTTTAATTCAGTGTAAGGTCAGCAAGCTCCAGGGATGTCAAGGAGTTAACCATATTTTATTCCTTTTTGGGATTCAGGGAACTGCAGATATATCAAGTCCAAAACTGTCACCATGGTTTTTGGCCAGATTCTAGAAACATCACTTTAGCAAGAGCAAGACAAAATGTCCACTGTTACCATCCTCACTGTTACCTGCTATCTCTGTTAGACTTGTCAGTGTGGTAACAAAAGCAAAAGCTAGGGAGGCTAAAGTGCAAGCATTCTTTCTTACCAAGGTCCCTGGACTCACGAGGAAGTGAGCAGAAGGGAAGTGGGGAAACAGCAGGCCTCTAAGATAAAACCGGTCTTGTGTCTGCTAGTGTCTCTAAAATGGTCTGTTACAGGGCAGAGATGAGCTAGGCTCCATCAAAGTGATATTCCGGGCTAATCATGTTAGGATGTCATGATAATTAAGTGTGCTAGTGGCTTGTGCAGACTTAGATCGTTTGAATAGAACGGAGCCTACAAATAGACCCAATGCTTCTGGGGAGCTTGGTACGTTAGTAAGTACACATTTCAAAATAACCCGTCTTATTTTCCAGATGAATGAAAAAATCGCATCTTTGGAAAAAGAGTTGTTGGAAAAAAAGCCCTGGCAGCTTCAAGGGGAAGTGACAGCGCAGAAGCGGCCAGAGAACAGCCTGCTGGAAGAGACGCTCCACTTTGACCATGCTGTCAGGATGGGTATGGTGCCTGGAATTTTCAATAATGTTTGTTTTCTCCCTGCTTTTTGTTTTAAAAATTTGCAACCATACAGAAAAGTAGAGTGGATAGGTATGCCCTTTAACTGAATTCACCAGTTGGTAACAGTTTGTAGTTTTTGCCTTAAGTCTCTAGTGTATGCCCCTCTCCCATCATTAAAAAGTAATTGTCAGGGGTTGGGGAGATGGCTCAGTTGGTAAAGTACTTGCTGTGCAAATACGTGGACCCAAGTTGGGATCCCCTGCACCCACACAAAAAGATCCTGTAATCTTAGCACCGAGGAGGCAGAGATGGGAGAATGGCTGGAGATTGCTGAGATTGCTGGTGGAATTAATGTCTATAGGTTCAGCAGACACCCTGTCTCAAGGTGGAGGGCATTTAAGCATGGTACCCAGCATTGACCTCTGACCTACACATGACACATATGCCAATGTGCACATGTATCTACTCACACAGAAGCACAGCTGCCAATATCTTGGCACTTAACTGCTAAGGAGGGTATCCCAGGGCATTGGGATGGAAATGTTGTCATTTACCATATCCATTCAAGTTACAGATATAATTCAGTTGGTGGAATGCTTGCCTAGAATACTTGAATTCCTGGATGTGATTCCTTGAATTGCAGAAACCAGGCATGGTGGCCTATCTTAGCACTTGAGAGGGAGAGGCCGAAGGATCAGAAGTTCAGAGTCATCCTCAGGTTACTTAGGAAGTTTGAGGCTATCCTGGGCTATATGAGATCCTGTTTCAAACACACACACACACACACACACACACACACACACACACAGAGATGGGGAATGGAGGGAGGGTGTTCTGCGGTTCAACTTTTTTTTTTTTTTTTAATTTTTATTAACAGATATTTTCTGCGTAGCTCTGATCATCTTGAAACTCACTTTGTAGACCAGACTGGCCTTTAACTCAGAGGCACCACCACACCACGCTTGGAAACTGAATGGACGCTAAAAAGGATTTGGTTAGATAGCCAAGGTTTACAGTGTAATTGTGAACAACTCTGAACTGTGACAGGGTGCAGGCCTGTAAACAGAACAGTATAAGAAATTCTCCACTGTCTGATTTAGAAGGTGTAGGGTTGACCTAAGAATTTGGATGTTTTGTAAGTTCCCAGGTGTGGCTTATGTTGTGGGTCCAACATGTATTTGAGAATCCCTAGTCTGATGTGTATTTATCTAACAAACACATTATGTTTCTTTTAGCCCCTGTAATCACAGAGGAAACCACCCTCCATCTAGAAGATATCATTAAACAGAGGATACGCGATCAGGTCAGTAAGAATGGAGTGGGTTTTAATTTAATTCTCACTGTATTATTTAGAAATAATGCTTTCTTAATTTTTATTTGATCCTCTTGACTTTAAAGCACTGAGACTGGAAACAGGTATTTTCACCTTTTCTGTAGGGCATAGCTCTTTGCTCATACCCAAGAAAGTAATGTGTCTGATGGGAACAGTGGCCAGAGCCACTGTCAGTATCATCTGTTCTGAATCTTGTTGACTGGATGGGTAATAGGGCTTATGATGTATTGGAGACCTCTGAGTGCCAGCCTCAGTGTCCCCTCAGGGTTCAGAAGACTCACAGCAAGCACGGGACTTAGTTCTGAGGGAGATGATGAACTCTCTGCTGTGTATACTGTTCTGTATCAGCTTCCTTATTCTCCTGCTGTTCTCCTAGTCTGTAAAGTTTGCGGTTTATATATACAAGCAAACAAAGGCAATTCTCTGAGCTTGGACATCCCTATCTTTGGAGGTCCCAATGTGATCTATATGAAAGGCTCCTTTCCTGACTGCATGTCTCACCAAATGGAAGATACTTGCAGGGAGGGAGCTTCTAATGTATCTCAGGGAACAAAGTGGAGATCAGACTGTGGGAACCAAGGTTATCGACTATGTGACTTAAATTTCCCACTGGAAATCCCACAGAGTGGGGGGCATAACCCAATATACCAGTACATGGGAAAGAGTTGTGTCCAGTCCATCCTCCGCTGAATCTTGCACCAAGGGAGAGTGCTCATAGCTTCACAAGAGATTCACTGTGAGAATCAGTCAATATACAAACGGTGGTGGGCCCAGCGCCTTGTGAATTGGGTTTGCCTCCATCAGAACGCATTTGCTCTGGAGGGTCGGCCTTCTGCCTTATCAGCTGCAGTCTTACTGCATGATTCTGCGGACTGCAGTGATGATGGGCATCCGGCTTGCTTTGTTCATACCCACGACCCTTCCTCCATCTCGGCACAGTATCTGCTGTAATAAATCAAGGGTGGATCTTTTCAGATGTGAGTGGCCAAGTAAAGAGTTTTCGGGAGTTGTTCTGGTTTTGTCAGCTTAGAATAAAAAGCAGACATTATATTACAAGTATGTGACTAGTCTTACTAGAGATACTTCCTTGGTGCATCTATAGTGGAGGAGCAAGAGCAGGGAAATACTATATGAGAGTATCTGAAAATTTGGAACAGAGTAGAAAAACTAGGTTAATTCAATCACATAGTAAGGTGGGCTGAAAAAACTGGCTCTAAAATAAATATAAGGGCTGGTGGTGTGGCTCTGGTAGAACTTTTGCTTGGTATAAGTGAGGCTCTGGTTCAGTTCCTAGCAAAGGGTTACAAGGCAATTAAAGTTGTAACTAAGAGGAAGACTGACTTTAGCATAAAGGCAGAAGGAATGTTTGAACTAATGTCCTCTTTGCTCTCTTCCTCATGCTTTATTATTTGCCACTTAGAAAAAAAATCACCTTTTGTTTTGTTTTGTTTTGTTTTTTGTTTTGAGACAGGGTATCCCTGTGTAGCCCTAGCTGGCCTGGAATACTGTGTAGGCCAGGCTTGTTTAGAACTCGCAGGTCTATCTACCTCTGTGTCTCAAGTTCCAAGATTAAGATGTGGGCTATCACATTTAACACTTTTTAAAATTACTGAGACAAGGTTTCATGTGCCCATAGATGGCCCTGGAACTAACTACATGACCTTGAACGTTTAATTCTGCTGCCTCAATCTTTCAAGTGCTGGTATTGTGGGCACTTTCTGTGAGGCTGAGAATTGAAACCAAGGCTCTATGCACACAAGACAAGCCCTCTACCATCTGAGCTGTAGCCCCAGCCCCAGAAGTTGAAAATTAATGTCTTTGCTGTAATTCTTACAGAACATAGAAATAAATCTTGGATTCTATTAATGTATTTGCATTTCAGGCTTGGGATGATGTAGAACGAAAAGAAAAACCCAAAGAGGATGCGTATGAATATAAAAAGCGTCTGACGTTAGACCACGAGAAGAGTAAGCTGAGCCTTGCTGAGATTTATGAGCAGGAGTACATCAAACTCAACCAGGTAAGGTGACCTCAAAGGCCCTCAGGGCTATGACTACTAAAGAAATGGCAGAGGAGAACCACACCTTCAGTCAACCCTGATCTAAGAACTAGATATCTGTGTAACAGCATGTGCTGGGAATAGAGGGCTGGTAATCAGTTTGTATAACAGTTATTGATTTTCCAGAAATTATTATAAGGTATTATAATTCTAAAATCCTACTTCTTTGATATTCGAAGTAATTGATTTATTCAGATTTTATGTATTTTATGTATTTTTGAGATTATCTTGATCGCTAGGCTATTTTTATTTGTTTTGTTTTATTTTTCTTAAATTCTCAATTTAACCTAGATGAACAGCGGGACAAGGTCATATCCTGGGAAGACTTTTTTCTCTACTCTGGTCTTATTGGAGTAGCGCTAATGACACAATGTCATCTGACTTGGGCCACAGCCACAGACAGCCAGTACCTTCTTACTCCTGCCCTCTCACCCCCTCCCACTGCCTTCTGCTCCTCTGTCTTAATTATGAAGAACAAAAACAAGCAGAAGACCATCCTTAGCCTTTCACAGTGCCCATTTGGGGCTAGGGGAAGACCAAATATAAAATTGCCTGACTCTGTAGAATTAAATGGCTGTCATTTCCATATCAGTGTGACTAATCTGAATAAATCTTGCAGAAATTACATTCATTTAACATAAAAAACATCTTGACACAGTTTTTCAGATCTGATGGGGCACTCCTGAAGTCCCAGGACTCAGCAGACTTATAAGAAGGATGATCATATTTTGAGTTGGTTCTGTGCTACATAGTGAGACACTGTCTTGAAAAACCAGAATAAGGAAGTGAATAATTCAGAGGCGCTTAACCGTGGTTTTCTTTGTAGTTCCCTGAACCCTTGCTCATCCGTGGCGTCCTGTTCCTCCCCATCTCTGCTGTCTTACACCCCACTTCTGTGAATTTGCCTGCTTTGGGCATTTTGTATGAATAAAGTCACACAATTTGTGACTTTCATTTAGCATTATGTCTTTATGCGGACAGCATATATCAGCACTTTATTTCTATCTTATTGCTGGGTAATATTCCATTTATGTATGTGCCACAGTTTCTTTAGTTTTTAGTTGATGAGTATGTAGACTGTTCCACCTTCTGATATAGCAAATCCTACTTTGTGTGTGTATTTGTGCACGTGTGTGCATGTTTATCTCCTTTAGTGTCCTTGGGTTTATTATGTCTAGGAGGGAAATGCTAACTCTCTTTAACCTTCTGTGAACTGCTAAGCTTGCTGCTGTGGCTACTTCATTTTACTTTGCTGCCAGTAATCCCCAGGGTTCAAATTTCTCCATCCTCACCAACATTTGTTAATTTTTCTGAAATTTAATGATCCTACTGTGAGTAGCTTAGCTCTTGGCAGAAAATACCCAAGGAATTAAACTGATAGTTCTAAATGTCAGAGCTGATGGGTACTGAAACGCGCACCCGTTGTGGTCTTTGTGAGGCATTGGCACCACTGTGGTGCTGATACCTGTAATTTTGCTTCTTTTTTTTTTTTTTTTTTTTTTTGGTCTTTCGAGACAGGGTTTCTCTGTGGCTTTGGAGCCTGTCCTGGAACTAGCTCTGTAGACCAGGCTGGTCTCGAACTCCCAGAGATCCGCCTGCCTCTGCCTCCCGAGTGCTGGGATTAAAGGCGTGGGCCACCATCGCCTGGCTCCTCTCCTTCTTTTTAAAAACAAAGTAACACTATGTAACCCAAGCTGGTCTTGAACAAGCTCCCTGGGTGTTGGAAATTACTGCCTTCCCTGGCTGGGGATTTTTTGTTTTTATTTTTGTTTGAAATAAGATCTCACTATGTAGCCCTGTCTGACCCCAAACTCACAGAGATCTGCCTGCCTCTGCTCAAGTGCTGGAATTAAAGGAGTGTGCACCACATCAGGGTAGAATGCTGCTGCATAGTTGTGGTTCTGAGAAAGTAGCACCCTCGTTGCTTCTAATGTTTTATCTGTGGTACACTGTAAACTGCTTCATCTGATATTGACCTTATTCACTTAGCAAAAAACTGAAGAAGAAGAAAATCCAGAGCATGTAGAAATCCAGAAGATGATGGATTCTCTCTTCCTAAAACTGGATGCCTTATCAAACTTCCACTTCATCCCCAAGCCGGTATGTGCATTAACAGTTCAGTGTAAAAACAGCGTGTGTGAACTTCATATTTCTGAGCTCTGTTGGTGTCAGGAGACACTCCCTGTAAGTCACAACGGGTCTTCTGTAAGGGAGCTTCACCCCGATCTCCAGCAGGCTCCTCCGTGGTCACCTTCAGTTCTGAGTCTCAATGATTCCTCTTCTCCTGACCCTCTCAGTTGTGTTTGATTATGTGATGGTGTCTATCGCTCACACTGATTGGTGCCTGCTGCAAGTCATATTAGGTCCTTTGCTTACATCACTTTCATTGCCCAAAACACTAAGCTGTTGTTACTGTTTCCAGTTTGCAGATGAGCAAACTGAAGCTTGGAATGTGGGAGAGGCAGAACTAACACTGGGCCCATGTGCTCTGCACTGCTTAGTGTGCCGTCCAGTCCAGACTTTTTCAGCCCCTTTGCTGGGCTGGCTGGGATCTCCTGACTCCTTGATACTCTGTCTACTTACAGCCACCTGTGGTTCTATTAAACACCTGTCGCCCTTTGGTGTCTCTTGTGGAGGTGTTTAAATGTCAACTAAAGACTGGTCTGGATGTCAGAAGCTTGCAGAGACCAAAGGGAAACATCAGGCGTCTTTATTGCTCTCCACTCTGTCTTTGAGACAAGGCCCCTTCATTGATTAAATCTGAAGGTCACTATTTCAGATAGACTGATTTGTCAGTGAGCTCCCAGATTCTGCTGCTCTCTACTTCCCCAGCACGGGACTCAACAGGCATGTGCAGATATGTCCATTTTTTATATGGAAACTGGCGATTTGAATTAATATCCTCTCACTTTTATAGCAAGCACCTGACCCACTAAATCATTTCCTCAGCCTCTGTTTTGCCTTGGTTTAAAAGATTTTGTTGTTGTTTTACATTTTACTCTTCAGGAGTGCCAATGGCTGCTGTAGGGTCCTCTAATATTTCTTTTTTCATATCTGGGTCTATATTTCACCTACTATCTCTGCAGATATGAACTGTTAACCAGCATCTATGCTGTATTGTTTGAGATTGCTTCTGTTTCTCTCTGATTGTGGGAGAGTATAGTATTTCTCATGAATATCTGAACAGTAGCCCAGTTGGATAAGTTTTTTTTTTTTCCACATTCCACATTTTCTTCTTGCTTAGAGTCCAGGATCCTGTCCTGTTCCTCATGTGTGTTTGCTCTTACAACATGTCCCTGGGACATTGTCCTCTGGACGTGACTTGGATGTTATTATCTTGAAAGAACGGTAGCTATGACTACCCATACAGCCCCTCACAAGATTGAGCCATTAACTTTTTCTTGTCTACATTATTTTAGTTTTTACAAACAGTTTAGTACCATTTCATGCTAATATAGAAAGATAAGTTTCTAGTAGCTTAAATATTTTATCAAGTAATGTTAATTTTTTCTCATAAGCATTTTTCATATTTCTTTTGAGAGCTTAGATTTTTCCATAACAAAAGGCAAGATGATAGCAAATCAGTATATTTTATTAGGTAGACGGGATTCTTTGAGAATGTCCAAATAGGTAACATGCAGTAGTATTTGACTGGCAGAATGTTGTACACATATGTAGCTGTAAATGCTTTCGGAATGGTTTGCTGCTGCCTGTTGTCATGGTTGTCATTCCAGCTAGCACAGAAATGTTTTAGATTTGTGTTTTATTTTCAGCGTGTGGTTTCTTTTAAAGAATTTATTTATTCTTTTTTTGGAACTAGCTTTTATCGACCAAGCTGGCCCCAAACTCACAGAGATCCTCCTGCCTCTGCCTCCCAAGTGCTGGGATTAAAGGCGTGCGCCACCACCGCCCGGCTCTATTTATTCTTCTCTCGTACAGTACATCTTGACCACAGCTTCTCTTTCAACTCCGCCCAGTTCACCCTGCACTTTCCCTCTTCCCCACACCCACCCCCTCCTTCATCTTCCCCAGAAAAGGGCACTCCTCCCAGGGATATCATCCAAACATAGCACAGTAAGACTAGTTAGGAATCCTCATGTCAAGACTGGGCAAGGCAACCCAGTAGGAGGAAGGGGTTCTAAGAGCAGGTGAAAGAGAGATGGCCCCACTCCCACTGTCAGTAATCCCCCAAACACCAAGGCAACAACCATAACATATGCAGAGGAGACCAACTCCATAAAGATCTTAATGGATGACATTTGCTCCATTTTCTTCTCCCCACTAATGCCTTGTCTCTTTTCTAGCCTGTTCCTGAAATTAAAGTGGTGTCGAATCTGCCAGCCATAACCATGGAGGAAGTAGCCCCAGTGAGCGTTAGTGATGCGACCCTCCTGGCCCCAGAGGAAATCAAGGTAGGAAGCCAGTGTGGAAATATTTATCGATTGCAAGGAAGTTTATTGCAACCAGATATGCATTTGTTTAATGTGACTTTCCTTGAGTTTCAGTTTTTATTCCTGTGTATCTCAGTAATTTCTAGGTATATCCCCCCCACACCCTGTAACTGAGTTGTTCATCCATGAATTCAGCCAACTGCATGTTGAAATATTCAGCAAAGAAAACTGAGTCTGGTTTGAACACGTGCAAACCTTACAACCAACTATTTGTGTGTAGTGTTTTCATTGTCCCAGGGCTTCATGCAATCCACGCACAATTTGAAGTGTATGGAAGTATGAATGTAGGAACTTGGGTATCTGTGGGGTCCTAGAGTTGATCCTCTGTGAATATGGATGCTTATATAGTGAGAGGAGTGATTAGTTATGCAATGCTTAAAAACTAATTTTGTGTATT
The DNA here is from genome assembly GCA_025134845.1 of Neodon shergylaensis. Classification (NCBI taxonomy): domain Eukaryota; kingdom Metazoa; phylum Chordata; class Mammalia; order Rodentia; family Cricetidae; genus Neodon; species Neodon shergylaensis. The sequence continues at coordinate 3,564,665 of JABTXL010001975.1, read as the reverse complement.
CAGGCATCATGAAAGTATTACAAATGTTTTAAAGTGCCTTTTTCAGTCTTTTAAATCCAGTAATACTTTAGTATTAGCCCATCCCCATGCTGATTTTATCCATAATAATCATAAACTGCAGTGTAACACTTACCAGCGTTGACGTCTAGAATCCAGCAGACCATTTGAACACTGGAACACCTTGGATATTCCAGGTGCTGACATCCTCTGATTCCTGCACATGGACATTCGTGCCTTCCGGATGTCCTCTTCTGTCTCTTCTGCTTTGTTACATATACAGCCAGCACTTCTGTCAGAACCTCTGCCATCTTGTGCCAGTCAGAACCTGGCGTGATGAGCTGACAGCTCAGGAGAAATGAGGATGTCACTCTTGACTGGAGTCAGGATTCCCTGCTTCCTCTCTTCATTGGTCTCTAGGACCCTCTCATCCAAACCCAAGGGCTGCCATTCACAGCTGAGAGCCAGGACTGAACCAGACATGTCCTTTGACCTGTGATGGAGAGCACCTGTTGGCTAATACTGTGGGCTTGAGAGCCTAGCTCTCTGTGTTTCCTTTGTGAGTTCATTTGGGGCTGAACTCTTATTGAGTCAGTTCTGGCAAAGAGCAAAGTGTGGCTTTAGAGTTACCACAGCTCCTTGGTACCAAGCAGGACCTACTCTGCATCCTGACACACTGTTCCACAGACATGCAGCCATTGGCCACTGTGTGTGTGCTCATCTTCTCATCCCTCAGCAGATGTTAGATATGGATAACAAGTATGGTGGTTGTCTAGGGTTTTCATTTATTTGATGGTTTTTGTTTATTTGGTTTATTTTTAATAGGAGAAAAATAAAGCCGGAGATCTAAAAACAACTGCTGAGAAAACAGCTACAGACAAGAAACGAGAACGGAGGAAAAAGAAATATCAGAAGCGTTTGAAAATAAAGGAGAAGGAAAAGCGAAGAAAATTGCTTGAAAAGAGGAACCCAGACCAGCCTGGGAAGACCAGCAGAGCAGCAGCTGAAGAGAAGCTAAAACAGTTGACCAAAACAGGCAAAGTGTCCTTGTTAAAGGTAAGTACGGACAGGCGCCTGTTGGCATGTGTAGGGCTGTTTCTCAGCTAAGGTGTCAGAGCTGCCTCTGGGTTCTGAAGCACACTGCTCAGCAGGGGCCTCGGCACCCTTCAGGCTTTCTGTAGACCTGTACAATGGCAGGCCTGTCAGCAAGTTTTCTTTTTTTTTCTCTCTTTTCCCTAAGGCACAAGGGTGTTGTAATGATGGAATGTATTGTTGTGTAGTGGCTTTTCATGTTTGTGCATTTGGTCATTATTCTGATCATAATGTGCTGTATGCTTTGTGTTGTCTCACAGAAGCATGATTTGTAACATCTCTGTTTTGTTTTAACTGCAGGATGAACGAAAAGATAAGGCCTTAAAGTCGTCTCAGGCATTCTTTTCTAAATTGCAAGATCAAGTAAAAATGCAGATTAATGATGCAAAAAAACCAGGAAAGATAAAGAAGAAAAAACAGGACATTTCTGTTCATAAATTAAAGCTGTAATATATTTGAATTTAATATATAAATTTGTAATTTTCTGTCATTATTTTGTTTTATAATAAAATTCTTGAGACCTATCTCAGTTTGCTTCCTATTGCTTTGATAAAGACCATAGCCAAAGCAGCCTGTGGAGGAAGGGCTTTTTCATCTTACGGCTTACAGTCTGTCACTGAGAGAACGCAAGACTTGCAGCAAAGACTGTCTGCTGGCTTGCTCTCTGTGCCTTTCCCAGCTTGCACTTAGTTACTCAGGTGTTGCACCATCCGTGGTTGACTGGATCCTCCATCAATCATTAATCCAGGAAATGTCCCTCAGACTTCCCTATGGCCAAGGCCAATCTTTAAAGCCATTTTCTACATTGAGTGGGTTTGATTTTTTTTTGTTTCTTGTTTGTTTTGTTTTATTTTTTTTCCCAGATGATACTGACTTGTATTAGGTGACATACATACATACATAAATACATACATACATACATACATCCATAGCTAGCAAAGACCTATCTTGCTTGATAGGAACTCCTTGAGACTTCACAGTGCTTTGGGAAACCTCTCCATAATCAGCCACCCAGGAGATGAAGGCTAGGGAATCAGAAATTCAAGATTTTCCTTAGCTAAAAAGTGAGTTGGAGCCGGGCGATGGTGGCGTACGCCTTTAATCCCAGCACTCGGGAGGCAGAGGCAGGAGGATCTCTGTGAGTTTGAGACCAGCCTGGTCTACAAGAGCTAGTTCCAGGACAGGCTCCAAAGCCACAGAGAAACCCTGTCTCGAAAACCATAAAAAAAAAAAAAGTTGGAGGCTAGGTTAGACCACACTAGCCCCTAAAACATCATAAAACAAATAGAAAGCCTGTCTGGGTTTCTGTGGGTGTGAAACACACCTGAACTTCCCAGTGCCCTTCCTGCTTTAGTGCTCGCCAGCTGATTTCACTGATACACCATTTGCCCGCCCGCTATGAGAAGCACCCAGAGCCAGTCACATCCCTCACAACCAGCTGTCCACATAGTCCTTTGAGTTCTTCATTTTCATCCTCTATTGTGTCTGTTACTTCAGAGAACAGCACTTTCATGTATGTGGTTTAGATCTTTCCCCTCTGGAAAATCTTAATGCCTGGACAAAGAGTTAGCACAGGTTAGCTGCTACAATTCATAGTAAGATACGGAGGACAGATACAATCTAGAGGGGAATCCAGAAGCAACAGGCTTAATGTAGCTTGGAATACAGACTGGCAGTCTTCAGGGTCCCCTAGGACAACCAGGTGTCCATTGCTCAGACATCCCCACTCAGAGAAGAAAGCCTTTCACTGATGACGTCATGACTAGATGGAAAAATGACCTGCCTCAATCCAGATGGATAGAGAATGAGACCTAAGATTAAGAATGACTGGAAAGGCTCTTGATTTTCATCTGCAACAATCAAACCCAATGATAAAGAATATCCTGTTTAGAGTTCTTTATTAATGCCGAACATGGCTGTTATCGGAGAGAACTAGGTTGTGTGGTTTTGGATTAAATACTGATTCGCTGAGTCTGCTTGTTCTGCTACAACAAACTAAATTTGGGGGATTTATAGAGAACTTGATTCTTTACAGTTCAGATGCAGTGGTGTCTGATGAGAGAGATGTGGGTGTCAAAATGGCATTTTGTTGCTTTGTCCTTGGGTTAGGTAGAAGGGCGGGACTCCTCCCCCAAGCCTTAGGGTGTATGTGTGTGCCTGCATGTATGCATGTGCATTGCTCCCCTGGAACAGGAGCTGCAGGTAGTTGTGAGCCATCTGGTAGAACTGCCGGGGACTGAACCCAGGTCTTCTGCCAGTGCCGTTAACCGTTGAGCCATCTCTAGTTCCTATTCCCAAAACCTTTCTACCACGGTGCTAATTGTATGCAATGTCAAGGGCTCTGAGGATGCCGCACAGGTCTGGAGGTAAGAGAACAATGTTTAGGTCGCTTCTCTCCTACCATATGGATTCTGGAGGCATTGCTCTGTTGGCCATTGAGTTTTAACACATGAGTTTGGGGGATGTTTTCTGACTATGACACCACTAATATGACATTAAAAAAATTTTCCCCTCGGGCGGTGGTGGAGCACGCCTTTAATCCCAGCACTAGGGTGGCAGAGGCAGGCGGATCTCTGTGAGTTCGAGGCCAGCTTGGTCTACAAGAGCTAGTGGCAGGACAGGCTCCAAAGCTACAGAGAAACCCTGTCTTGAAAAACTAAAAAAAAAAAAAAAATCCCCAAGTTGGTGTTAGGCAGGGCCAAACTATGAAGCCCCAGGAAATCCATGTAGACCAGACTGGCCTCCAGCTCAGATCTCTGCCTCCCAACTGCTGGATTAAAGGTGTGTATCACCACACCCAGCAACTTTCCCTGAAGTTTTATTCCAAGTAGGATTTATTGGAATATCCTTTTCCTCTGAATAAATACTTTTGAGTAATCCTCTGGTCTCCCTACACCTTAAAGTATCGGTTTTCATAGTGATTTGGGTATTACATGATCCTAGGAGTTTGTATTTTTTGTGAATTTTTTCAATTCGAACGATTTGCTGCACCAGGCTCTTCAATGTGACACATAGTTAGGAACTACATTTTTAAGTCTAATCAGACTGGTTTTACCTTTTAATTCTATGAATTCATGACCATTTAATGTCATTATTGACCTGATTTTATTTGGTTTTGTTACGTCTTTTCTTTGACTTTTTCTGTTCATTTTTTCCTGTAAAGTCAAATTAATTATAATGCGTTTATTATGAGTAGCCTATCTTAGCTGTATCTCTTTGAATTAATTTTTACTTGCGTTAGGAATGCTAGGTATGGCGGCAAACGCCTTTAATCCCAGCACTTGGGAGGCAGAGGCAGGATGATCTCTGAGTTTGGGACCAGCATGGTCTACAGAGTGAGTTCCAGGGCTACACAGAGAAATCCTATCTTGAAAACAAACAAAAAGGAATTATGGTAGCTTTCCTAATTTACCACCCACAAAAGGTTAGTATTGTGCTACCCTCGTGTATGACTTGTGAAGCTGTCGGGGCAATCGCTGCTTTCACTCATTTTGCAATTGCTACCACAGAGAAGGCCTGTGAGGATGCATTGCTGTCTTCACCCTCCAGCTCCCCATCCGCCCTCCCTCAGCTCGATCGCTCTGGACTCCACTCGCCGAGTCTGGGAGTGCAGTCGCGGGGATCGGCTGGGAATGCCTGCAGCGCGGTGCTCGGGCGGACTGCCGCCTCTGTGCCCGCTCGTGCGCCACTTCGGCTGGTTCCGCTGCAGTGACTTCAGAAGAGTCTAGAGAGTCAGCGTCCTCTTTTTAAGAAGAATGGTTCTAGGAAGGGCCTGGAAGTAAGTGCAGCTCGGTCCTCGTGAGGCAAGGATCACGGAGCCTGCGCAGAGCTGCAGGACAACCCTGATCTGTTTTCAAGCCCAGGGTTCTCATTCCAAAAGTTGCCATTCAGTTGCCCCCCCCCCAACCCCGTTAATGCGTAAAAATGTTTTTAATTTATGTATTTTATTTTGTAGGGAGAAGAAATTGGATGAATACCTACACCAAATATTACTTCACTTTGCATTAGTTCAAGGCGAGAGTAAAAGTAAACCTTTGGAGTCCTTCACCCGGGATGGCCACTGTCTTATCTGATGAGGTGGTAGCAGGCATCTTTTATTAATTCAAGCCAAGGGTTCTTCACCTGAGATTACCCGAATTTTTTATGGTCGCCCACTTTTTCTGATAGTCGTGATGTCACAAGGGAAATCACCTGTCCAAAAAAGACCCCGTAGCTTATCTACCAACAAAACTACAAAAAGCCCATCTCCTTCGATTATTTCATATTTTAACAATGCCCCACCTGCTAAACTTGCATGTTCAATTTGTCATAAAATGGTGCCTAGGTATGACCTAATTCGGCACCTTGATGAGTCCTGTGCTAACGACGGTGACTTCGTTCAGGTTGAGCCTACACAGTCTGGTTTAACGAATCCAACTGTGTCCAGGTCAGATTTACCCAGTATTGCATTAGAAGACACGACACCTCAGAAGTTGTCACCACCAAAGAGAAGTTTAATCCCTGCCCGATGTGGTTCAAAACTGGGCACCCAACAGCAGACCAGTCCCTACTTCAAAGATGCTCCGGTGTGCAAAAATCAAAGTGGGCTTCAAAGTCAGAGTGTGGAAATTGCGTCTTTGGGGAGTCTGTCATCTAAATTGTCCAGCAAGTACCTAAAAGTTAAAAAATCACTGCATGAGAAGGAGGGACTAGCCAGTCATTGTCCACGGAGTTCTCTGTCCACAACCGGCACCAGCCTGCTTGCTAACCGTTCAGAGGTGGAGGACCAAGATGAGATGCTGAGCGGTTCTCAAAAGGAAAACCTTTTTTCTTGTGCATCTCCTGAGGAAGAGGATGCTTCTGAACAGATGGTAGAGAACAGTAAAATAATGGAAGATGAAAACCAAAAAGCACCCTGCGGGGAGTCAGCCCGCACGCCCGCATCTTCGGATCACGGGCCCACAATATTTTCATTAGATTTAGCTCTTGAAAATAACCGAAAGTCGGCTTCAGGAGACAGTGTTGTGAAGCGAGAGGATGCCAGAGGGGTAAGTGGTGGGGGTGCTGCACAGCTTGAGTCGTGCAGCCGCGAAGAGGTTGAAGAGGTCGAAGTGACTGTTGATATTCCCATGCCAGCGTCTGCTAATGAGATGGAATCAAACAGCCCCAAGGATACTTCTCCAGGAAATAACGGCCAGGAGCTTAGGGAAGGTGGGAGTGCCTTAAAGCAACAAATTCTGAAGGAGGGATCCAGTTGTGATGATCCCAGGGAGACCACTCAACCCCCACCGAGCCACCCCTACTACCTGCGAAGCTTCTTGGTGGTGCTGCAGGCCATCCGGGAGAATGAAGAGGACATGCGGCTCTTTGATGACCAGGAGAAGGGGATCCTAACCAAGTTTTACCAGTTGTCAGGTATCCTCCGCCTGTTAGCTCTGGAAGTTTTCTTCCTTAACTGATTTGTGTAGGATGTAATGACCACAAGGAGCCACTGTGGGAATATTGTGGGACTCAGCCTCTTACAAGGTCTGAGTCAAGAATAGGCCCATTTAAAACAAATTCTTATGCTTAGTGATGTCACTGTGCAAGCCGTACTTCAACTATGAGAACAGTAGTTTTCTTCTTTTTTTCCCTTGGTTTTTCGAGACAGGGTTTCTCTGTAATCCTGGCTGTCCTGGCCTTGAACAGGCCTGCCTCTGCCTCCCAAGTGCTGGGAGTAAGGTGTGCCCGGTTTATGCAGTTTTATTTCTTAAATGTCTGCTTTGATAGTGGTAAAGCGATGTCCAGTGTCCAGATTTAAAAAACAAACAAACAAAAAGTTACAAGTCTGGCACTGATCAGTCTATCTGTCCTGTGATCAACTTTCTCGGACAAGGACAGACAGAAATCCCCAGGTAGGGTGGAGGTTGTGAGCTGCCACAGCAGTCAGGTTCCCCACTGAAGTTGTTGGAACAAACGGAAGAAACACAAGCCTGAATTGGTGCATAAAAACACCAGTTTGTTGCTTAGATCCTTGGCAGTCAGTGGTGGCTCCATGCTGGTAGTGCAGGTTTGATGCAAAAGCCACTCTCGTGTGACTGTCACTGTTAGTCCCAAGCCGTGAAGTTTCTGGAGTTTAGGTAAGAAGAGCTGCTTTGGTGGCCACACTGTCTTCTAATGATGTGTGGCCATGTTGGGGCATTAAAATCCAAGAAAAAATCCTGACCATTACTACAGAATCTTCCCGGTAACACACTGGTGTTGTTTTTGAATATGCAAACAGTAGTTCTGTTAGCTCAGTTACGTCCACAGCTTCTGTCTGTCTGTGTGCTTCTCACCAGAAGATGGACGTGATGACTTAATAGCGTTCACTGACTCCTATCCAGAGTGGTCGGGATTCTCTGATGGGTTCTGACTGTTCGAATGTGACTTCCTGAGTAGTTGGTAGCTCTGCTTCTCCAAAACCTAGAAGTAGGAACAGTTTGAGTCAAGCAGTAGTGGTACACACCTTTAATCCCAGCGCTTGGGAGGCAGAAGCAGATGAATCTCTGTTCCAGGATAGCCAGGGTTGCACAGAGAAACCCTGTCTCAAAACCAAACCAAAACAACAACAACAAAAAAGAAATAGAAATAGTTTGCCCAAGGCAAGTCCAACAGATTCTTGTGTGCTGCTCTCTATAGAGAACAATATACAACATGTCTTTTTTTGCTTATTGATTTATTCATTAAGATTTTGTCTTTCTGAGGGAGGGTCTCATGTAGCTCAAGCTCTCTGTAGTTGAAGATGATTTTGATCCTCCTGCCTCCACCTCTGGAGTGCTGGGATCACAGGTGTTTGGCATCATGCCTGCCCATGTACAGTGTATCTTAGGTAAAATTGCTGCTAATTTCTGTTTCCTTAAAGGAAAGAAACATTGAAATTTCAAGAAATGTAACAGTTGGTAGAAATTTAAAGATAATCCAGGTATTAAGGAAGCACTAAATGGGATAATTAAGTAGGTTTGCATAGATTAAAACTATGCAGGCATTTGGGGAAGAAATTTGCAGACTTTTTAAAATCAAAACTAGAATAATGTATATTTTCTTAATTTAAGGCTCTACTTCTGTGATAAAAATACCATGAGCAAAAGGAAGCTGGGGAAGAAAGAATTTATTTCAGCTTACACTGCTATATCACAGTTCATCATTGAATGAGGTCAGGACAGAAACTCAAACAGGGTAGGAACCTGGAGGCAGGAGCTGATGCAGAGGTCATGAAGGATTGCTGCTTACTGGCTTATTCTTAATGGCTTGCTTGGACTGTTTCCTTTTTTGTTTGTTGATTTGTTGTTTCTTTGTTTTTTGTTTTTTCAAGAAAGGATTTCTCTGTAGCTTTGTTGTTTTTGAGATAAGGTTTCTCTGTAACTTTGGTGCCTGTCCTGGAACTAGCTCTTGTAGAACAGGCTGGCCTCGAACTCACAGAGATCCGCCTGCCTCTGCCTTCTGAGTGCTGGGATTAAAGGCGTGCGCCACCACCACCCAACTCAGCCTGTTTTTTTAAAAGCACCCAAAACCATTGACCCAGGGGTGGCACCGCCCACAGAGCTGGGCCTTCCCACATCAATAATTAGTCATCGGTCAAGGAAATGCAGCACAGGCTTGCTCACTGATCAATATGGTGGGGGCGTTCTCTCTCAATTGAAGTTCTCCCTTCTAACGTGAGTCCAGTGTATATCAGATTGACGTAAAACTACCCAGCACATGTGCTAAACTAAAAGCAGGCAACAAAACAACTAGAATTCTGAGCAGAGCTTCTCTGAGGAGTGGACATGTTGCATTAAAAAGTCAGGGAGTTTGATTTTATTGACAACATGTCTAAGGAATCTGTATGTTTTTGAGAAGAAAGTTAATATTTTTTGCTCTTTTTCTGAACTTTATTGCAGCTAGTGGTCAGAAGTTGTATGTAAGGCTCTTTCAGCGTAAACTAACGTGGATTAAGATGAGTAAACTGGAGTATGAAGAGATCGCCTCAGACCTAACGCCCGTGGTTGAGGAATTAAAGGACTCGGGATTTCTACAGACAGGTATGGCTAAGGGGAGGCACAGCGAGGAAAACGGAATTTGAGAATCACTTTTAGTGAGATTTCTATGAGAATGTCAGTGTGGTGCCATCTCCTGAGCAGTGTCTGCTAAGTACTGATTGCTTTAAGAAAAAAAGTGTAGAAGCTGTTAATTTAGGGCACCAGGATATCATGTGACCTAAGACTGTCCTGACAGTTCTTGGGTGAAGGCGGCTAGGGCGTGACAGGCGGACTACCGTTGCTTTCCTGGGGCAAGTGTAGTCTCTGGGAGATGGGATAATAGGAGACCTTCCTCTTGAGCTCCTGTCTTCCAGGGAGAACTTGACTCTTCTTGATCCCCATTCCTCCTTTCTGACAAAATGAAGCCAGCTGGGATGAAATAAGTTTCTCTAAAAACGTCTGTCCCCACCATGCCTGCACATACCACCTCTGTACGTTGATAAAGACACATGGCTGGGTCTGATTCAGCCTGGTGTGGAATCTGGGGTACACCATAGCAGAAGAATGCTGGAGCCTTGAGCCATGAGAGGCTTTCCATGGTATCTGGGGTACACCACAGCGGGATGCTGGAGCCCTGAGCCTCTGTGAGGCTTTCCATGGTATCTGGGGTACACCACAGCAGAAGCTGGAGCCCCAAGACCGTGTAAAGTTTTCCATGGTATCTGGGGTACACCACACCAGATGCTGGAGCCCTAAGACCGTGTAAGGTTTTCCATGGTATCTGGGGTACACCATAGCAGAAGAATGCTGGAGCCCTGAGCCATGAGAGGCTTTCCATGGTATCTGGGGTACACCATAGCAGAAGAATGCTGGAGCCCTGAGCCATGAGAGGCTTTCCATGGTATCTGGGGTACACCACAGCGGGATGCTGGAGCCCTGAGCCTCTGTGAGGCTTTCCATGGTATCTGGGGTACACCACAGCAGATGCTGGAGCCCTGAGCCATGATTGGCTTTCCACTCTGCATCATGCACTAAAGGACTGAGTGGAGGAGAGCTGAGGGTCACTTTCCTCTGTGACCTACTTTGGAGAGGACCCCTCACAGGCCACAGAAGGATGGAGAGTGTACCCCAGTAATGTTTGTTCATTGTTTGTTGTCTATAGTGGGTTTCTTTGTTTTTTTGTTCATTTATTTTTTGTTTTTTGAGACAGGGTTTCTTTGTGTAGCCCTGCTGTCCTGGAACTCACTATGTTGACCAGGCAGGCCTCGAACTCACAAAGATCTACCTGCCGCTGCCTTCCAGGTGTTGGGATTAAAGGTGTGCACCACTACCACCTGGTTGTTGTCTGTAGTCTTCAATGGGAAGAGTTTGGTGAACTCTTGGGAGACTCGTGCTTTGTCTTGGAAAACTTATTGCAGTTTCTATAGAGAAATTTCATTTTATTTTCATCTAGCTAATTCTCTTCCTCCCCTAAGTAAATAATGTTAGATAATAGAAAACTCTATAAAACTACTTTTAGCTTTTGGTTGTTGTTGACTGTTTCAGAATCTGAGTTGCAAGAACTCTCTGATGCACTTGAACTCCTTTCTGCTCCTGAACTGAAAGCCCTGGCCAAAACCTTCCACTTGGTGAGTCCCGCTGGGCAGAAGCAGCAGCTGGTAGATGCCCTTCTCAAACTGGCCAGACAGCGCTCAGTCTGCACTTGGGGCAAGACTCAGTCTGGAGTCAGAGCAGCGATTTTGAAAAGGTGTGTGGCCATTGTATTGGTGAAAACATTTGCTTTGTCTGGACTGCTTCCCACTTTCCAAGTCACCATTCAGATCGAAATTTGAGCCGGGCGGTGGTGGTGCGCACCTTTAATCTCAGCACTCTGGAGGGGAGCAGGCAGATCTCTGTGAGTTCCAGGCTGATCTAGTCTACAGAGCAAGTTTCAGGACAGCCAGGGCTACTCAGAAACTCTGTCTCAAAAATGAAAAAGCAAGAGAGAGAGAGAGAGAGAGAGAGAATTGTTAATGCCAAGGAGGCAATACATTCTTGTATGAGTTTCCCTGGTGTTTTGAGGGTTCATAGCCATGATACACCCTGCATATCTATGGCTGGGACAGAAAGCACCATTACCGAGTAAAAACCACAGAAACCTTTGGAGATACAAACATTCAATCCTTTTCCTCCATGTGCTAAGTGAGGCTCTGAGCTCCAGAAAGGCTAAGTAGCACTCAGTGTCACACAGCAGGGGTGACAAGTTTGCTGCAGTGTAGAACAGTGGCTGCTCATTCTCCTTATTTGAGCTGAGAATAATTTGCAGACTCTATGCCCATATGCCGAAAGGCTAGAGAGCTGATTCTGTGGCGGTCTATTTTAGAGCTAAAGACTTGGCTGGACGGTCCCTGCGAGTCTGTAAAGGCCCCAGGGCTGTGTTCTCCCGCATCTTGCTGCTGTTTTCCTTGACTGATTCCGTGGAAGATGAAGATGCTGCTTGTGGGGGTCAAGGTCAGCTTTCTACGGTGCTGTTGGTCAACCTGGGCCGAATGGAATTCCCTCGCTATACAGTCAGTCGGAAGACCCAGATCTTCAGGGACAGAGAGGACCTCATCAGGTGGGGTCACACTAAGTCACTGGGATATCTGTGCATATTTTAAAATGTAATAAGAGCTCTCTCGCCAGACAATACAGTCATTTTTAAGTTTTTGGGGTTTATCATCCTTAACCTTCCTCACAGGCTCTCTTGATTCTACAGGAAGAATGCAGACAAGCACTTGGACTAAGGCTGCCAAGTCCGTGAGTTTTGAGTTAAAGCCTCAAAGATTTTCACTAAGTTCTAATCCTGAGTAGCTGTGCAGGAGCACTTTTTGTGAGACAGACATTCCAACCAACAGCCCTGCCTTGTGGGTGTGCTGAGATGAATAAGGCAGACGTGCTTTCCCAGACCTATGAGAGCCTGTGGTTAGGATCACGTGTGTGGTGACACAGATCTTGGAGTTTATATGGCACATCATGGATTAAAATGTCAACTTGAGCAGCAATGGACTTTGATTGCAAAAAAAATGGTATAGGACTTAGAGAAAGAAATACTTTTTTTTTTATCCTGCCTTTTTGTTTGTTTTTAGGTAGGCTTTTTCTTGCCTCTGTAGCCTAGGCTGGCCTGGTAGTCACAGTCCTCTTTCCCTATACTCTTGACCCCCCAAGTGTTGGTTATTTGGTTGTGCACACAACCATACTGTTGTACTTCCTTTCAAAAAAGAAGAAGTGACATTAATAAGAAAAATGAGTTTCCTGGCATGTCCCTTTTGGTTATTGACTTAAGACTTATAAGTCAAACTTAAGCAGAACTGATTCAGACCTTTGCTTTGGGGAACATTAAGTAATGTTTACAACACTTATGTTCTAACTGAAGTCATTGGAACTATTGAATCAAATCAGTGTTGATAGAAACCAATATTAGCACTTCTTGCCTCAGCTTCAGGAACTTTAATGTCTTGCTTGTGTTCATTTGGAGTGAGTCTCTAGCCAGGTCTTCTGTCCTGAGGACTCACCCTGCTCCAGGTGTCTCCTGTCTTTTGTGGGTTTTCCTCTTTGTGTCTCTCTTTTGTGAGCCTGCGTACCCTGATCCACCTTCCAGGCTCCCTGGACTCAGGACTGTGAACTTGCTCTGTCACGGTAGCCTCATCTGTCATTCTTACTGATGTCCGAGCACATGGGAAGTACTTAGAGTCTGGCCTCTGTGCAGTGCCTCATACATGCTAGTTAGTGCTATAAATGTCATCGCTACCCTTATAGCAAAGGGATTACCTTTTAGTTTTATGGTTGACAGAACCACAGGGTGGCAAGTTCATAAGAGAGGGGACTCATGTTTTTCCTGCAAAGCACCTATGCTATAATGAAGTAATTAAAATTCTATTGTTGGGAATGAAATCAGGCTTGGTTGACCTCTAGAAGTACCACGTAATACAAACAAACACTGTAACACGACACCTGACCTGAGAGCCCTTTGCCCCCTGCTGCACTCAAGATAAGCACTCCTCAGTTATCCAGGGAAACTGTGTTGAGTGCACCGAGCCTCCTATGCCCTAGGTAGGGGGTGTCTGGAGTTACAGCAGGAGGTAAGGTTGCTGCCTTCATGAGTACCACTCACTGGACAGATAATAAGCAGGGAAATTACAGTGTGTGGAAACGAGGTGACAGGGCTATAGAGCTGTCTCAGCAGCTAAGAGCCATTTCTTCTCTTGCAGAGAGAACTTAGCTCACAGTCGTCTGTCACCCCAGCTCCAGGGGATCTGATGTGTTACTCTCCCCTGGTGTCTGTGGGCACCAGGTAGACATGCAATGCATTTACGTACACATAGGCAACACACAAATAAAATAAAAGTAATAAATCCTTTTTTTTTTTTAAAGTGATGTGGCCATTGAGAGAGAGGTAGGCTGCACAAGTTCTGCTTTATATGTAGTGTCAGGGATTGGCCCTGGATAGTTGACATCTGCAACAAGACATGAAAATGGGAAGGCAGCCAGGCCTGGACCAGGCCGTGCATTCAGCAATAAGGTAAACTGAGGCATGGAAGGGTTGGCTGTGTTGGAGAAACACAGAAGGCTTCTGGCACAAGCTCTGGGGAGCAGCAGTGTAAGGAAAAGCTTCAGGGACCAGAGGATGCTTGACTTTCGTGAGATGGGGTACAGCCTGGATCTTCCCAGTATTGGGAAACCCCTGAAGCAGCCTGTGGAGGAGCAGAAGTCAGGGAGGACCAGGAGAGCTGAGGGAGGCTAGTCTGACTTTGGTGGTGGCCTAGGTGATGATGGTGACATATGGGTGGTGGCAGTGGACACAGGTGAGTATGTCAGTTTGAAAGCAGAAATGACTTGATCATTATTGGATATAAGGAAGCAGATAGGAGTAGATGGAGCTGGCTCTGGTGTTCTCCTGAGGTGATGGTGTCATTGTGAGATGAAAATAGGAGAGGAAAATGAGAGTACTGTCAAGACGGGGGCGGGGCGCAGGATGTAGGGTACCACTAGCTGCCTGGTAGATGCTGTTCTATGTTACCCTTGACTTGCTGTAAGAGCAAGGCAATTCTGCAGGATTTTTTGTTTTGTTTAGTTTTTTTTTTTTTTTTTTTTTTTCTAAGCAGGGTTTCTCTGTGTGACAGCCCTGACTGTCCTGGAACTCACTCTCTATGGACCAGGCTGACCTTGAGCTCAGCAGAGATCTGCCTGCCTCTGCCTCCTGAGCACTGGGATTAAGATTAAAGGCCAGCTTCTAGGGAACAAAGATAGTACCTAGTACTCGCTCAAAACTGGTCTTGAATCAAGTAGGACCCGTTAGCTCCTTCTATGATTCCTTCTGCAGAAGTCAGGGCCTTGGGCACAGACAAAGAGCAAGCCAGTGCGCACACCAATATCGTTTGACCCAGCTGAACAGAGCATGCCAAGAAAGCTGGACTGACTGTTTCTGGATGAATGTGCAGGCCGGGCCACGAGGACAAAGTATTTGGTTTTTTTGTTTTTGTTTTTGTTTTTCGAGACAGGGTTTCTCTGTAGCTTTGGAACCTGTCCTGGAACTAGCTCTTATAGACCAGGCTGGCCTTGAACTCACAGAGATCCGCCTGCCTCTGCCTCCCGACTGCTGGGATTAAAGGTGTGCGCCACCACCACCTGTCAAAGAGTATCTGTGACCAACATGTTGTGCAGGTCATAAGGACCAAGAGTGCTGTGGCCAACACTTCCTAGGCTGCCCCTGAGCTTGCTGTGAGCCTGAGGATGACCTTGGAGCTCTGAGTCTCTTGTTTTGATGTGTGACCACAACTGGTTTATTCAGTGCTGAGGATCGAACCTAGGACTTTGTGTGAGGCAGGTGAGGTGCTCTAACCAGTGAGCTACAGCCCCTGACCATGTTTTTTTTTTTGTGTCCTTCTTGACCTTGGATTGTCTAACAGCATATCATAAATAATCGTGTCTATGGCAGAGGTTCTCAATCTGTGGGTCATGACCATCAGAAAATACATATTTCTGATGATCTTAGAAATCCCCAACCATAAATTTATTTTCATTGCGACATGTTTTCTTGTTATTGTTAGTGTATTGCACGCTTTTCTTCTCCACAGCACAATGAGTGTGCTCTCATAGTATTTCAGAGTCACGTGTCAATGATTTTCATATCTCAGGGAGTGATGAGGTCACATTTCTTCCACTAAATAGTTCATACAATTTCCTCATCGCTGTCTCCCCTAAGTGTTCCCAGTTACTTTGGAAATGCCCTGTCATTCTGTTGGCAGTGTCCCAGTGGCACCTCTGACTGCTGCATTGCTTACTGTGTCCAACTAACATCTTGCCACAATTCTGCAGTCAGTTACAGATTAACTTGGTGAATGAGTGAATGCTGGCACCCAGCAGTACTGATCTGATCACTGTTTATACAGCGGGGCAAGCTTTGAGATCTCCCGGTGCAAATGCTGGTGTTTTCCTAGTAGGCCCTGAATCAGTCACGGCCATTTTGAACAGTGGGGGAGAGCTTTATTAAATTATTACTCAGATCCAAGTTAAGTATACCTCACTTTTTTGTGTTTTTTTTTTTTTTTTTTTTTTTTGTTTATTTTGATTGTTTGTTTTTGAAGCAGGAACTCATTGGGTAACCTTAGCTAGCCTGGAATTCACTTTGTAGACCTGAAACTTAAAGATCCACCTATCCTCTACTTCTGCTTCCCAGTGCTGGGATTGAAGGCAGCACCACCATGTCCAGCACATCCCTCCCACACGCATGACCGTAAGCCCAGTGGCCAGGATGTGAGAAGTGTCATGGAAGGACTCCCCGGCTGACCTGCACGGCCTTTTCTCTAGATACGCAGCTGCGGCACACATGCTGAGTGACATTTCGGCTGCCATGACCAGTGGGAACTGGGAAGAAGCTAAGGAGCTTTCTCGGAGTGCTAAAAGGGACTGGGACCAACTGAAGAGCCATCCGTCCCTCAGGTGAGTACTGTGTGTTTTCTTTTCTTTTTCTTTTTTTTTTTCCAGTGTTGAGAGTAGAAGCCATGAGGTGAGATCAGTGCTCGAGGAAGGTGGCGCGAGAGTAGAAGGTAATGGCGGAGGCTATGTGGAAGATACATTATACCTGTGCATGAAACCATCAGTAAACTAGGAATATTAAAAACAAGAAGAAAAAGCAAGGTGGAGAAGGGCTGAGGAAGACACCCAGGGTCAACTTCTGGTCTCCTCATGCCCAGGACCTGCACATACTTAAACACAGACATACACATCTCCCTGCGCTGGCCAGTTTTGTTTCAACTTGACCCAAGCTAGAGTCATCTTTGAAGAGGGAGCCTTCAAAGCCTTCATAAGATCAGGCTGCAGGCAGGCCTGTAGGCATTTTCTTAATTAGCTAGTGATTGATGGGGGAGGGCCCAGCCAATTGCAGGTGGTGCCATTCCTGGGCTGGTTGGTGGTCCTGGGTTCTGTAAGAAAGCTGGCTGAGCAAGCCAGTAAGCAGTGTTAAGTAAAAAATAGTAAAAATGTAAAAAATAATAATAAAAATGGGCAGCTCCGCCAGTGCAAGAAATCCAATTAGGTCAAATCAAACCAAATCAAAATGCCCATCGTTTTATTAAGATGCTCTCGGGTGGCTGAACACATGGCTGGGAGACAGGAAAGCAGGGAGCCCATGCAGACCCGAAAACCATGTGTTTCTCCTCTGGGAGCCCACTTAAATACCCTGTGGGAGTGGTCCTGACCCTCCCCAGGAAGGGGTCAGGACCTGGCATTCTGGGATTTGGAGTCCAGACCAGAGCAACTCCCAGGTCAGGGAGGCTGGGATGGATGCCAGGGGCTGGGGCTATGCCTCCAGCTTAACAAGCATCTCCATTCCACGGCCTCTGCATTGTCTCCTCTCTACAGGTTCCAGCCCTGCTTGAGCTCCTGTCCTGACTTCAGTGGTCTGGAAACGTAAACCAAATAAACCCTTTCTTCCCCAAGTTGCTTTTGGTCATGATGTTTCATTACAGCAACAGTAAACCCGAGACACTGCCCGGAATAGAAACAAAATTTAAAAAAAAAAAAAAAAAAGAAAACCCCACAAGCAGAGGCGAATAATATTTAAAGAGGTGGATGTTCAACTTGATTATTGTGATTACAGTGTGGGCATATGGTGTCACACTCCACTGCTTACGCAGTTTGCGTGTTTATATGTCAGTTACAAAATAAACTTAACTTTAGGTAGTTGCAGCAGTTTATGCAGAAAGGTAAAAGTAGAATCTATTTTTAAGTAATGTTTAAAGAGGGTTCAGCCCACCCTTCGTTGCGGATCTCAGGCAGTTTGAAGGCTTGTCTGTGTTGTGGGTGGGGTTTAAATGCTGACCTCAGTAAAAATCTCATTAGGTGTTCTCATCTCACCCCATTGAGTGTCAGGGCAGGAGCTTGGCTGTGATGATGTGAGTTTGTGGTGCGGGAAATTGCACACGCAACTCAGAATATGGGAATATGTCTTTTTAAAGATCGGGATTCAATGTTCAATCCCTTGTCATAATTCTCCGATAAGGCAGTTATTAAACCATGGGCATGCGTTATTGTTTCAGACACCACGAGGCCTTGCCACTCTTTCTGCGCTGCTTTACCGTTGGGTGGATTTACACAAGGATTTTCTCTCGGGCTGTTGAAATACTGGAGCGACTTCGCATGTACGAGGTTAGTGCCCCCCTCCACCTTTCACTGATAGGACTGGGATATGCACGGAGTGGAAACCTCTGGGGCTCTCTGTGTTTCCCACTCTCTCAGCGCAGATGGTCTGGTGAAAGCTGTGTACTAAAGGCACCTGCTTCCCTGGTTAGAGGGAGGGGAGAAAGCTGTTGTCAGCAGCCATCTTGTTTGTAACGTGGTGAGCGTGTGTACTAGGAAGGCTTGGTGGTCATGGGCAGGGCCTGTTAGGAGCCCAGGCAGCCTTCCCTGGCTACAGAGATTGGTGAAAGGCTCTAGTTATCCTAGGTCTTGTGGGTAAGAAGCTCACGCCTTTTGTCACCTGCCATGTGCTGTCTGGAAATAGCTTATAGTCACAAATTAGAGACTTGGTCACAGCCTTAGATTAGGATTAAGAAATTGGCAGAGTTCCCTTTTATTGTGTCACTTCTGTATGGACAAATGATAGTTTACAAAGAGGAAGATCCATGGACTTGATGTGATGTCTGTCATTCTAAAGCCTTTAATGCTCAGAGTATACATTATAGTTAACAAGATTTAAAGGTAAAGCAAAGTTAAGGAAAATAAAATAATACAAACTGGAAGCCGGTTCACTTTACCGTAAAACGATACTCTTGAAACGGGAAGGTGGCTTTCTTTGGTGATTGCTGGGGTTGGGGAGGAGGAGAAGTACTGCATGGATGCAGGTCCCTTGTTTTTGCATCCTCTAGGGGTGGGGCGGGGTAGGCACAGTCTCTGTGAGGAATTCCTGCTTTATCAGTTGTGTTGAAGTTTCTGACTTACAGCCAGAGCCCAGAGTGAAGGGCTTCTGTTACAGAATAATTATTTAACCATGCAAAGATGTGTTGCATTTGTGTAACTATGTGAAGATGTGTTGTATTTGTGTAACTGTGTGAAGATGTGTTGTATTTGTATAACTGTGTGAAGATGTG